>CM027405.1:2778156-2899488 GCA_015711505.1 Sylvilagus bachmani | reverse complement strand
GAGGATGGACAGGTCCCGGGAAGTGAGGACAGACAGGTCCCGGGAGGTGAGGACGGACAGGTCCCGGGAAGTGAGGACAGACAGGTCCCGGGAGGTAAGGACGGACAGGTCCCGGGAAGTGAGGATGGACAGGTCCCGGGAAGTGAGGACAGACAGGTCCCGGGAGGTGAGGACGGACAAGTTCTGGGAGGTGAGGACGGACAGGTCCCGGGAGGTGAGGACGGACAGGTTCCGGGAGGTGAGGATGGACAGGTCCCGGGCGGTGGGGGTGGGTGGGGGGACAGGTGCCTCGGGCAGCAGGTGTTAAGATGTACCTGGGGCTGGCGGCCAGTGTTGATTCTGGCCTCAAAGCCTGGGGGACCTCCAGGCCACCCCCTCGCCCTCACTTCCCCACTGTACAAGGGAGTCAGCTGCCTGGGGTCTGCTGCTTCCTGCCGAATGCCCCATGTGGCCTGGCAGGCGGTTCAGACGCTGAACCCCTGACAGACAGCCTGGGTCTGAGCCCCAGCTCCCCTGCCGATTCCAGCTTCCTGCTAATGTGCCCCCCCGGGAGGCAGCAGACATGGCCCAAGCAATGGGGTTCCCACCATCCCCCCTCGTGGGAGACCTGGATGGAGTCCCAGGCTCCTGGTTCAGCCTGGCCCAGCCCCGGCTGTTGTGGGCATTTGGGGAGTGACCCAGCTGACGAGAAATCTCTGTCTGCCTTGTGAATAATTCTAAAAAATAAAAATAAAAGACGCACCTAGCCCCAGACCCAGCGCTGTCCCCACTTGGCTCAGGAGGGGCACTGAGCCCAGCTTTGTGATCTGTGAACCCAGGGGACCACGGCACGGGTGGAGCTGAAGCGCTCTACAAAGCGCCTGCACGCTGTGGGGCCTCTGGGCGTGGCTACTCATGCTGTGATTGACAGCCGCTCTGACAGGACAGTCCCGGGATGTGCAGCAACGATGGTGACCATGACACCACCTCGGACTGCCAGCCAGGCGGCGGTGGGGGTGGGCCTTGGGTTTCCCATCTTCACAGGACCCTGGCCCGCCGTCCTGGGGGAAAGGGGACGAGGAGGCAGCGGCAGCCGTGCCAGGACCCTGGTGGGTGAGGCTGGGTGCCTTCAGTGTGAAATCGGGGTCCCACCGGGCCCCAGCCGCGGAACTGATTCTAGGCGCATTGCAAGTAGCCCAGAACTTGAGTGACGGGCACAGAACGGAGCCAGGGTGCCCGTGGACAAAGGGTGGCTCCCCTGGTGGCTGTGCTCTGCGTGGGCTGGGTGCGTGCCCCCAGCATGGGGAGCTGCGGCCTGTACATGACTCTCAGGCACGGGCTCCCAGGGGAAGCTGCCCTCGTGCGGGGCTGCACCTGGCACATCGTCACCTCCCCGGGTCAGGTTTTGAAGTGACTGGCACAGCTGACTTCAAGTTGATTGATTTCAGGACTTCATTGCGGGCCACAGTTTAAAAGCCTCAGGGTGGGTGGGCACTCAGCCTTGTTGGGGCGAGCTTGAGATCCTGTGTCTGTACACGGAGACCAGGAGGAAGTGAGATCCTGTGTCCGTCCAGGGAGACCAGGAGGGAGTGAGATCCTGTGTCCGTACACGGAGACCAAGAGGGAGTGAGATCCTGTGTCCGTCCAGGGAGACCAGGAGGGAGTGAGATCCTGTGTGTGTACACGGAGGCCAGGAGGAGGTAAGATCCTGTGTCCGTACACGGAGACCAGGAGGGAGTGAGATCCTGTGTCCGTACACGGAGACCAAGAGGGAGTGAGATCCTGTGTCCGTCCAGGGAGACCAGGAGGGAGTGAGATCCTGTGTCCGTCCAGGGAGACCAGGAGGGAGTGAGATCCTGTGTCCGTACACAGAGACCAGGAGGAAGCCCATGGCTCCTGGCTGCAGCCTGGGCTGGCCCCTGGCTGTCGCAGCCATCGGGGGAGTGCGTGAACCAGTGGATGGAAGCTGCCTCTTCCTCTCTCGCTAACTGTGCCCTTTCAAATAAATAAATAAAAATCTTTTAAAAAGTGAATTACTAAAGTGCAGGCTTTGCTGACCTATGAACGACTCCACACACGCGTGATGCAGGAGGCTCGTGGGCCCAGCTGCCATGGTGATACATCACCATGCTTTGTCGCAGCCTCCGCGGGCAGCGGCGAGTCCCTGTAGCGCCGTGTGCATCGGGCACGATCGTCCTTGCCACACTGGATGAGTGGAGGACGGGCCGGGACAGCTCCACTGTCACCCTCAACCTGCACTTTCCCCGGCCCTCTGAACAAGGAGCCTGTGTTTGCACTTTGCACTGGGCCCCTCCAACTGCAAAGCTGGTGGCGACCGTGCAGGTGGAAGTCACAGACGGTAACATGCTATCGTCACAACGCACCGCGTGACACCTGCTCCTTCAGCGCTGGCAGCGGCAGCAGCGGCGACTGGAGCTTGTTCCAGAAGCAGGACCCCGAGCTCGCCCCAGACCCCCGAGACAGCGCCTGCCTTTTAGCGCTACCACCACGCTCTGCAGGTCCATCCTTGCCCGGTACGCACCGTCCGAGTGGTTGCTATTCCAAACATGGCCACGTGGGGGCACCAGAGACAAGGGATTAGTTACTGGATCTGCCAAGGAGATTGTGAAAACAGAATCAGAAACGAGGTAACCACCCCACCCTCGACCCCCAGCACAGGAGCCTCCTGCCGCCCCACCGAAGGCACTGCCAGGGCAAAGCCGCATTTGCCGAGGGCGGCTCGCCGACGTGCACAGTGACAGTCGGGGCAGGCTGCTGTGGGCAGGGGCCCAGGACCAGTGCCGCTGGGTGGTGTCCTGGAGGTCCCTCGGCTCCACCAGAGCGCCTCCACCCATAAAGTGCGGGCAGGAGGACGGCGAGACAACCAGGCCCTCTCCACCCCAGAGCCTGCGCTCGGGGCCGGGGCCGGGGCCGGGCCGGGGCTGCCTGTCCCAGCCTCGTCCTGCGCCCCAGAGCGGGCCAAGGGAGCAGAAGCAGGCTCCAGGCTGCTCCGCACTCATACGACGGCCCCGTTCCCGTCCTTCAAGGCTGCGAGGGACCAGGATTCTGGGGGAGGGGGCGGGCGGTCTGGCGGGCGTGGAGGTCTCAGGTGCCCAGCATCCTAGAGACCCCTCCGGCTGGCTGTGTGCGGCGCCCGTGTGCAGCACCCGTGTACGGCGCCCGTGTGCGGTGCCCGTGTTCAAGTGTGAGAGGGCGGGGGTGGGCTGGGGGTGCTGACCAGGTCCAGGAGGGATGTGTCTGTACCCCAAGGCCCCACAGCCCAGAGTCAGTGATGGAGCCGGGGCCAGGACTCATGCATCTGAGAGCCGTGGGCAGCATCCTGAATGCTGAGGGCTGAGTACTGAGTGCCAACTACTGAGTACTGAGTGATGAGAGCTGAGTACTGAGCGCTGAATGCTGAGTGCCGAGTACTGAGTGCTGAGTACTGAGTGATGACTGCTGAGTACCGAGTGCTGAGTGCTGAGTACTGAGTGCCAAGTGTCAGGTGCAAGGCCTCTGCGGCCCTGGAGGTCGATGGTCCTCACTGCCCAGGGTGCGTGGGGGATTGGCATCCGCTGACGTCCACAGGACCTGATGCCCAGAGCAGAGCTGGGCCTTGGCCAGCAGAGCAGGACGAGGCCTGGTCCTCATGTTCTAGAGGTTTCTGCCAGGAGTGCGAAGGCAGGACCCCCACACACAGCTGGGCCTTCACCCAGCCTCCGCCTGACTCCAGGCGCTAACTGGAGACCCGGTGGCCTGCTGGGCCAGCGATGGGCTCGGTCATCCCAGAGCACGGCTCTGAGGAGCCAGCCCCACCTGCCTGCTGCCCAGCTGGGGAGCAGGCGACACCTCCGCTGCCCCGTGTCCCGTGTCCTGTAGACGTGAGTCCAGCCTGCTCACCCACGAGCTGGGTGTCTCACCTGCTCCAGGCACTGGGGGGCGGCAGCGAGCACCCAGGGAAAAGGCCCCCGTGGGAGCCGGGCAGAGGGTGGTCAGGGAGGGCCTCAGTGAGGAGGTGGCACGTGAGTTGGCGACACGAAGGACAGAGCGGCTTTGGGACAGCGTGCAGGCCAAGGAACAGCCGGTGCAAGGGCCCTGGGGCAGGAGAGGCCGGGGAGCAAAACCAAGGGGACAGGAGGAGGCCCAGGGCCCCACAGCCGGGCCACGCCGGACCGCGGGCCGCTGCCCTGGGCTTTCACGGCGAGCGGGACGCAGCCGCGGAGGGTTTTCTCCGGGGAACGATGGCTGAGGCTGACACGCCGCCGGCTGCCCTGCAGGAAGAGGGGAGACCCCTGGGGGCGGCCACGCGCACCCCCCTTCCAGAACTCTGTGGGTGCCGCCCTCCGCCGGATCCCCCCTGTAGCCTGGGCCCCTGGGACGCGCCCTAAAGCTGAGCTCAGGGCGGCTTCCGGCCCAGGCCGCCGGCCGCTCCTCGCCGCACCCCACACCTCCGAGCTCCCACCTCCCAGGGCCACACTGCTTCGAAGCCACTTTCCTTGTAGACCCGGCTTCTCGCTTCCTCCCGCACTGGACGCTGAGCCCTTGGCGGGGGTGGGGTGGGGGCGCAGGGTGGGCCTGTCCATCACAGCCCCCAGCCTGGCAGCTCAGCCCAGCTGCCCCTCCGATGTGTGCTGGGGAGCTGGGGGCGTGGCCGGGGGCGTGGCTAAAGGCGGGTGCCACTCCCCTGCCGGAACCACCGGGGCCTTCCGGTTGGTCTGTGCTGTGCGCGTGACCGCCTATGCCCCTCCCCGCAACCCTGGCGGGCGGCCGCGAGCCTGAGGCTGGGAGGAGGGCGGGTGCTGGCTCAGGGCTGCACGCCTGGCCACGGGAAAGGCTGGGCTGCACGCAGGACGTGTGTGTGTGCGTGTGTGCATGTACGTTCATGTGTATGCGAGTGTGCATGTATGTATGTGCACGCACGTGTGTGCGTGTGCACGCGTGTGTGCAGGTGTGCATGTGTGTATGTGTGCACGCATGTGTGCGTGTGTGCGTGTGCACGCGTGTGTGCGGGTGTGTATGTGTGTATGTGTGCACGCATGTGTGTGCGTGTGCACGCGTGTGTGCAGGTGTGCATGTGTGTATGTGTGCACGCATGTGTGCGTGAGTGTGCGTGTGCACGCGTGTGTGCGGGTGTGCATGCATGTATATGTGCAAGCATGTGTGTGCACGTGTGTGTGCGCGTGTGTGTGTGCACGTGTGTTGGTTACGACAAGGCCAGCCCCCGGCACACACCCCAGCTTCTGTAGCCGCAGCGGCGGAAGCTGGACTCTGCTCTCTGTGGTCCCTGGGGCTGCGGTGTGTGGGCAGCCTCTTCCCATGGACACCCAGGGACCTGGGCTTCCCCAGCCCGTGGTGTCAGCGTCCCCAGAGCCCCTCCCGCCGCTGCTGCAGTGGCTGGGACTGGGGGAGGCCCCAGGCCTCTAAAGCCACAGCCCCCAGCGCTGTGTACGCCTTACTTCTCACGCGTCCCCTGGGTGCCTGCGCCTGCGCAGTCCACTGCAGGAGCCGAAGACCGGGCTGCCCCCACCCCAGCCGCCTGGCTCCCAGGCCTGGGACGGGCATGCGCACACCAGCCTGGAGCTCGGCCGTCAGAACAGCTCAGACCTGAGTGGGAGGGGCTCTTGGCTCCACCCCTCCACCTGAGGCCTGAGAACCCCTGGTGGAATGGATGTCCAGCCTGTGCTGGACTCGAGGCCCAGCGGGCCCGGGGTCTGGGTGCAGGCTGATGGGGAAGCCCCTGGTTTGTGAAACGAGGAACTGTCAGGGGACCGCTCCTCTGGGCCGCAGTGGCCTGCACCTGCCCTGTGTCCTGCCCTGGGGAGCCGCCCAGAGCGGCCGTACACCCTGCCCGCGCAAGGCATGGCCGGGTCTCCATTTGGAAGCTGAGTCTCCGGTGACATCAGCAGGTGAGGCTGCGGTTGCCGGATGCAGCCGGACCCTGTCGGCCTGGTGTCCGTAGCAGAAGGGGGCCGCGAAGACGGAGAGGCACAGGGGCCCCCGGGGGATGGCGGGACAGGGGCTGGAGGGCCGCGGCCACAGCCGAGGAGCACGGAGGATGGCCAGGAGCCACCAGAGCCAGGATGGGGTCGCCCTGCTGGCACGCATCCCCCAGGGGCCCGAGAGAACAGGTCCCTGTCTGTGGCGCGTTGGGGCCCTGGACAGCAGCTCAGTGACGAGCGAGCTGCTCTCTGGCTGTTCGCAGTCAATCAGGAAGAAAGACTCACGATGCAGATGGCAGGCAAACAGAAAGAAAGAAGCTTGGCGCTCTGGGCATGGCAGGACCACCCGTGGGCACAGCGAGGGGTGGGCGGGCCGTGGGCTGGGTCGGTCCCCGACACTCTTGTGGACATTGAATCCCCACCAGGAGACACTGAGAGGTGGGACACGTGCCCTCCTGAGTGGATTAATCCGTTCCTGTCATTAGGGGGTCTGCTCTGTGGCCGGCTGGGTTACCTCTCTCGCCTGCTCACTGTCTGGTCCCGCCCCCTGTGCCCCAGGCCTCTGCCAGCAAGAAGGCGTCCACAGAGGCGGTCCCTGGCCCTGGACCAAGAGAAGCCCCTTTCTCAGCAGCGCCCCCTGTCTGTGGTGTTGTGTAACCAGCAGTAGACCAGGGGCCAGGGCAGGAGTCTTTGCAGAATTCCCAGGCAAGAGAGCGCCACAGGCCTGGGCTATGTCAACTCCCCAGGCTCGGAAGCACCCATGCATCACCTAATGAGGCCACTCAACGCACACTGGGGTGGAAAGAACCGGCAGTGAGCTCACCGCCCGGGGCAGCCGGCTCAGGGACCTCACCCCAGGATGGCCCCCCAGTGGGCATGAGGGGGCGGGGACCGGCTCTCCTCCAGGCTGGACGCCAGGGTCCTGCAGTCCTGCCCCACCCCGCAGCGGCTTCTTCCCTCTGTGATCCAATCCTGATAATGACCTTCGGGCCCAGCTGGCTCCAGCCCCGCCCACCTCACTGTGCCCCACCCCCAGCAGCTTCCTGGACTTGGCAAAGCCTTCTGCTGTCCACCAGCCCCGGATGTGCAGCTGGATCCTGTCTCGCCCAGGGAGGTCCAATTCCACCCGGTCAGCCAGTCGTGCAAGATGACCCCTCCCAGGCTCCCCGGGAGGGGCCCAGGTGCACAGCCAAGAAACATTCCCCCACCCCACCCCACCCCTGCAGCGCAGCCACCACGGGGGCAGGGGCGGGGGCAGGAGGTGGGGTCTGAGCCGCCAGGGAGAGCGCACAGCCCCTCCCCCAGTGGGGGGGACCAGATCTGACCCCTGATTCTGACCTCAGCAAGCGTCCTCACCTTTCTGAGGCTCAGCTGCGTCAGGCCCGGTGGTCCGACTCCTGCCTGCACCTCCTTCCACCCATGTGGCTCTGGACAGCTCTGTCCTCCCCGCCATAGAATGAGGCTACCCCCAGCACGCACTCCGTCACTGTCCCCTCCCACCTGGCTCATGGCGACCCCTTCCCCAGGCCACCACTGGACGCCACAGTCCCTGGTTGTAGATGCCATCTGCTCGTCACCCCGCATCCCATTCTGAAAATAACCGTGCAGCTGCCCCCGGGCTGCGGGCAGGGGCCCCTCAGCTCTCCACGCTGAGGCCAGGCCACAGGTCCCCTCTTGCTCCTGGAGGTCCCCTGGGGATGGCAGCATGTGGTCGCTGCGTCGGGCAGGGACAGAGGCAAGCAGGTGGCCAGCAGTGGTCAGCACTCCTGGGGCGCGGGTGTTGGATGTCACTCGAGATGCCCACGTCCCACATCGGGGCGTCTGGATTCCAGCCCCAGCTCCACTTCCCATCCCAGCGCCCTGCTCAAGGCCACCCCCGGGGGACAGCAGGTGACTGACTCAAGTGCTTGGGTCCCTGCCACCCGCGTGGGAGACCCGGAGGGAGTCCCAGGCTCCTGAACAGTGAACCAGTAGACAAGAGGACTCTCCCTCCCTGTCTGTCTCTCTCTCTGGCTTTCAAATAAAATGAAAGAATTTTTTGAGATTTTTTAAAAATCTATTTGAAAGGCACTTAGAGAGGAGGAAAGACGGGGGTGGGGAAGAGAGAGAAGTCTTCCATCCATGCCCATCATGCCCCAAATGGCCACAACAGCCAGAGCTGGGCCAGGCTGGAGCCGGGAGCCAGGAGCTTCTTCCGGGTCTCCCACACAGGTGCAGGGCCCAAGCACTCGGGCATCTTCCACTGCTTGCCCAGCTGTATCAGCAGGGAGCTGGATGGGAAGGGGAGCAGCCGGGACGGGAACCGGCACCCACATGGGATGCGGGCACTGCCGGGAAGGCTTAGCCCTACCCCACAGCACTGCTGGAAAGAGGAACTTTTACACTTGTGGACAATGCAACTGATTAAGTTTATCTGGTGTAAAAATTGGGGGAGGAATCCACACAGGTGCTACCTAATACACATTTTCCCTGATGTTTGGGCAGCGCCCTGTGCACTTCCGTCAGCCAGTTCAAGCGGGTGTTTCGTGCCCCCCAGCAGCAGCCCCGAGGCAGGGCCAGGGCTACTTCTCTCTCTCTCTGCGACAACTCCTTGGCAACGGCAGAGTGGGCAGCACCCAGCCTCTGCCGCTTCCATCGTCCGGAAACGGCCTCTGTGAGCTCCCCGGGTGGTTCGCATCTCTCCAGGTTGTCAGAAAACAGCATCTCCTTGGCCAAGCTGCTCAGATGCCCCCACAAACATCAAAAGTGCCCCGCCCCACCCCCACATTCTCTGCAGTCCTCGCAGGGTGGGGGCAGGCCCAGGACTCTGCACTGTGACAGGGGCTGGGGGTGGGGATCCTCTGTGACATCTGAGCCCTGCCCGGGCAAGGCTGCTGAGCAGTTCCCAGCGCGGCGGCCCCAGGTGAGCAGCAGCACCCGGCGGGCACGTTAGAGGCCCTGGAGCCGTCAGCCTCCCCAGTCCCTTGTGCACGGGAACCAGCGCCCTGGGATCTGGCGCGGGCTGGAGCCCAGGGCCGGGCCCGGCTGCAGAAGGGACGCCCAGCAATGTGACCCGGGAAGCCGCAGGAGCCCTCCGGTGGCGCTGGCTTTGCTGCTAGGTTTCCTGGCACGTCCAAGTGTGTGACGCAGCGATCTTTGTGGATTGCACCTCGCCCTGTTCCCGCAAATGCTCCCTTCCAATCCAACAATCATTTGCTGCTCCGGTGTTGATTCTGCATCTCAGTTTGCACAGGTCCACTTGGAACCTCACCGCCCGCAGTTCCGGTGCCGGTGCTTGTCTTAGAGGCAGTGCTCAACAGGGCTTCGGGCTTTGCCCCCAGGGCCCGGCCCCCACCTCTGCTTGGGATGGGGAAGCCCGCCCCATCTTCGGCTGGGGTCCCTGGTTTCCTCCACTGCCTGACGGCACTGTTTCTGCTTTGATAAGCTGTGCTGCTACTGCTGTTTCAACCCCCACCGCCCGCCCCGCCCGCCTTGATTTTGCTTCCCGACTTCTCCCCTCCCCCAGCTCCATCCCATTAACTCGGAAATTCTGTTCTGCCTTTCCACTGGCTGCGTGTTTCCAATTCCTAATGGTCAGCATCCATGGCCACGGGCTCCCTGCTTACGCATTCAAAGCAAGCTCCCTCCCCGCTCTCTCCCTGCCCACTGCCCACCCTATCAGACCCTTTCACTGCCTCCCCTCCCTCCCACCAGGGGTGATGCCAGAATGTTCCGGCTCCTCTGGCTTCTCAACACCTGCACTTTGCTGAGTCAGATTCCAAGGCTTTTGTTCCAGCCTAATTCAGTTTTCCCTCATGGCGCCGGGTTTATGTTTCCAGGATCCGAACTTGGCAATTACAGGGCACAACTGGATGAAACCGTCTATCACCCAAGGGTCACTGCTGGCCACCACTTCCTGTTCTGCACGTCTGCCATGTCCTGTCTCCATGGAGAAGGGACACAGCCCAGGGTCTCTCTGCCCTGGTGGGAGAATCCCCCAATGGCCGATGGCCGGGGAGAGGACCTTATGGGCGTCCTTGGCATCGACCCTCCCTCCGGGCATCTCAGGTTCCGCTCCGATCCTTCCTCTGGATGCGCCTTCATTCTGTCTGGCGTCCTGCGGGGCTTTCTCTTCATCCTGGGGTCTCAGCTGCAGGGACATGGTCAGCACTCCTGCAACCATCGTGTCCCCCCAGCTCCCTCTGCCTGGATGAGACCCGTCCTGGATCTGCCGTTCAAGGCTCCTGATGATGTCCACCCTTCCGGGCACGTTTATGGGCTATTTACCGCAGGCTGTCTGATCTCCGCCAACGTGCCCTGGCTGCACTGTTCCGAAGCTGACTGTTACCTTGTTGCTTTTTCGGCACAGGGAGCCCGAGATGGCCCTGTGCTCTGTATCTGCGGCTTTGGGCGGTTTTATCCAAAGTCTGCTCTCTCTTTAGAACTCCACAGAGGAACTGCACCGTCTTCCCTCTTCCATCTGCTGGCTGAGCCCCCCGGAGGGTGGGCCAGGGTGTGAGATTTCAGTGCCCGCAGGGACCAGGCTGCCGCGGTCTCCTGGGCGGGGGCGGCTGACCCGGCACCTGCGCTCCTGCACACAGCAGCGTCTGTGGGCCTCACAGGTGAGGGCAGGATGGGGCGGGGGAGATGGGTGGGTTGAACATAAAAGCCTCCCAGAGCCCGAGAGGGGAATGAGAGGCAGAGACCTGTGGGGTTCAGACACATGACACGCGAGCCACAGTGAGCACCGGAGTGCAAGTGACAATCGCGAGGCCATTTCATTTTCCATCCCGGGAAAACGTTTTTAAAAAGGTAATTCCTTGGGGCCGCGCTGTGGCGTGGCAGGTAAGGCTGCCACCTGCAGTGCCGACATCCCATATGGGCGCCGGTTGGAGACCAGCTGCTCCACTTCCGATCCAGCTCTCCACTATGACCTGGGAAAGCAGAAGAAGATGGCCCAAGTGCTTGGGCCCCTGCACCTGTGTGGGAGACCCGAAGAAGCTCCTGGCTCTGGCTTCGGATCGGTGTAGCTCCAGCCGAGCAGCCATCTGGGGTGTGAACCAGCGGATGCAAGATCTCTCTCTCTCTCTCTCTCTCTCTCTCTCTGTAACTCTGCCTTTCTAATAAATCAATCAATCTTAAAAAAAAAAAGAGGCAATTCCTTTCTCAGAGATAAACTGGAAACCCCTTTTTTTAAGGTTTATTTGGGGCCCGCACTGTGGCAAAGCCGGTAAAGCGACATGGGTGTCACCACGTGTGTCCGCTCTTCCGCCTGTGAACCAGCTCCCTGCTCATGGTCTGGGAGAAACAGTGGAAGACGGCCCGAGTGTTTGGGCCCCTGCACCCGCGTGGGACACCCGGATGGAGTTCCTGGCACCTGGCTTCGGCCTGGGCCCATGCTGGCTGTGGTACCCATCTAGGGAGTAAACCAGCCATGAAGATCGCTCTCTCTGTAACTCTGACTTTCAAATAAATAAGTAAATCTTCCACCCACTGGTTCACTTCCCAGACAGCTGCAATGGCCAGTGCATGGTCAGGAGCTTCATCTGGGTCTCCCACGTGGGTGCCAGGATCCCACATACTTGGGCTACTCCTCTGTTTTTCCCCGGTGCATCAGCAGGGAGCTGGATCAGAAGTGGGCAGCTGGGACTCGGATCAGTGCGCGTAAGGTGCTGGCATGGCAGGCAGCCGCTTCACCCACTACTCCACATGCTGGCCCCTGGCAGCAACTTTCAGGAACTCATTTTGATAAAATATATCCATGGAGCTAGAAGAGCAGTCAGTACCCAGAGCTCCCACTTCCGGACCCTGTCTAAGGAAACAGCCATGCACCAGGAGGGCGCTTCCGGAAGTGCATGGGGAAATGGAATTAAAGATGGATTGGCGGCCGGCGCTGTGGCTCAACAGGCTAATCCTCCACCTTGTGGCGCCGGCACACTGGGTTCTAGTCCCGGTCGGGGCGCCGGATTCTGTCCCGGTTGCCCCTCTTCCAGGCCAGCCCTCTGCTGTGGCCAGGGAGTGCAGTGGAGGATGGCCCAAGTGCTTGGGCCCTGCACCCCATGGGAGACCAGGAAAAAGCACCTAGCACCTGGCTCCTGCCTTCGGATCAGGGCGGTGTGCCAGTCGCGGCGGCCATTGGAGGGTGAACCAATGGCAAAGGAAGACCTTTCTCTCTGTCTCTCTCTCACTGTCCACTCTGCCTGTCAAAAAAAAAAAAAAAAGATGAATTTGCGCCAAAACTGTGAAATTCAAGCATTTAAAAATATTTTATTTATTTATTTGAGAGGTAAAGTTACAGAGAGAGAGAGAGAGAGGTCCTCCATCCGCTGGTTCACTCCCCAAATGGTTGCAACGGCTGGAGCTATGCTGATCCGAAGCCAGGAGCCAGGAGCTTCTTCCTGGTCTCCCACATGGGTGCAGCGGCTCAAGCACTTGGCCATCCTCCACTGCTTTCCCAGGCCAGAGCAGAGAGCTGGATCAGAAGAGGAGCAGCTGGGACTAGAACCGGCGCCCATCTGGGATGCCGGTGCAGCAGATGGAGGCTTAGCCCACTACGCCACAGCGCCAGCCCCAGGCATATGTTACCATATGCATTTTCCATGAGCTTTTAAAGTACCCTCCATTCTTCATCTTCATGTACCGTGTGTCCATGATGCTTTTTTTTTTTAACATTTATTTGAAAGGCAGAGTTACAGTGTGAAAGAGAGACAGACAGACAGACAGACAGAGAGGTCTTCCATCTGCCGGTTCACTCCCCAAATAGCCACAAAGGCTGGAGCTGCGCCAATCAGAAGCCAGGAGCCAGGAGCTTCTCCCACGTGGAGGCGGGGCCCTCTGCTGCTTTCCCAGGACAGGAGCAGGGAGGTGGATGGGAAGTGGAGCAGCCGGGACTCGAACCGGCGCCCGTATGGGGTGGCAGCTTTGCCCACTAAGCCGCAGCACTGCCTCCACCATGCTTTGTGGAAGCCCCTTCTGAACAGTGCGCACACTGCAGAAGGCAAACAGGGCTTTTGGGTAATTTTAATCTTTTCTACTTTCTGTAATTTCTCGATTTTTTGCACGTGTTTGTTAGAAGGGACGGCAGAGAGCTGTGTGACTCTGGGCGGATCTCAGCTTCCTCATCAGAGCCCAAGGCCACCTGCCTTCGCGGGTGGCTGCACACGGCAGGAAGGGGCTTCTCTGTGGGGCAGCTCGGAAGGCGAGAGCCGTGGGGGCAGCCGATGAACTGCGCGGCTCGGACCAAAGTCCCCCAGGGAGCGCGGGCATGGACAGAGCACCTCCAGATCCAGCGACCAGCCGCCGGCACTGGGCGGAGCTGTGTCTGGCAGTCCCGGGGCCGCTGGAGAAGCCAGCGCAGGTGCCCCACGTTGGCCGTGGGGTCCAGAGCTACAGCAAGCAGGGCCTCACCTGCCCAGGGCCCGGCCTGAACCAGCGCTTACCTGCCAGCCACGCCTCTCGGACCCCTGGCCGGGGCCGGGCCGCCTCGCACCACTCCCTTGGACACACCGCTAAAGGAACCCCGCGCTCTCCTGCGGGAGGCGTGCTGCGGTGCGCGCGGGATCCGTGCATCCGAAGCCGCGCCTTCTCGCACTCGCTCACTTAAACGGGCTTTCTCCGTCGCTGCAGCCGCAGCCGGGCCAGGGTGAAGGCGAGCGGCGCCCGGGCGGCTGGGACGCGGCCGGAATCGCCGCGAGTCCCCCGCCCGCCGGCTGGGAAGTGGCCGGGGTCAGCCCCCGGGCGCGCTGGGGCGGGGCGGGGCGCGGCCGAGTCCGCTCGGAAACTTTCGCCTCCAGTCGGGCGGACCCGCCCCCGAGGCGCCCTCGGCGGCGCAGGGGGCAAGTCGAGCGTAGCCCGGCGAGGCGCGCCGTGATTGGCGGAGGCCTGCAGTGATTGGCGGGCACTCCGACCGCTCCGAGGGCCGCCTTCTTGAGGCCGCGCCGGGAGTGGAGGGCGGATGGGGGCCCGCCCCCCGCCCCGTCCATCTCCCCGCCCCCCGCCCCGCCCCCCGCCCCCCGGCCCCGGAGGCCGCGCGTCCCGGCTCCCGCCGCAGCCTGCGCCGCCCGCTCCGCTCCGGCTGCTGCTTCGCCGGCCGCGGCGCTCCCCCTGCTCGCGGGCAATTCTGCGGTGGCTCGGAGGCCCGGGACGCCGCGCGCGGCCCACCCTCGGGCGGTGAGTAGGTGGACCCGGGCACAGTGGCCGTGGGCAGCGCGCGGGGGGCCGCCCGCCGAGAGCCTCCGTCCCCCTCTCGGAGCTGATGGATGCCTGGGCGCAGAGGCCCCCGCCGGTGCCCCGGAAGTTGGAAAACGCAGGGTCCCGGGGGCTTGGCCCGCTCTGGCCCGGGGGTCCCACGCATCGCGCCGCTGGGCGCGTCCGCGCCTGCGCGAGCCTCTCCGCAAAAGTTGGATGCGGGCGGACACGCGGCGCCCCCTGGCCCGAGGGGGCCCCGGCGGCGGTGGGGGTCGGGGTGCAGTGCCTGGGCTCAGGCCAACCCTGCCCCTAGCCTGCTAAGGAGCCGAGCGGCAGCGCCCTGGCCCCGGGACCCTCCTCCGGGACGGGGACCCCGCCGGCGGGACACCCCCGTCTGATTGACGGATGGCAGCGCTTGGGCGGGAGGGGGCTCGTCCTCCGCCCGTCTTGTAGCCGCTGGGAAACTGCAGGGCGCCGGCGCTGCTGTTCCTGGGAACAGCCCTGTCACTCCCCAGAGGCCCTGGGGTGGGAGGTGCTGGACGCGGGCAGCTGCGGGCAGCGCCTGGGGTGAGATCTCTGTCCCAGCCAGTGCGGCCCTGCCTCCCGTCTCCTTGGACAATGACCCCTGGCATTTGGCCCAGGCATTTACAGTTTGCAAAGGGCTCTCCCTTGTGCGGGGATCCATCCTCAGACTCCCCGAGCTGTGCCCTGGGTGCCCGCGGGCCGGCTGCCCCCGCCCACCTGTGTGCACCTGTTCAAGGCGGCTGATGCTCCTGGGGGCTGCTTTGTGTCCCTCCCCGGATTTATGTTCCAGGTCTTTCTTCCTCGCCCTCCCCCAAAGCAAGAAGAGTGGCTCCTGGTCTCCCCTTCTCCCCCAAGAGGAATGGTGTGGAGGGGCTCCCGACCCAGGCCAGGCCCGGAGACCCCCTCCCGCCTTCTCCCCCAGGAGCAGTAGCACGTCCAGGCCAGGGCTGGACGGTCCCTTAGGGCTGGTCACGGGACAGCCCATCTCTGTGCCGGTACTGGAGCACATCTCCCAGGGTGCACCAGCAGGAAGCTGCACCAGAGTAGCTGGGACGGGACTGGTACTCTGACATGGCACACGGGTGTCTCAGGCCATGGCCCAGCCCACAGCACCGCAACGCCCCCCCCCCCCCCCGGGATCCTAAACTGCCCCGTTCCTCTCTCTTCTCTCCCCAGGGGTCACATCCCCCCACATCACGCTGGCCGACCCTCTGCTGGGATGCCCAGACCCCATCGTGCCCTACCCTGGAGCCCCCTGCAGCTTCCCTGTCCAGGGTGGGTGGGGCCCCCTCTGCTCTGCGGATGGAGTGCTGCTGTGTGTTGAGCATCAGCCAGGCCTGGGGGCGTCCTGTGGGGGGGATAGACAGCCCTCAGTGCAGGCCTGCTGACCCGCGGGGCCGGGCCCAGAGCAGGTGTCAGGTGGGCAGGGGTCTTGGCTGTTGCTCGTAGCCTGGGCCCTTCTGAGTCCTCCCCGCCCATCTCTGTGGACTTGCCACAGTGGGTGGAGCTGGAATGTTCCTTGGTTTGGCCCTTAATGCTCTGGGCAAAAATAGGTACCTGGGAGGCCCCAAGGGCTCCGTGCCCTTGTCTTGAGGCTCAGCCTTGGGCCGC
Source organism: Sylvilagus bachmani (assembly GCA_015711505.1). NCBI lineage: Eukaryota > Metazoa > Chordata > Mammalia > Lagomorpha > Leporidae > Sylvilagus > Sylvilagus bachmani. The sequence goes on along the minus strand of CM027405.1, from coordinate 2,883,769 downwards.
GGGGCCAGGTCAGGTCAGGCCAAGAGTGGACGCCCCAGGCCTGGGGCCTGCTGGGCCTGCTTGCTTAGGGCTCCGTCGCAGATGGAATTTAAAAGAACCTTTTGCCTTAATTCCAAAGATATTACGCACTTGCTATAGGAAACCAGGAACACATTTTTTAACAACAACTTGAAGCCGCCTGCGGCTGTCCGGCCGTGGCAGGCAGTGGCCGGGACGTGTTCTGCCGAGGGTTTCCCCACCCTAAACGGACGCACGAGAGCAGTGGGCGCTGCGTCATCGTCATCGTGCTGCACATTCTGTTGTCTTTAAATATTTACGCGGGAGGTCACGGGAGGGCTGTCCCCCTCTGGACGGTGCCCAGGCGTGCCGCTGCGGTGGATGCCCGGGGACACCGCCCCGGCCGGGCCCCTGGACGTGCAGGTCAGGGAGCCTCCTGCCGCCAGCACGGAGCAGGACGTGTGCCAGCCAGGGCCAGAGCGCTCTGGGTCCTTCCCGGGGTGGCGGCCCCACGGCTGAGCTCCTGGGTGCCGGCGTCTGCGTTTGTCTCTTAAGGGGATAAAAATAAGCCTTGTGCTCACGGGGAAAGAATGTGCACCCGTTCTCCTGGATCTCACCCAGGGAGGGCTCCAACTTGGGCTCCGGCCGGTGGGTGTGCTGCCCCCCTCCCGTCCGTGTGGATGGGCCCGGGGTCCAGGGTCTTGGGGCTAGGAGCAGCGTGGGGTTGATGAAGGTGCTGAGGGCTGGGGCGGGTCTCAGAGCAACAGAGGGACCCTCCCTGGCCAGGCTGCCCCTCCCCCACACGGTCAGCCACCCTGGGATTTTTCCTGATCTGCATCGTCCCTGGGATCCACCACAGCAGGGACCACGGGTCCTCATGTGTTGGCGCGGCCTTCCGGGCCAGAGCTTGTACCGGCAGACAGCCCTGTTGTGACGTGACGTGACGTGACGTGACGTGCGCAGTGCTTGGCGCACCAGCCATGGCCTGCGCGTTCCTGCAGTTTCGTAGGGTGTTTTCCACCTGAGCCTTTGTGTAGCGCCTGGGGGTGCAGCTTAGGGCCCGTCCCTAAGATGCTTTCTCCTCCCTCAGGCCCTCGATCCCTGCAGCCCCCGAGGGACAGGCGTCATCCGCACGTCACCGCGGGGCCAGGCAGCCGCAGGTAGGGGCCGGCTCTCGCGCCTGTGAAACCGTGCTCTGGCGGCTGGGACAGTGCTGTCCCTTCCACGCCTCTGCTGGGGGTCTACCTGAGGGCAGGTGAGGGAGGCGCCTGCTGTGACCGGGAGGGGTCCGGATTTGGAGCAGGGAGAGGGCGCCACCAGAGCAGTCGGAGTGGCTCCGCGGTTTGGAGGGAACGGGGTCGGGGAGGGGCACGGTTTGGAAGGCTGGATTTTCTGGAAGGTGCTGGGGGAGGTTTGGAGCGGGCAGGTGTGAGCGGAGTCTCAGCCCTGGCTGAGCCGCCGGGCCTGCGTTTCCCGGCCTGTGAAGTGGGTGAGTGGACGCTCGGAGCCCCGGAGGTGCTGAGAGCAGGACGGCCGTCACTCGGGACAGGTGCCCCGGGTGGCAGGTGAGCTGCCTCTGCCGCTCGGTGCAGGTGGCGCTTGGCTGGCGGGGCAGCAGAGGTGAGGCATGGCGTGGCCGGGGGAGCTGGGCCTGCTGGCCCCTGGCCGTGTGGTGGCCGCGCGGGGCCTGTTGCGCCCACTGCAGCTGCCCATGCACTCGTATGGGCCTGCATGCATGGCCTTATGGGAACCTCCCCGGACCCCACGCGGGGTGCAGGAGGCCCCAGGTCTCAGGTCTGGGGCCCCCTGCAGGCCCCCGCAGGGCCAGGACCCTCGCGAGCTCTGGGCTCCGCCGTCTGTGGCTCTGGCTGCCCGTCCTATTCGGTGTTTTCTGGTTTCCAGGCAGCGAGCGAGGCCGCCGGGGCCCTTTCCTTGTCGCGACGCGCGTCCCTGGATCTCTGTGCAGTTTGTCCCAGCAGCCTGGCTTCACGCCACCTGCTGCACACATCTGCTCGCTGTTTAAGGTGTTCGTGTCAGGGGTTCGGGTCCCTTCTGGGGGCTTCTCCTGCCCCTCCAGCCTGGGGGCGCCGCCCAGCCCCGGCATCCCTGAGCTCAAAGCCGCATCAGCCCTGTCCCCGCCCCCACGGCCACACAGCCAGCTCCTGTCTGTCTCTCTTCTCATAAGGACACTGGGCACTGGCGTGAGGGCCACGCTACTCCAGGTGGATCTCGCGTTCAAGATCTTGAACTGCATTGCACCTGCGAAGCCGCCGGCTTCCACACCAGGCGCCTTTCACGGCCTCTGGGGAGGCGGCACTCAGGAGCCCCGTCTTTGGCCCTGCTGACCTCTGGGTACCATCTCTGGTGCCTGTCACTTGGCTCCCCCGGCACGGCGAGCCCTTGAGGCCGGGCTCGCAGCTGTCGTGGCCACTTGACCTTGAGTGACCATCTGTGCCGCAGACTGGCCTTGGGGGCCGTGGGAGGCGAGTGAGGCCACACTGGAGAGCAGGCAGCACCCACCTGAACCCTCTGCTGCCCCCAGACTTCCCCGGCTGGGAACAGGAGCCGACCGGCTTCGGAGCCTGCTGTGCGTCTGACCACGGCTTTTCTTGCAGGCAGGATGGACTCCGGCGCCTCTCCTCCGAGCCCCTCCCTCCCAGAGCCCCCGGCCTACTCTCAGCTCCACGCCGCTGCCTCCGTGGAGCAGGAGAGGAGCGATGCGCCCCCAGCCCCCAGCGCCCAAGTTGGCCCTGGACCAGGAGCTGGAGATGCAGCTGCCCCGGCCGAGCCCCGGGACTCACGCGCCAGGAGCGGAGAAGGAATGGCTGGGACAGGTAAGGGGGCGGGGCCCGGAAGCCCCCTGGCCTCAGCCAGGCCAGGGCTATGTCATGACAGCAGGGGGGGGGCGCCTGGCCCCGGGACCTGGGAGGAGCCTCCTGCTTGCTGGGCACTGCGGGGCCTACTGCCCCCACTGTGAGCCCGGATGTCACTGCACTCAGCTCCATGTCCCGGCCCTCGCACACACATGTCCACACACGCACACACATGCAATGCACACGCACACACTTGTTCACACATGCACTGCACACGCTGGCACACACGCACACACATGTATACACATGTATTCACACACATGCAATGAACACGCACATACTTGTTCGCACATGCACTGCACACACTAGCACACACGTGCACACTTGTGCACTTGCTCACACACACTCACGTGGTGCATCTCTAGTCCCTGGTCTGAGCCCGGGCTGTGGTGGGCAGTGGCCAGACCTAGGCTCACCGGCTGCTGGTACCCTGCCCCCCGCCGCGGCCCTTGTAGGGCTGTGGCAGTTTCCACGGGGGATCCCCCTGCTGTGTGCCCCCCTGTTAGTGGGGCCCTGGGAAGAGGAAGAGGCGTCGTGGCGCGGCCCGAGTGGGCTGGACCCGGAGCCCCTCCCCTCCTCGGGTTGGTGCGGGGTTTCCCGGCCCTGGGTGCGCGCTGGCCAGGCTCTGCTGGAGACCGGGCTCCGCTCACGGGGCAGGTGGGCGTCGGCTCCCCGTGCGCGGCTGTGGCTTGCGTTCCTTTTCTCCACGAAGGAGCTTTGTGTGGCCGGGGGCTTCCTCCCCCTGCCCCGCCCCAGGCAGTGCAGCCCCCCCCCCCCCGTTGCTCATAGGGTGACGCGTGGCTTCCTCTGTGCCCAGGTGTTGGGGGATGGGTGAAGCAGGAAGGCCAGCCTGAGCCACCTCTGTCCAGCTCGCTCCAGCTGGCATCTCCAGCGCCCACCCTCCCACCGCGGCTGCCTAAGGCGGCCAGCCCAGCGCAGCATGGCCTCCCTGCCCGTGCAGGGGCCCTGAACATGGGGTGCACTGACCCCAAGGCACAGAGCCCAAGGGTTTCTCTGGGGAGCCGGGCACTGCAGGGCGGGGCTTCTGAGCTCTGGGCGAGGGGCATCGAGCCTCCCCATCCCTTCCCCCACCCCACCCCCACCCACGGTCAGCGCCTGCTGCCGGAGCCCGGTTTACCCTCGCACTGGGCTTGGCGTCTTGAAAGATCACCTTGTTCCTTTGCTTGGCCAGCAAGGGCTGGCCCCGGGACAAGGGCCTGGCCACAGCGACTGTGGGACCCGGGACCCGGGCTCGCAGGGCCCGGCTTCAATCTGCGCCATGCAGACCTGCCCGCGGAGGACCACACCGCGATAAGCGGGGCAGGAAGCAGATGTGGTCTCGGTTTGGCTTCTGCCCGAGCAGAGCGGGTGGAGAGCGAGCTGGGCCTGTTGGCCGTGCAGCCGGGGCTCTGTGTGTCGTGGCTCCTGGTCGCTGGGCACCGGTGCCTGACTGGGGGACAACAGGCCCCACCTGCAGGGGCCAGGGGCGCCCAGAGCATCCGCCGGGAGCAGCCGGCCGGGTGGGTTCCTGAATGGACTCTCCTGGCCACCAGAGGCGCGGTGGACGTCAGCACAGCGCCAGTGGGGGGCAGGGCAAGCGTGACTATTGCAGGGGCGCCGGCCCCCCTCCCTGTCCCCCCGCCCCCTCCCTGCCCACCCCCGCCGGAGCCTGGCAGGCCTCCTACCATAGCAGCCCACGTGGCCCGACATGCTGGTGTCGGGCACCGCGGCTGTCGTGTCCTTCAGATAAGGACGAGATGCACTCGGTGGCCCAGGGAGCCTGGTGCTGCAGGCGAGGGGCCTGGCCTTGTGGGGTCCCCCAGGCTCTAGTGACCAAGGGGCAAAGGCACAGAGCTGTCCCCCAGGGTCTTCTAGGCAGGGGAACGTGGTAAAGAAGTGCCTGTATCCTGGGATGCGACGGAAGGGCTAGTCACCCAGTAGAGCAGCAGCAGGGTTGCCTGGAGGGCTGCCTGGAGGAGGCACCCTCTGAGACCAGAGCTGCCCGGGGTTCCCTTTCTCTGGCTGTCTCTGAGCGAGAACCCTGAGGTGCTGCTGCTGCTCTGTGGCCTGGGCAGGGTGCCCACCACATGGAAAACACTAGGTCAGCACTGGGAGGCTGGGGTCCCCGGGGGCCAGACAGGGAGAGAAAGTGGGGACGCCAGTGGATCCCAAGAACCCAAGGAGTCGTGGGGCCCTGGGCGGGAGTGTGGCGCCTCCTGCTGGGGGGCTCGATTCTCACTGCTGCGCAGACAGCCCTTCCAGAGCCCCGTGTCAGTGGTCAGGGCCTGCACCCGCCCAGCCAGGACCACAGGCGCGGGGGCCCTTCCGCACGGGTGTGGGATGTCCCCATGGTGTCACCCGCGGTGCTGTCTGTGGCTCTGGGGGGTCCTGTTCCACCCAGCAGGAGAATGCCGTGGCTCTTCCAACCTGTCCTGGGCGGCCTGCACGCATACACACATACACACACACACACACACACACAGGTCTGCCCGTGCCACCACGCTCAGCCCCGTCTCCAGCCCGCAGTCCGCATCCCCAGCCCAGAACCTGTGTGTGCAGTGCCGGCCCCCAGGGCGCTGGCAGCTGATGGTGGGGGTGGGGGAGCTGGCTCTGCCCCACTGAGGGCCCCTGCAGGGCCTTGGGCTGCACAGGGAAGCCTGCCTGGTGCAGGGGTACGTGGGAAACGAGGTGGGTCCCTGTGGCCAGCGTGTGTGGAGCATGGCTCCAGCGCTGAGCCTGCCTGGGGCCGGGGCCAGGGCCAGCTCGGCCACTTCCCGCCTCTGTGCCTGGGGCAGGGCTGGGGGCTTCCCGAAGAGGGGCATTAGGGTGGGGGCATGCATGCATGTGGCCCTTGGCGGGCACAGCTGCTCCGCCAGCTTCAGGAGGGGCTACTTGGCACTGAGCAGTAGACGCCCTGAGTTCTGCCGTCCGCTGTGTGAAGGCTCCCAGCGTGGAGACAGTGGGTCCCTCGCCTGCCGTGTCGCTCGGGCCCAGCGCCCGGGGGCCGTGTGGACACTTCTCCCAGAGCTGCTCAGGACCACAGAGAAGGTGCTGGGCGTGCTTCAAAGCCGTCCTGTGTATCGGGACACGCCGGGAAGTGTCAGGCCATGGATGGCACCTGTGAAAACTCATGGCACAGACATGGCTCGTGGCTGATATCCACGCCCGCATCTTCCATGTGCTGATTGAAGGGGAGGGGGAGTGAGGACCTGGGAATTTAGTCAAGAAAAGGGTTTTGACCTGGAGGGAGCGGAGGCCTGCCATTGTGCCTGGGAGTACAGTGTCAGTGAGAAGCAAAGGCCCTGGGGTCAGCAGGGGCGATGGGGACCTGGGAGGAGGGGAAGGAGCCACACGTGTGGGAGCCAGCCCCGGACTGGAGCCGGATGGAAGCAGTGCATTTGCTCATCAGCCGTCCCGTGGGACTGACATCAGCCGTGGAACTGAAACTGCCCCCGAGGTGACGTGGCTCACACGTGGTCACCCAGTGACACGGGGGTCAGAGTTTGTCCAGATGCCCGCAGGCCGCCGCTGTGCCCCACCACCACTACCAAGGAGGGCCTGGGTCGGGAGCCTGCGGGTGCCGCGTGCCCCTACGCAAGCGCCCTGTGGCAGGGCTGGGCTAGGGCGGGAGCAGAGGGGCGCAGGAAGCGAGGGGGCCTGGGGCTGCTGGGGGGGTGGGAGTTCTCAGTCTGCCCAGGCGGAGTCCCAGGGCCTGACACCCGGCAGGCGGCGGTGCCCTCCTGTCTGGGGGCTGAGCCTTTCGGTTCCTCCCTCCCTGATCACGGGCCTGCCCCCCTCCCCCGGTCGGATGGGGGAGGCTGGGCCCCGTGGGCTGCCCCTGGCAGCCCACCCTCTTTCCGGAAACAGCAAGAGAGGGCGAGCACCTGCTGAGTGTGGGGCGGCCCCGTGCCTCCTTGTGTGGTGTCTGACGCCTGCCAGGGTGGGGTGGGGTGGGCGGGGGCGGGGCAGATCGGGGGCCCTTCAGTGGCAGTTTTTTCAGAAGCTCTGTGTGTGTCTCGTCCCGGGGGCTGGGCACGGGCCTGGGGGACACAGGACACTGCGCAGGCCCAGCTCTGGCCGCGTCCGTCCACTCTGCCAGGAACCGTGAGCTCGCTCTGTGACCCCCGCCCCGCCCTCTCCCTTCCCCGGTACAGGGCCTGCGACTGGAGATGCAGAGACGCCCTTTGAGGAAGTCCTGGAGAAGGCCAAGGCCGGGGACCCGAAGGCGCAGGCCGAGGTGAGTTCAGGACGCGGCCCCAGCTCCGCAGACTGGCTGTGCCTCTGCCGCCCGCCGCAGAGCAGGGACCAGGCCGGCGGGACTGCGCCCGGCCCCGTGCCCGGCTCCGTGTTGGTTTTCGTGTTCGCTGTGAGGTTTTCCCGGGGCTGCACACCTCCCCCAGGGCTCCCTCCCTGCCTCCTGCCCGCTGTCCCTCACGGCTTCCCGGTGCCCTGTTCTGTCTCCCTGCGCGCGCAGTCCCCTGGCCCTGTGGGTCTGGTTCAGTGAGGGGCACCCTCGGCCTCGGCACCCCCACTGCCCACTCCAGCGGCTGCCAGGGCCGGGCTGACGGTGCACAGCTGGGGCGGCGCGGGGCAGAGGTCCCGCGGCCCTGGGGTGGAGCTGCAGTTACAGCCCCGTCCCCCTGTGCTGCTGGTGCCGCGTGCTGGCCGCCACGTCCCCGCACGGCTCCTTGTCGCAGAGGCTGGGGCAGTGGAGGGGAGGGTGTGGGGACCCCGAAGCAGGTCCCTGACGTGTCCCCTGGGGAGCCCAAGACCCCAGCAGGAGGAAAGACAGGGACCCCCGACAGCCGCCTCCTGCGCCAGCCTGGCCAGCCCTGGGGGAGATGCCCGCCCCCCCGGAGGCCTGGGCAGTGATTGGTCAGCACCGCGCTGTCCCGGCCCCCACTGACTGACAGGCGGGAAGCCGCCGCCATGGTCCTGAGTCGGGTGCTCAGCAGCCCTGGGCAGCAGTGAGGCCCAAGCCTAGGGTTTCCCGCAGGTGCCCGGGGTCCCGGGGGCTCTGCCCTGCGCCCTGGCTCTTGGCTGGGCTGAGGCTGTGGGTTGCAGGTGGGCAGGCACTACCTGCGCCTGGCCCAGGCCGAGGACGAGGAGCTGAACAACTGCACAGCCGTGGACTGGCTCATCCTGGCGGCCAAGCAGGGCCGACGGGAGGCTGTGAAGCTGTTGCGCCGCTGCCTGGCCGACAGGAAAGGTAGGCTGCGGGGGCTGGGCGAGCGGGTTGTGGGGGTGCGGGGGCTGGGCGAGTGGGTTGTGGGGGTGCGGGGGCTGGGCGAGCGGGTTGTGGGGGTGCGGGGGCTGGGCGAGCGGGTTGTGGGGGTGCGTGGAGCTGGGCGAGCGGGTTGTGGGGGTGCGGGGGCTGGGCGAGCAGGTTGTGGGGGTGCGTGGGGCTGGGCGAGCAGGTTGTGGGGGTGCACAGGGGCTGGGAGAGCAGGTTGTGGGGGCTCGGGGGGCTGGGCGAGCAGGTTGTGGGGGTTTGGGGGCCTGGGCGAGCAGGTTATGGGGAGTGCGCAGAGGTTGGGGTGAGCAGGTTGTGGGGGGCCTCCCCTGAGCTGTCTGTCTGTCCATCCTTCTGGGCAGCAGCTGGGGCTACAGGCTCACGAAGCCCTGCACAGCTCTGCCCACCATGGGCGGAGGCCACAGCCCTCAGGACAGGGCGTGGGACGAGGGGCAGGCGGCCCCAGCCACGTGTGGCCAGTTACGACACCGGCCTGCCCACGAGAACTGGCTCACCCTGCGGTCTGGGGCCTGTGCTCCTGGAAGGTCCAGAGCTCAGGGGAAGAGGAACGTGTGTGTCACAAAACTTTTTTTTTCCCAAAAAAATATTTAATTAATTTTTAAAGATTTGTTTATTTGAAAGACAGAGGTACAGAGAGAGGTGGAAGGAGAGAGGGAGAGAGAGGTCTTCCATCCGCTGGGTCACTCCCCAGGTGGCCGCAGTAGGCAGGGCCGGGCCAGGCCGGAGCCAGGAGCTCATCCCGGTCTCCCACGTGGTGCAGGGCCCCAGGCACTTGGCCGTCCTCTGCTCTCCCAGGCCGCAGCAGGGAGCTGGCTCGGAAGTGGAGCAGCCGGCACAGGAACCAGCGCCCGTGTGGGATGCCGGTGTCGCAGGCTGCAGCGTTACCCGCTGTGCCACGGCGCCGGCCCCCACAAAGCTGCGTTACAGTGAAACACGGGGCGGGGCAGGCGTTGGCACAGCGGCTAAGGTGCTGCTTGGGTACCCACGTCCCGTGGCGGAGCGCCGGGGTTTGAGTCCCGGCACGGCTCCCGCCTGCAGCTTCCTGCTGTGGCTGCTGGGGGAGGCAGCCGTGTAGCGCCCGGCCACTCGGGAGACCGGGTTCGAGCTCCTGGCTCCTGGCTTCGCCTTGGCGTCCTGAGCCTTGGCTGTGGCAGGGATCTGGGGAGTGAACCTGCAGGTGGGAGCTGTCTGTCTCTCTCCCTTGCAAACACAAAATTGTAAGTGCCACATGCATACTTTTAGATTATAAGAATATTTATGTGTATCGCCAAAAAGCTTGGAACGTGCAGAACACCTGGTGATACGAGTTACCTGCGAGCTCCGAGGCTTGGCGCAGCTCTCCGTATTTGGCGCGTTTCTCTCTGCTTTTGTATCGTGATATTTTAACAATTGCGGCAGACGGAGGCTTGGCCCGCTGCACCCCAGTGCCGGCCCCAGCGGCCCGGCTTTCTCAGCCGCCCAGCCTCCCCATCGCACAGCAGGTGCAGAGCCCTGGAGCTGGCTGGGGTGGGCAGCGTGGCCCCCGTGGCCGGCTGCGAGGGAGCAACCTGGAGACAGCACTGGCAACCGGGGGAGGGGGAGGCAGGGCCGGGCCCCCAGCCCCGCGCAGCCCCACGTTCTCAGACGCGTGCTCCTGACCAGAAATCCCTGTGTGCTCAGGAGAGCAGTTTGGGAAGGATTAAAAGGAGAGGGTCGTCCAGGCTTCCGGCCTACGTCTCACCGCCCTGTTGCGGAGGCCTGCTGATGTTCTAGGCAGCCGGGGGTGAGGGCAGGAAGGGGCCGGGGGTCCTGCTCGCCGGCTCTCTGAGGGCCGAGGCTCTTTTTTTTGGGAAAAGGCCAGGTCTGTGGGAGACCCTGGGGGCTGCACTCAGGAAGCAGTGCATGCGTCGGGGGCGGGGCACCCTGCCCTCGCGCCCAGGCTGGTGACCCTGCTGTGACACCGGCCCAGGGGAGACAGCACCACCTCTTTTTTTTTTTTTTTTTTTTTTTTTATCTGACAAGTAGTTATAGACAGTGAGAGAGAGAGAAAGACAGAGAGAAAGGTCTTCCTCCCGTTGGTTCACTCCCCAAATGGCCACTACGGCCGGCACGCTGCACCGATCCGAAGCCAGGAGCCAGGTGCTTCCTCCTGGTCTCCCATGGGGTGCAGGGCCCAAGCACCTGGGCCATCCTCCACTGCACTCCTGGGCCACAGCAGAGAGCTGGCCTGGAAGAGGGGCAACCGGGACTAGAACCGGTACCCATATGGGATGCTGGTGCCACAGGCAGAGGATTAACCAAGTGAGCACAGCACTGGCCCCAGCACGGCTCTCTGCCCCTGGCCTCGGACAAGGCCATTCCGAGCTCTGGGCCTCGGTTTCTGCTCCAGAGAGTCAGCGAGCACTGTGGGGAGGGGGTGAGACAGGAAAGGCCAGCCCAGTGCAGCCCGTCAGCTGCACCCCCCACCCCTGTCAGCCAGTGGCCGCCCAAGGGAGCTGTGCCCAGATGCCCTTCCGGTCCCGAATCCGTGCTGCCCAGTGAGCAAGGGCGCCCGCACCCCATGCCCTGCATCGCCTTCCCCAGCCCGCTCTGCAGCCCCGACGGCTGCGGGGGGTGGGGAGGCCTCAGCCGCCCCCGTGTCGCAGGCATCACGTCCGAGAACGAGCAGGCGGTGAAGCAGCTGGCCTCCGAGACGGAGCTGGAGAGGGCCGTGCGCAAGGCCGCGCTCGTCATGTACTGGAGGCTCAACCCCAAGAAGAAGAAGCAGGTGGCCGTGGCCGAGCTGCTGGAGAACGTGGGCCAGGTGGACGAGCACGGTGCGGAGCGGGCCGCGGGGGGCGGGGACGGTGCACGGCCCTGGGATGGACAGAGGCGGGGTGGACGAGCACGGTGCGGAGCGGGCCGCGGGGGGCGGGGGGTGGTGCACGGCCCTGGGATGGACAGAGGCGGGGTGGACGAGCATGGTGCGGAGCGGGCCGCGGGAGGCGGGGACGGTGCACAGCCCCGGCCCTGGGATGGTCGGAGGTGGGGTGGACGAGCACGGTGCGGAGCGGGCCCTGGGGTGGACGGGGCCGAGGGCACGGCGCTCTGCAGGGGACAGTCAGCCGGCCCTGACGCTGTGCTGCTTGTCTGCAGATGGAGGGGCGCAGCCGGGCCCCGTCCCCAAGTCCCGGCAGAAGCAGCGGCGGATGCTGGAGCGCTTGGTCAGCAGCGAGTGTGAGTACGGCTGTCTGTCCTGCACCCGCCACAGCCTTCGGGCCTTCTGCCAGCCACCACCCAGGCACAGGGCCCACTCCTTCCTGCAGGTCCCCCAGGCCTGGACCCCCCTGCCGGGATCTTGGCCTGAATGGACTCCCCGAGCGAGGCTGTTGGTGTAAGGTGTCAGGGCCGTGGCCACTGGGACCTGGACCCCGCCCACTGCGGGACACGAATGTGCCCACAGGCGGACAGACCAGCAGCAGGGCTGGGCTGAGACAGACAGGGGTGTGTTGGGGCCTGAGCGAGGTCCAGACTCGGCAGGGAGAGAGCGCAGCGGGCCCAGGGGTCCCTGTGGGGGGGGGCTCTCCCAGCGCGGGCCTATGGAGTTGGGGGGGAGGAGATGGAGACTGGGGGGTGCCCTTCAGACACCTGGGGTCAAGGAGTTGGGCTTCCCCATCCTCCACGTCCAGCTGTCCGACCTGACCATCGCCCCATCCATGCAGGTGGACTGTGGTCTGGGGACCCAGGGCTCCATGCACAGACAGGCGGGGGTGACGGGAGAGCTGGGTGAGGCCGGCTCCAGGGGCCCCGCCGTGCTGTCTCCAGGCCCCCTGAGGAGCTCATCCTGTCCGTGTGGGTGCAGCTCTGGGGACTCCCCGCCTTGTCCTGCGCCCGTGCCCCTGCCAGCCAGGGAGCCCAGCACTGGGGACCCGCTGCCTTGCGTTCGCCGGTTCTCAGTATTTCCCGGGCTTAGCCGGCACCCAGCACATGGCTGGCCTTTGGCAAACATGCTGAGTAGAGGGGTTTTTAGGCACGTAGTAGGCCTTTGAGGGTCACACTGGGTAGAGGGATTAATAGTGGTACATAGTAGGTCCTTAGTTGGTCATGGTGGGTGGAGGGGTTGGTGGGCGCATAGTGGGCCCCTGTGGGTCGTAGGGGATTAGTGGGCATGTAGTAGGTCCTCAGTGGGTCGTGTTGGGTTGAGGAGTTGGTGTACACACAGTAGGTCCTCAGTGGGTCATGGTGGGTGGAGGGGTTGGTGGGCGCATAGGGAGCCCTTGTGGGTCGTGGGGGATTAGTGGGCGCGTAGTAGGTCCTCAGTGGGTCGTGTTGGGTTGAGGAGTTGGTGTACACACAGTAGGTCCTCAGTGGGTCATGGTGGGTGGAGGGGTTGGTGGGTGCATAGTGGGCCCTTGGTGGGTCGTGGGGGATAGTGGGCGCATAGTAGGCCCTCAGCGGGTAGCAAGTCGTTGGACTTTAGGGCAGGTATCACCAGCACTGTGAGAAGCCGGGCCAAGGCTTCAGGGATGGGGTGTCGAGGGTGTGGGACTCGGGGGTCACAGGCCTCACCGCGGAGCCGGCGGAAAGGCACGGGCTCTTGCAGGCGTCAGGAGCCGGCAGCAGGGACACTTCTGCGTGTCACCAAGGCCAGGCAGACCTGCCGCCCCCACCCAGCGCCCGTCGCAGCCGGGCCCCAGGCCGCCGTCCCCCCAGGGTCACGGTGGGCTGGCAGTTGGGCGCGCACCATGCCGTCTTCTCTCCTGCTTCAGCCAAGAGCTACATCGCGCTGGACGACTTCGTGGAGATCACCAAGAAGTACGCCAAGGGCGTCATCCCCCCCAACCTCTTCCTGCAGGACGACGAGGACGACGACGAGCTGGCGGGCAAGAGCCCCGAGGACCTGCCCCTGCGCCTCAGGGTGAGCCCGGCCCGGCCCGGCCCCGCCGCTGGCCCGGAAGTCGGAGCCTCCGGAGAGGGCCCGGGGCGCCTGTCCCTGCGCGGGGACCTCGGGAAGGGGGAGACGAGCGCCCAGAGCCTCGTCTTGGTCCGCGGGCGCCGTGTGGACAGCAGGCTGCAGGGTGGGAGCGAGCTGTCGTGTAGACTTTGTCCCAGAGGGGAGCGTGCCTTCGCCGTGGAGTGCTGACCCCTGTCAGGCCAGGGACCCGGATGCCTGCTGACCCTGGCTCAGGGAGGCCGCGCTGGCACCTGGCAGGGGGACAGGCACACGGGGGGCGTGAGCGGGGCGGGCAGCAGGAGTGGCCAGCAGCAGAAGGCCCAGGAACGCAGCCATGCTGGCTCCACGGCTTCTGCCTCCTTGGCCGTGTGGTTGGGACTTGGGGGACAGAGGGTGTGGCCACGTAGCCTCCCAGGACCGCCCCCAGCTGGGCACTCGGGGTCACACTTGGCAGGCCTGTACCTCAGTCTGCAGGGATCCTCCTCGCTCTGCTGTGGCCGGCAGGGCTGGGGCTCGGAGCAGGGGCAGCCGTGGGCGGCAGGGCTGGGGCTCGGAGCAGGGGCAGCCGTGGGCGGCAGGGCTGGGGCTCGGAGCAGGGGCAGCCGTGGGCGGCAGGGCTGGGCCTCCGAGCAGGGGCGCTGTCACACAGCCGTGGGCGGCAGTTCTCCGAGGCTGCCTTGCGTCTGTGTCTTCATGGCTAATCATGGGAGATGGGCTCCCGCCAGTGGGTAGCAGCAGGCGAGCCAGTCAGGCCTGGGGGCCGGGAGGCGGCTCGGCCGAAAGCCCGGATGTGCCGAGGACAGGGAGAGCGTCCAGGGTTGGAGAGACCGAGCACCTGTGCCGTCCTGAGACGCAGGGCCAGGCTGGCCAAGAACCGGAAGGGAAGGAGCACGGGCCCGGGCAGCAGGCAGCTGGCCCCTGGGCGTGGTGCTAGGCAGGGGTGCGAGGGTGAAGGTGGAGAAGCCCTGGGGCCGGGGAGCCGGGCCTCCCCGTTTAACCTCCCCAGCGTCCTGGCCAAAATCCTAATAGTGCCTCCGTCCAAACCAGGGTCATTCCTTTTTTAAAGAATTCTTTATTTATTTGAAAGAGTTACAAAGAAGCAGAGAGAGGGAGAGGGGTATCTTTCATCTGCTGCTCCACTCCCCAAATGGCTGCAATGGCCACAGCTGGCCAGGCCGAAGCCAGGAGCCAGGAGCTTCATCCAGGTCTCCCGCACGGGTGCAGGGCCCAAGCGCTTGAGCCATCTTTCCCAGGCCACAGCAGAGCTGGATCGGAAGTGGGGCAGCCAGGACAGGAACCACTGTCCACACAGGCTGTGGCCTTACCTGCTATGCCACAGCGCCGGCCCCAGCCTGGCATTTGTCCCCGGCTTACAGGTGATGGGTTCGGTGCTGTGCCAGGCCTGCAGGTCCTCTTGGGGGAGAGATTTGAGGCGTCTGGGGAGAGGCGAGCAGGGCTGCGTGCTGGCGCCATGACTCTGTTCCAGTCCATCTCACGCAAAGTCTTGCAAAAGAGAAAAACGAGTCATTGGCCTCTCCGCCCGTGGGAGCCGCTCCCACTCTGAATGGCCTTGGAGAGAGAGGTGGAAGATGACAGACGCCCCGGAGCTCCCGCTGCTGCCACTGAGAATGTTCCAGATCCAGGCCTGCGGGGGCGGGGTGGGTGAGAGGGAGCCCCTGGGCGCCCACTGCAGGCGTCTCTGGTTGAAGAAGAGTTTGTTTTCGTTGGTCTTGACATTTCGTAAGCCGAAAGATTTTTAGTCTCCCATTTGCCAGGGCCCCAAGAAGCAGCGTGTGGATGGGGACAGGGCTGGGGCCTGGGAAAGGAGACCCCCACCCCAGGGGCAAAAGGGGAGGTGAGGCTGTGTGGGCGTGGGGTGGCTTCTCAGGGCCCAGCCGTGCCCGGCCACACATCTCAGGGCCCAGCCGTGCCCGGCCACAGGTCTCAGGGCCCAGCCGTGCCCGGCCACAGGTCTCAGGGCCCAGCCTGGGAGCACCTGTGGCACCTGGCGCGGTGCTGCCGGCGGCCAGGGCTCGCCCAGGGGTGTGCCGAGCGCTCCTGCCCGGCTCCCGGCCGGGGGGCCCCTCCCCACAAAGGCCGGCTGCCCCCTGGCAGGTGTCAGGAGCACTCAAGGCCTTGTGTGGTGCGCAGCTCGTGGCGTGGGCGGCACAGGGAGCCGGGGCCGCCGGCTTGCTGAGCAGTTTACTCGCTTATGTGCTTGGGCTAAAGCAGAGGGAGGGCTGGGCGTGGTCGCCCAGTGGATTAAGCTGTGGTTGGGACCCCACATCCCTTACCGCGGTGCCAGCCTGGGTCCCGGCTCCTCTGCCCCTGGTTCAGCTCCCTGCCAGTGCACCTGCTGGGATGTAGCCGGTGATGGCTCAAAACCACATGGAAACCCAGAGCGAGTTTGGGCTCCTGAGTACAGCCTGGCCCGGTCCTGGCTGTTGTAGGGATTTGGGAAGTGATCCACCATGTAGAAGGGCTCTCGCTCTCTTATTTATTTGAAAGGCAGAGGCACAGAGAGGCAGAGGCACAGAGAGGCTGGTTCACTCCTCAAATGGCCACAACAGCCACAGCTGTACTAATATGAAGCCAGGAGCCTCCTCCAGATCTCTCACGCGGGTGCAGGGGCCCAAGGACTTGGGCCATCTTCTGCTGCTCTCCCAGGCCACAGCAGAGAGCTGGATCAGAAGTGGAGCAGCCAGGACTCGAACCAGTGCCCGTATGGGATGCCGGCACTGCAGGCGGCGGCTTTACCTGCTACGCCATAGCACTGGCCCCTGGTGTCTCTGTGTTGCTTTGCTTTTCAAGTACATGAAAATAAAAATAAACACTTTTAAAAAGAGCAGGAAAAAATGTTCAAAAACCCGGTAGACTGTCACAGATAGGAAGTGAAGCTGTCCACACGTGCATATGTGTGTGCACAGACACCCCGTCTTGCACCTGCTGTGCCAGCTGCTTCCCTGGGCTCTGGCCATCCCGAGCCGACAGCCCGCGCCTGCAGGGATGGGCAGCACCCCAGCACCGTCACCCGGGTGCTTGCACCAGTTCCTCCGTGGGCCCCAGGGGGCCACCCGGGGAGAGGCTGCCCAAGGGTGTGGGGCAGGCTGGCACTGCCCACCTGGCCTGGCACTGTTGGTGTCTGGCCACTACTTCCTGTCCACTGTGTGCTCTGGGCGCACAGCCAGGCTTCTGCCCAGTGGTGGCCTCGGCCTTGGTCCCTGCAGGACAGGCAGTGTGCACCACTGTCTCCACCCCGTACAGACAGCCAGGGTGTGGGGTCCCCTGGACTGCAGCATTGCCCCGCCTCCCTCCCACGCTGCTTCCGGCCCACCACCCTCTGTCCTGTGTCCGTCTTCGGTTGTGGTGGACGCCAGGAGTTGCTTCTGACCTTCGCACTGGGAGTGGACGCAGGGTGGGGAGTGAGGGCTGCCCTGGCACGTGCCTGTGTGGGGTTCGTGTCACATGAGCAGTATGGAGTGTGTGTGTGCGCATGTAGTGATGGGTGCACACGTGTGCGTGTGTGTGTGTGTAGTGTAGCGTGGGTGTGCATGCAGAGTCCGGGGTGCGTGTGCACATGCGTGTGCATGTGAGAGCAGGAGAGACAGGCTGCACCTTTACGGTGTGTGATGGCCTGGACTCCTCCACGCTGGGCGTGCTCACGGCCGCCCTCCTTAGAGCCCAGCCTCCCCCCACAACAGATGAGGAAGTGGAGACTGGGGGCCGGGGGTGAGGTCCCCATTCAGCGCAGAGACACAGCGACACGCGCTCTGGGCAGCCCAGCGGGGAGCTTCCTGGGGAGGGAAGTGGGAGCCGGGTGGGTCTCCCCGAAGTGTTGCAGGTCTCAGGGGAGCGCGGGAGGCCCGCCCCTCCCCCCTGCTGGGGGCTGCACCTGGGGCCTGGGGGGGTGCAGACTGCGGAGTGGGGAGGCGAGGGGCTCTCGCGCCAGCCCGGCCCCCCACGCACCCTCCCCTCCCCCCAGGTGGTGAAGTACCCGCTGCACGCCATCATGGAGGTGAAGGAGTACCTGATCGACGTGGCGTCCAAGGCGGGCATGCACTGGCTGTCCACCATCGTCCCCACGCACCACGTCAACGCGCTGCTCTTCTTCTTCATCATCAGCAACCTCACCGTGGACTTCTTCGCCTTCGCCATCCCGCTGGTGGTCTTCTACCTGTCCTTCGTGTCCATGGTCATCTGCACCCTCAAGGTCTTCCAGGACAGCAAGGCCTGGGAGAACTTCCGCACGCTCACCGACCTGCTGCTGCGCTTCGAGCCCAACCTGGACGTGGAGCAGGCCGAGGTGAACTTCGGCTGGAACCACCTGGAGCCCTACGCCCACTTCCTGCTCTCCGTCGTCTTCGTCATCTTCTCCTTCCCCGTGGCCAGCAAGGACTGGATCCCCTGCTCCGAGCTGGCCGTGGTGGCCGCCTTCTTCACCGCCACGAGCTACATGAGCCTGAGCAGCTCGGCCGAGCCCTACACGCGGCGGGCGCTGCTCACCGAGCTGGCCGCCGGGCTGCTGTCCCTGCTGCCCGCGCTGCCCGGGCACGGCGGCTGCCTGAGGGCGCTGGGCCAGGCCTTCTGCACCGTGCCCCTGGGCCAGCTGGTCGTCCTCAACGTGAGCCTCCCCTGTCTGCTCTACCTGTACCTCCTCTACCTGTTCTTCCGCATGGCCCAGCTGCGGGACTTCAAGGGCACCTACTGCTACCTGGTGCCCTACCTGGTGTGCTTCATGTGGTGCGAGCTCTGCGTGGTCCTCCTGCTGCAGTCCACGGGCCTAGGGCTGGTGCGTGCCTCCCTCGGCTACCTGCTCTTCCTGTTCGCGCTGCCCGTGCTGGCGGCCGGCCTCGCCCTCATGGGCCTGGTGCAGTTCGCCCGCTGGTTTGTGTCGCTGGAGCTCACCAAGGTGGCCGTGACCCTGGCGCTGTGCGGCGTCCCCCTGCTCCTGCGCTGGTGGACCCGGGCCAGCTTCTCCATGGTGGGCGTGGTCAAGTCGCTGACGCGCAGCTCCGTGGTCAAGCTCATCCTGGTGTGGCTCACGGCCATCGTGCTCTTCTGCTGGTTCTACGTGTACCGCTCGGAGGGCATGAAGGTGTACAACTCCACGCTGACCTGGCCGCAGTACAGCGCCCTGTGTGGCCCGCGGGCCTGGAAGGAGACCAACATGGCCCGCACGCAGATCCTCTGCAGCCACCTGGAGGGCCACCGCGTCACGTGGACCGGCCGCTTCAAGTACGTGCGGGTCACGGAGATCGACAACAGCGCCGAGGCGGCCATCAACATGCTGCCCTTCGTTGTCGGCGACTGGCTGCGCTGCCTGTACGGCGAGGCCTACCCGGCCTGCAGCCCCGGCGCCATGGCCACGGCCGAGGAGGAGCTGTGCCGCCTCAAGCAGCTGGCCAAGCACCCGTGCCACATCAAGCGCTTCGACCGCTACAAGTTCGAGATCACGGTGGGCATGCCGCTGGGCGGCCACGAGGAGGACGACGTCACCAAGGACCTGGTGCTGCGCGCCAGCAGCGAGTTCCGCGCCGTGCTGCTCGGCCTGCGCCAGGGCAGCCTGGTGGAGTTCAGCACCATCCTTGAGGGCCGCCTGGGCAGCAAGTGGCCCGTGTTCGAGCTCAAGGCCATCAGCTGCCTCAACTGCATGGCGCAGCTGACGCCGGCCCAGCGCCACGTGAAGGTCGAGCGCGACTGGCGCAGCGTCGTGCACGGCGCCCTCAAGTTCGCCTTCGACTTCTTCTTCTTCCCCTTCCTGTCGGC
Organism: Sylvilagus bachmani; assembly: GCA_015711505.1. Lineage (NCBI taxonomy): Eukaryota > Metazoa > Chordata > Mammalia > Lagomorpha > Leporidae > Sylvilagus > Sylvilagus bachmani. The sequence continues at coordinate 2,864,967 of CM027405.1, read as the reverse complement.
GGCCTGAGGGCGCCCCGTGCGCGTGCGTGCGCTGCCCCGGGCAGGTGTGGCGGGCGCCGTCTCTGGGCCCCTCCTGCGCCTCAACCTCCGTGCGGAGTGTTTCTGAAAGAACCGAGTCCACGCCCGTGCGAGGCTGTGAGCCTGTCCTGGGCTGTGCCCGCCGCCTGAGCCCAGCGCCTGCCCACGGCCCTGCTGTCCCGTGGGTGGGGGTGGGTCTGGGGCCTGGCCTGAGGCGCCCGGGCTCTGGCCCTGGAGCAGAAAGCAGGGTCCTGAAACGGGCAGAATAAAATCCTGTGGTGAAGCCTGCTGCCCTCGCCTTTCCCGCGGGTGCAGGGCTCTGCCCTCTGCTCAGCTGAGCTCCGGAACCGACGCCCCTGCCGGCGGGCAGAGCCCCTCACCAGCCCAGTGTGGGCGTGAGGGGCGCCTGAGGGCTCCGGGGTAACCTGGTAGCCGGGTGCCAGGGCTGCCTGCTGCCGCACTCCCAGAGTGGCATCCTGGACCTCAGCAGACTCCGCTCCTGCCCAGCCCGGCCCCACCCTGGCTGGGGTGGGGGTGTGGGGCGTGGCCCTGGCTGGGGGGGTGTCTGGGGCGTGGCCTGGCTGGGGGGTGTCTGGGGCGTGGCCTGGCTGGGGGTGTCGGGGGCGTGGCCTGGCTGGGGGTGTCGGGGGCGTGGCCTGGCGGTGGGCGCTGCCCGCGTGGCCTGGCTGGGGGTGTCGGGGGCGTGGCCTGGCGGTGGGCGCTGCCTGGGTGGCTGTCCCTTCCTCTTCTCTGCCCTGGGTATTGATTTGGAAGCCGATAGTCACCTTGTCTTAGAAGTTCAAGTTGCTGTGGAGGTGGGGAAGACGCGAGTCAGGATGGGGTGCCTGTGGGACTCCGTCCCGTGCGCCTTCACGTGCAGTGAGAAGCCTCCCCCCCCAGGTTATTTATTCGAAGGTGAGTGAACAGAATCTTCCATGCACTGGTCCCCTCCACAGGTGGCCACAGGCCTGGGCCGGGCCAGAGCCAGGAGCCGTCCGTCCTGGTCTCCCACGCGGGTGGCAGGGGTCCCGGCCTGGGTCACCTCCTCTGCCTTCCCAGGGGCATTAGCAGGGAGCTGGAGCGGAAGCTCCGATATGTGGTCCCTGCATCACAAGGCAGCCTAACCTGCTGTGCCACGACCCCGGCCCGTGTCCACGGATTCTTGTGGCCTGGCCACCTGCTGTCGAGGGCGTCCCTGCATGGTCACTCATCCCATCTCCTGCCGTTGGGGCGCGTGTGCAGGAGAGCGAACGCGCTCTCCGTGGGCAGTGAGATGGGGTCCCCGGTCGCCCAGTTCCCTCTCCCCGTTCCCCCGAGGCCACAAGTGCAGGCACCAGCCCACGCTGCCCGAGACTCACCGCCGATTGTCCCGCAGGGGAAGCCGCCCGGCGCTTTCTGAGCTAGCAAAGTGACCGCGCGTGGGCCTCCCCACACCCGGAGGAGGTGCTGAGAAGCCCCGCCCCGGGAGAGGAAGGGTGCAGAGGGGTCACAGCGCCCATCAGCCGGGGCCGGGGCTGGAGCCGAGTCCAGAGCCCTCTGTTCTCAGCCCCCAGGGCCCCCCACGCACACAGTGGGCTAGGCTAGGCCACTGCTGCCAGGCTCCCAAGCCTGCCTTGTTTACCCTAGCTGACCCCCTGCGTGCCTCACGCTTCCCTTGAACAAATATTTACTGCCTTGTGATGCTGAGCCGGTCGCTGTGTCCCTGTCCCGTGAATCAGACCAGGGCACAGCCTCAGACCGTCACAACCTTGGGAGTGGGCCAGTGGCCCGGGTCAGAGACGGGGAGAGCCTTGAGGAGAAAGGGAGGGGCTTCCTTCCAGCCCCTGGGAGAGAGAAGGCCGGAGGGCTCCCAGGAGGGGGTGGGGCTGGCCTGGGAGGGGTCCAGGAACTGGGAGGAGGCAGCCCAGGGGAGGGTGGGAGGTGGCTGCAGACAGCCGAGTGCGGCCTGGACTGAGCTCGGGGAGGGGGCACCTGGGAGAGGACCTCCCTCCCGAGAGGCCTGGCTGGTGCTGCCACGGCCGTTGGTCTGGGTGGCCCCTGGGGGCTGCTCGGTGCAGCCATGCAGAGCCAGGATCGGGCGCCACCGGCCTCGCTGGACCGATCACCGGGCCTGGTGGGCTCTGTGGACTCAGGCCTGCTGGGGGCCGAGGCTGTTGCTATGTGAGGGCGGGGCTGGCATCCGGGTCACACAACTGCCCCCCCCAACACCTTATACCACGAGGTGGGGGGGGCCCTGAGGTGAGCGACGGCCTGGCATCATCTCCCCTCTCTAACTCTGGCTTTCAAAGAAATAAATAAATACTTTTTAAAAAGTACAACATGAGGCTGCCTGCTGTGGGCTGGGCCTTTACCCCTCAGGGCTTTGGGACCCCCAGGGAGGGTCTGTGGCAGGTGGGGGTCTCACAGGGCTTCCAAGAACTAGCAGCGGCCTCTGAGCGGCGCAGGAGGATCTGTTGTGAGCTCTGGGAGGGGCCTGGGGCTCAGTGTCCAGACCCCAGGGGGCGCCCTTGCCCCGGCTCCCCAGGGGCATCTGATGGCACCTGCGCCCTCTGTTCTGGGGCGTTGGTTAAACCACCCCGGAACGCGGGCTGCCTCCCATGCGCAGTCCAAACGCTCGGATCCTTTTCTCAATCCTCCAGGCAGCTGCTCGCCCGAGGCTCACCTGCCCCAGCCCCGCCCAGTTCCACAGCCGCCTCTCTCTCCGGCCCCCAGTGAGGCCCCTGAGCCACCCCCTCCTGTCGGGTGGGGGTGATGTTTCCTGGGGATGAGAGTGCGCCCATCCACCCGGGCAGCGCCCCCTGCAGGCTGGACGCCGAGCGTGCACCTTCGCAGCTGGACACCATGGCAGGCGGTTCCACTTCAGAGACTGTGGTCCCCAGAATCAAGCCCCACAAAGATGCCCACGTCCTGGCCCCCCAAGCCTGCGAGTACGGGGCAGAGGGGCTCAAGCCTAGGATCTTCACATGGGGGGACCACTGAGTGCTATCCAGTCCCGCTGGGCTCAGGGCCGTCTCAGGTGCCACGGTAGGAGGGAGGCGGAGCTGGGAGGAGGCTACGCTGCCAGCTGTGAGGACGCGGGAAACATCTAGAGGCTGCGAGAGGCCGGGACACGGGGCTTCCCGGAGGACCAGGCCTGCCCGGCGCCCTGACCCCCACCCAGAGAGAGCCACAGTGGACGCCTGGCCTCCAGGACGAAGTGCGCTGTTTGCCGCTGCTGCGCTGGTGGGAGGTGGCCGCCACAGCAAACCAGGACGAGGGGAGCCAGCGTGAGAAACCAGGACAAGGGGAGCCAGGTGAGGAGCCAGGACGGGGGGAGCCAGCGTGAGGAGCCAGGACGAGGGGAGCCAGCGTGAGAAACCAGGACGGGGGGAGCCAGCGTGAGGAGCCAGGACGAGGGGAGCCAGCGTGAGAAACCAGGACGGGGGGAGCCAGCGTGAGATGTCGGCCCCCAGCTCACACCTTCACCTCGGCGGAGTCGGGACTCAGCCCTCCCTGCCCACCGAGCCCCGCAGTGGCCCCAGGTGACAGGGCCAGTGGAGCAGGAGTGCACACAGCAGCGCCGATGGGGGCAGGGGGGGGGCCTGTTGCTACAACACAGATCCGCGTCCGGATGGTTTGCTGGGGCTCACGGATCTGGCAGGTCCGGGACTGGGGCAGGGAAGCAGGTAGAGCCGTTCCTGCTCCCAGGTGAGAGCCCTTACTGCCCCGCCCCCGGCTTAACCACGTCTTCAAGGGCTAACACCATCAGGGAGACTGGAGATGTCTGTGAGCTTGGTGGGAAACCACAGGAAACCCAGGAAGGGACTAAGAACACGTGAGGATGTGGCTTTTTTAGACGACACAGACTTTAAAAATAGATTTATCTGAAAACAGGAGAGAGAGGGAGGGAGGAGGTACCTTCATCAGCAGCCACGACTGAGCCAGGCCAAAGCCAGGAGCCTAGAGCTCTGTCCGGGTCGCCCACGTGGGTGCAGGGCCCCAAGCACTTGGGCCGTCCTCCGCCGCCTTCCCAGGTGCAGTAGCGGGGAGCTGGATGGGAAGGGGAGCAGCCGGGACTCCCGCCTGAGCCCCAGTATGGGATGCCCGCATCAAACGCGGCAGCTTAGCCCGCTGCACCCCAATGCCGGCCCCGTCGGCTGCGAATTACAAGCAGGGAAGAGACGCACCTAGCCGCCTTTACCTCTTTGTATACCAACACCCAAAGCTTAAAGAGCCGCCTTCCCTCAAGGGAGGCCCGGGCTAAGACTCCGCAGGCGGGGTCTCCAGGTGGCTCCGTGCCCGTGTCCACTCCCGCTGTCCTCCTTGGCCAGTCTGGTCAGTGGACTTCTCTCCCCATTAGTGCCCTGCCCCCAGGCTGGACCAAAGCTTGCCCTGGGTTCCCTGGGACACACGAGGGCTGGGTAGGGTGTGCAGCCAGGAGTAACACAGGTGCTGCACAGGAAGGGGGCGTTCCCGCTCCCCTAGGCTGCACCCCCTCCCTGGGGGTTCCTGTGGCGAGAGGCACCTGCCCCTCCCTCCCCACCTGGCCCCGGGCATCGAACACAGACAGGTGCATTGTCCCGCCTGCACACCTGGACACCAGGGGTCCACCTGCCCTCACTCATCTGCCTCGGCGCTTCAGGGTCGGGAAGGCTCTGTCAGCCGGCTGCAGACTCCGGAGCCCACTGTCATCCGCCTGCTCTCCTGCCCGGCCTCCCCGCACCCCGCAGCAGCGCCCCATCCTGGCCTGGTCACCGCCCGGCTCCAGTGCAGTCAGACCGCAGGGAGGGGAGCCTGGGGAACGTGACTCAGCTCTCAGGCCTGGGACCAGGTTCTGCTCGCTGCTTCTCCCTAACCCGGGGCCCGGGCAGTCTCTGCTCTCCCTCTCCATGCCCAGCGCATCCCAGGGGATTCCCTCCTCTGCTGCTCTGAGGAACACAGGCCCTGGTGGGGACCCTCCCTCCAGGCCAGAGTGACAGGGCCCCCACAGCCCAGCCCCGGCCTGTGTGGCTCTGCTGGAAACCCCTCAGGCTCCTGCTCCCTGCCTGTTGTCCTTGGAAGAGGGTTCTACCCCAACTGGCCTCTCCCCACCTCCAGGGAAGGGCCCGCCTCCGAGGGGTCCCGCCAGGACGTGGGGGTGGGTGCCGCAGGTCCCCAGGCAGCCCCGGAGCTGGAGCTGGTGGCCTGCTCCTGCCCACTGCCCGGTATCTGAGCGCACCTGTCCCACTGATCAGCAGGTGCTCGTGGCACCGAGCCAGATGCAGCCCCGGGCCGTGGCAGCAGACAGAGTGGGCACAGCCCTCTCCGTCCCGCTGGGCTGCTGGGCACAGACCACAGAAGCCGCCCCTGCCCGGCTGGGAGAGCAGAGTCCTGTGGGAGGTGTGGGGACTGCCCGCTGGGAGGGGCAGGCACAGGCTGCGCCAGGAGTGCAGGCGCAGGGCCCTCAGCCCCTCCTTCCCCGGGAGCAGCAGCCCTGGGTTCCAGCTGCCCCTGCCGCCCCCTGGGCCAGGGACCAATCCCGACCCATGAGGCAGCTGGGAGGGAGACGGGCACTTCCAGGCCACGCCCCACAAGGACCCTCTCCCGTGGCTGCCAGGACAGTGACGAACCCCAGGGACCAGGAGCAATGAGTCAGAAGGCCTGGGCGAGGCGGCCTGGCCTGGCCGGGGGCAGGACCGCACCTGCTGGGCGTTTGCTGGTGTTTGGGGTGTCCGCGGGCGGGGTCAGCCCAGGGTCCTCCTCCAGGCACCAGGGCCGCTGCCTCAGGAACAGCAGGGAGGCTGGCAGGGCCCCTCCCCCGGCAGGGGCGGGGGGGGGGGATGTGCATGGACCCCCCCAGCCCACCCTTGGCTGCTGCATTCCCGCGGCGCCCCTAGGGCTGGCCGGACCCGGCGGCCACAGTGGTGAGCACACTCGGGCTCAGGCTTGGTGGCAGCGTGGGGAGGGGCTGTGGAGTGGCTGCCTGGGGGGCCGGCCCTGCTGTTCACATCAAGCAGGAGGAAGTGAGGCCCCCAGGGGGAGGGGACAGCCCCAGAGCATCACAGCATGGTGGGGGCGGTTCGAAGCTGGTCCCAACATGGTCTCACGGCCGCTCAATGCACAGCTGGCCAGATCTGCACACCTCGGCTGTGACCCCGTCCACCTGCTCCTCTGCCGACGTGTTAGGTGGACACGGTCACCGCTCCCACACCCTCCCCCACTGCCCCCTCCTGCGGCCACCTCCGGTCCTGCCGCCCACGTGGCCTCTGGGCACGATCCTAGCAGCAGCAGGTGCAGACGCTGGCGCTTTCTTTTGCGAAGGTTTGCAGTGACTCCCTTATTTCCAGTTCTGGGAGCTTCATGGTGACCAGGAAACCTCCCCTTGGGGGCTGGGGTCGCCCCGTGGTGGCGGGACGCCCGCCTCGCACCTCAGAGGAGCGGTGCGGAGAAACCAAGGCAGGGAGAAAGGCCGGGGCCCTAGTCCTCCTTCCCAGGAGTGACAGCATCAAGTGGCCCCGCCCACTGCCCTCCGCGTCCTCCGGCTACCCAGACCCGTCACCTCCCCGAGGCCCCGAGCTTCCTGTGCAGCGCACACAGCGCCCTCCACTCAGGCCTGGGGAGTCCCCCGGGAGTTTCGCCGGGCCTGGGGGCTGCTGGCTGCCCCCAGGGGGCTGCACCTGCACCTTGCCTGTGGTTTGTATCTCAGTGCAAATCCGAAGCTGCCAGGAGCTCCCTGTGCCCATGGAGCTCCAGGCTCCTGATTCGGCCTGGCCCAGCCCCGGCTGTTGCGGCCTTTTGGTGCGAGAACCAGCGGGTGGCAGCTCTGTGTCTCCCAGGTACTCTGCCTTTCAAACAGACTTTTCTTTTCCAATGAAGAAGGGGAGGTTAGAGTCACCACAGGTGCTGGAGCAGCCGAGCCGCGCGGAGCCCGGTGCGTGCCTGGCACGTGCCACCAGCCTCCCCGTGCCTGGGGCAGGCCTCGAAAACGCAGACAGCCCCGGGAACCCCGCTGTCCATGGAACATTTGTTATTTTATTGGAAAAAGCTGGTATTCACATATTTATAATCTTATTCAACAGCTGGATAATTTGTGAGACACCAAAGACAGACTGCACCTAGGAGAGTCCAAAACGGTCGATCTCCACCGCCAGAGGCGCCGCCGGCTTCGTGGGGACCGAGTGAAGGCTGCACGGCACGAGTGCACACGGCCACGAGAGCGCGAGCCACCTTCCGCGGCTTCCGGGGTTGCCCCTCCCCTCCGATCCATGTTGTGGGATGCACCATCTGCTTTGCATATCTGGATCTTTCCAGAGACCCAAAGACACACGTTTCTCCGGGGAAGAGCTGTGTACTGTGTTTTTTCTTTTTCAGCTTGGTACCCAAGGTTTCAGACGGAAGTGAGTTAAGCCCTCCTTTGCAGAGCTGTAAGACCTGGGTTTGCTTGGTCTGTTTGACAGCACTCGAGACGGCCGCCCCACACAGCCAGGCAGTCACGTGGGGCCCTCGCAGCTGGATTTGGCGTCCCCAGCTTTCGACGCAGCGGACCCCACCCCCGGGAACCTCTGTACAAGGGGAACAAGCCGTCAAAGCAGCTTGGATTGTGACGTTGAATCAGAGCGGGTGTGTGCACGGAACACTGCCCGGGCCACCTGGGCTGTCCAGTGAGAGAAACACACATTCTTCATTCATGTTGATTGCGAAAGAAAAGAACACCCATGGAGCCACTGCTGCGCCCACGCCCCGGCCGGCAGCGGGTGCACATGCGATCTGTGCTCCTACACACGGGGACGTACAGCGCCGCCAAGCGGGCAGGGGCTCAGCGGGCCCGGCCCGGCCTTGGGGCCGTGTTGCACGTTGTTACGGAAAGACACAAACGGAACGGACGGAGGCGGCCCGGCTGCGCTCTGCTCGCCGAGGGTTCTGCTGGGCCCCAGAGCAAAGGCAGCAGGGTGCGGGCTGGCGTCTGCCTGGGGGGACCCTCTCCCCACGTCCTCTGTGGCAGCGGCCCCCAGGACTGCACGCGGGCCTTCCGGAAGTGGCCCCGGCACCGGGTCCTCGGGGGAGCCGTCCATGGTGCAGGTGCATCTGTGGTGCAGCGACGCGGCCCGAGCGGGGGCTGAACTCCCGACGCCACCAGGCAGAGCGAGGACCTCCCCACCTTCCATCCTGCCTCCGTCACACCGGCCCCGTCCACCTCCCGAGACGGTGGGCCGTGTGCCTTCCAGGACTTTCACGGGACGCTGAGGAGCCCACGCCAGGGCCTGAACAGGATTCCACCTCTGGCAGCTCGGGCCTCCGCTCAGAGCTTCGGTCTCCTTTCATGGCTGGCCGGAGCAGAGGGGGGTGGGGCCGGCAGGGCAGGGTGCCGAAGGAACTTGGGTGGGTGTGTGGAGTGGGGGCAGCGTCTGTTTCCAGGAGGTGCCCAGTGAATGCTGGAGGGGACAGGAATGCTGCAGAGCGGCTGCTGGGGGGCCAAGCAGCCCGGCAGCAGGGAGGGGACGGGGAGGGGGCTGGAGGGGGCGGAGCACCAGGCCTGGCGGCTGTCCATGGGGTGAGACCTGCAGGTGCGCACACCCTCCAGGACACAGCGCCGCCCCTGGGTCCTAGGTTCCTCACAGGTGGCTAAAAACCAAAAAAAACGAGCCTGCACCTGCGAGTTCTCCACGTGAGTTCTCCATCCCAAACCAGACGTGCGACGGCCAGCCCGGAGCCGGGAGCCGGGAGCCGGGAGCCGGGGCCAGCCGCACCATGGACAATGGAAGGGACCTGGCTGGCTTGTCTGCGCTTCACTGGCTGTCCCCAGAGCCCGAGCCGGGCCCAGCCCCAGCTTCCCTGGCCGGGGGGCCCCTGTGGGAGTGAGGAATGAACTAACGATGTGGGAAAGACCGCTGACCGCGACGGGGAGAGCGCGAGCGGGGGCGCCCTGCCCTGACTCGGCAGTCCCGTCCATTCACGATCTGTGGCTACGAATCCTTCCTTCTTAGAGAACAAAATCCAGACAGCGACTGCCGGCCGTCCCGGGCCCTAGTGCAGGTCGGAGTTGACTTTGTCCTGGAAGATGTACAGGTTGTTGGTGGCAGCAATGGCGATGATGTTCTCGGCCGGGTGCCAGGCCGTGTGCAGGATCTTCTTGGTGAAGTCCAGGCTGTCCACGCTGACGTCGTCCCGCCGCCGCTTGCCGCCCGCGCACACGCGCCGGGGCTTCAGCACGGCTCTGGGCTTACTGCTGTCCCGCGAGGCCTCCAGGGTCACGTCGCGCTTGGTGTTGCGGTCAAACATGCGGAAGAAGTTGTTGTAAGCTCCGGTCATGATGACGCTGCGGGGGAGAAGGGCAGGCGTCAGGGCGGGGGAGGACGGCCAGAGCGCCCTGCCCCGCCCCCGCCCATCAGGTGACCTCACTGCACACACCTGAGGCCAGGAACTCCTCCCCAAGCACAACCAAAATACTCCCCTTAAGCCCCGGACTCCCGATGACTGTGCCAGCCCAGAGGCAGCAGCACACACACTGGCTGGCCCCCTGGGTCACCAGATCCCACCCAGCCCTGCACCCCCGTCTGCAGGGGAGGCAATCCCGGTGGGCTGCCTGGCTGCAGCGTGCCCACTTCCCCAGGCGGAGCTCTCAGTTCTCTCCCTGCTGGAGACAGGGCCTGGGGCTCTGCAACTGCAGGGGGCCTTGCATGGAGGCACGAGCCGCCCGGGATGCCCTCTTCCTGTCCGGATGCTGGACGGTGCCTCTGAGGGCGGCCCGGGCTGGCATGGGACCGTGTGGGCTCACAGGGGCTGCCCCCAGACCACAGTGACCACAGGGGACCCTGGAGCAGCGCGATGCAGAAGAGGCAGGAGAGTGTGCAGGGCCCCTGCAGGCCAGGCCAGCCAGGGACGGGGCTCCCATGAGGCTGAGGCCCCGGCAGCCCTGTGTCCCGGGCTGACAGTGGTGGGAGCAGGGACGCCATCGGGCAAGTGCTGTACTCGAGGCCCCAGCTCCTAGTGGGCGCCAGGGGAGGCGGGCTCCGGGCCCCGCCCTCCTACTGCGGATGGGAGGGGACCCCCAAGGTCCGGCCCCGCCCCCTCACAGAAGGGGCTGGGGAAGTTTCGGCCGAGGATGCCCGCTGGGGGACGTGAGGCTCCGCGTCAGCCCGCGAGCTGCCGTGGCATGCAGCACTGCCTTGGCTGTCACCTCCCCTTGCCATGAACCGGCTTCGTCTGGTGGAGGGAATGAGAACGCCTCCCCCCAACACACACAGTGGCTCTGTTCCCGGACATCCAGCCAGGGCCCCGGCGGGGGCAGAAGCACCTGGTGGCCGGCTGGGCCACTGGGAAGAGCTCCACATCGCAGGCAACTCAGATTCTGGAAGGTTCTAAGGCACCAGCCAAGCCTGGGGGGGGGAGGGAGGGGTCCAGAGGAGGAGGAGGGAGAAGGAGAGTTGGTGGGGGTAGATGGGGGAGAGACGGAGGGGGAGAGAGAAGGAGGGAGCTGGTGGGAACTCTGTGGGGGGAGCGGGCATGGGGACAACAGGACCAAGGGGACACATGGGTGGCCTCTGCGCCTCCTGCCCTCGGGCGTCCTCTGCTTCCCCCCCCCCCGGCTGACCCCCCCCGAGGGCAGAGGGCACGGAGGGGGGCTGCAGGTGCAGTCCCGGGTGGGGGCCGGAGGGAGCTGCCGTGGGGCGGGCGGGGCCTGTCCTGCCTGGCTGGGCCTCGGTGTGGGGGGCCAGGGCCCTGTGAGGGCCCCAGGTAGCAGAGCCCACGGCCGCGGGAGGCTGCTCTGGGCACAGGGATGGTGCAGCGTCTTTCACGGGAAGGCCGGGGGTGGGGCCTTCGCTCACTTGCCACACCCAGCTCAGTACCTGCCGGCCCAGGGCGAGAATGAATGAATGAATGAATGAAATAGTGCCTCGGGCACGCGGAACACAGGCGGGACACAGGCAGAGGGGCTTCCTGAGCTGTCTACACGGCATCCGTCTACACAGCCTGGAGCGTGTCAAGGGACATCTACACAGCATCTGTCCACACAGCCTGAAGTGTGTCAGGGGACGTCTACACGGCATCTGTCTACACAGCCTGGAGCATGTCAGGGGACATCTACACGGCATCCGTCTACACAGCCTGGAGCATGTCAGGGGACATTTACACAGCATCCGTCTCACTTGCAGCACCAAGTGTGTTTCTTGCTTCCTCTGAGGTTAAAGGGCAGGGCAGGGGGCGGGGATAGAGCACAGAGCCCTCCTCCTGCCCTCCCTGCCACCACTGGAGGCCTCCCCGCTCTGGCAGCCCCAGGCCAAGGGCATCCCATGCCGGGCTCTCTCACGACCCCTGCCCGGGGCTCCTGGGAGGACTGGGCGCCCTGACCCTCAGCTCCGCCCTCAACACCCACTTTCTCCCCTGGAACACATTGCTGCCGCTGCCTGAACGCCCTCCCACCCGCCGCGTCCAGATCCATGTCCAGATCCAAATGCTGCCTCGTCAGAGGGCGTCCTGAGCCCCCAGCCCCTCCCCAAGCCCCCTGCCGGGGCATCCCGCGGACTCCCCCCCCCCCCCCCCCGCCTGTCATGCCTGCTGCCTGCAAACCCAGGCCCAGCGTGCAGGCTGGCGGCCACGCCCTGTGAGGGAGCCGCCGGCTGACCCCGGCTCAGGGCACGACCCCAGCGTGCCTGCCTGGCCAGCAGGCGGAGGCAGAGGAGCTGCCCGGGGCCCCTGGACACCCCGCTCCTTGCCCATGCTGGTCTGGGGCCAGCGAGGGGCAGCGGCCAGACTCCCACAGGACGCGGTGCACAGGTGGCCACTCCCACCTCTGCTGAGCGCCACCGGCTAGAATTTCGCGATGCTGGAGCAGCGGCTTGCTCTCTGCTGCCCCCAGGTGGCGCGGTCAGGCACTTCGGCTGCGTGCACACCCAGCTCTGCCCCCACCCTCCACCGGCCACTCCACCCTGCTTCCCCACCCCTGACGCGGGACCGGGAGGGCGCCGGCCCCCGGGGGGCGTGAGTCAGATCCCGCACGCTGAGCGCCCAGAGTGGGGCTGGGCTCAGGTCACTGCCCTGCCGGCATCTGGAATGCCAACGGCCACTCCTTCTGGTCTCGGTGCCACCGGGCAGCGCCCACTTAACCAAGGGAAGCGGAAGGGGACAGACAGCAGGAGGAAGGGCGCCCGGGGCACCGGGCTGGAGGAGACCACCCCTCTCCCCCGCCAGCAGGGGGCGGGCAGCCCCTCCCTTGCTCCAGCCCCTCCCCCGCCAGCAGGGGGCGGGCAGCCCCTCCCTTGCTCCAGCCCCTCCCCCACCAGCAGGGGGCGGGCAGCCCCTCCCTTGCCCCAGCCCCTCCCCCGCCAGCAGGGGGCAGGCAGCCCCTCCCTTGCTCTCTGGGGAGCAGCTGGAGCCCCCCACCCCCCAGGCCGGCAGTGCTCTGGAGCACCCAGTGCCAGCAGCCACGGGCAGCCCGCACAGCTGCACCCCCACGTCTCCCTGGCTCAGCAGCAGCCCCCAGCCCCGCGAGCTCTGGGGGAGACCAGACCCCACCCAGCACCGCTGTCTGCCCCTCTCTCAGCGGGACACAGGGCAGCCCTCTCCCAGCCCCCACTCTGCCTCTGCAGGTGAGCAGCCTGATGCTGGCTGCTCTGTCCCCAGCCCTCCTGTCCCCTCCAGGCCCCCCCCCCCCCCGGCCCATGGAACACTCTCCTGCCCCTGGCCTGGGCATGCAAGCTTTGTGTCCACACTGCCTCCAACGGTGAGTGTGTGAGTCACAGAAGGCCAGTCGGATCCTTCCATGAGGCTTCGACTGGACCCTGGCGGGGGGCCCACCGGGGGTGGTCGTCCAGGAGGAGGGGGCTGAAAACACACCACAAGTGACCTGCTCCCACACCACGGGCCAGCGAGCGCTGCACAGAGGCGGGGAGGCGGCAGACAGGCTCGGGGAGCCCCCGCGGCCAGCACAGACCCACGACCTCGCCCCCCGGCATCCACGAGGCTCACCCTCCCAGTGCCAGGAAGGCTGCAGAGACTCACAGCCTGAGGGCGGGAGGTGGGGGGTGGGGACAGGGTGAATGGGGTCCTGCTGGAGTTGGGGGAGGGGCACAGAGGGCAGAGACAGCCTCACGAAGTGCTCGGGGGGAGGTGGCACAGTCCCCGCCTTCTAGAAAGCTCAGCAGCCCTTGCCCAGATCTCCTGGGGGGCAGGTGGGGTGAGCAGGCGGGGTAGGCAGGTCTCCAGGGGGCAGCGCGGAGGGGCAGGTGAAGCCAGGGCTTGGCGCGGGCGCCCCCTGGTGGCGATGCGTGAAAGCACACGCAGCAGGTGGTGGCCGGTGGAAATTCACCCCCGGTTCTCACACCCAAGGATCCAGGTGGATGTTGGAGACTGTGCCTGCTCAGAGAGGGCGGGCCTGTTCCCACACCGGAGCCATCAGAGCTGAGTAACCACCAGTCCCCGGCATGCCTCTCACCCAGTCGCCAGCCCAGGGCCCGCTGCACCGGGGGCAGGGCGGGGGTGTGGGGGTTACCTGTCACTCCCGTTCCAGGCACACTCAAACTTGTCGAAAATGCAGTCGTTCTCATACAAGGAACACAGCTTGCTCCGCAGGTAATCGTGGACCTGGGGGAGACAGGGCAGGGGTGAGTGGTGACAGCGTCAGCCTGCGCCTCCCTCGTACACCCGGGGGCACCGGGATGTCCCACCCGCATCTGCATGCACAAATCCTGCCCATCCTTCAAGGGCCAGCCCAGGCGCCACCTCCTCCAAGGAGCCTCCGCATCCCCCCAGCCAGAGACACGGCTGGAATCAGCTGGGAAGCAGCCCCTTCTCTCTCAACCTGTGTTTAACGCCACGTGAACTGGTTTCTACCCCTTCCCATATCTGGCTGGTCCCAGGAAAGAGCTGACAGCCACGCAGGGTTTTCATAATATGCATGTTGTAGACCCTCCAAATGCTTGGATTTCAACATTTTTTTTCTTTTTGCACCAAAATAAACACACGTTTTCATTCCACTCCCACAGTCTCCCTTGCAGGCAGGCACACGGCATCGCTGCCTCCGCAGGTCTGACTTGGCGGGGGGCCCGCGCTCCCAGGGAGAGGGCCAGTGCCCACCCCCTTGGGGATGCCGCGGATGTGGGCTCCCGGCCAGGGCTGCTGCCGCTGCACCCCAGATTCGGGCTCAGCCCGGGGCGCCTCTTTCCTCCCGCATCCCTCGTCCAGAAACCAAGGTCCCACTCAGGAACCCGCAGGCGCTCCCGCCCCCAGCCAGCTCCCTGGCTGCCCGAGCGCAGGGCAGGGAGGCCTGGCGGCGCCCCACCCGGAAGAGGGGCCCACCTGGTAGGTCTCAATGGGCCTCGCCTCCATGTTCAGGTCCCACACCTTGACCGTGAGGTAGTCCCGCGTGAGCATGTACCGGCCGCTGTGGCTGAACTTCACGTCCGACACAGACGAGATGATTTCTGAGAAGAAGGAGCGGTTACTGGGGTCCTCGGGCTCCTCAAAGACTGGGGGGGGGGGAGGGAAGGAGAGAGGGAGAGAGGGAGAGAGAGAGAGGGAGAGAGAGAGAGTCACCGAGCTGCTCCCCGCAGGACCGACCTCCCTGCTTCCACCCCGGCTCACGAGGTCGCTGCCTGCTGTCTCTCAGTCACTCATCAACCCTGCCACCAGACACCTGCAGGTGCAGGCCCAGGGTGACGTGCAGAGAGGGAGGGGCCGGCCCTGGAGGGATCCGGTTGCTTGCTGAGCATCTGAGTCCGGTTCCGTGCCCAGGACCCCAGCCAACCTCCCCATAAACGTGCGGCGAATTCGCCCCCCCCCCAGACTCGCTGCGCTGCACTGCCTGCCTCCGAGCTGGGGGCGGGAAGCCAGCTCGCACGGCCGTCCTGCCTTCTGGCACGCGCTGGGCCGTGTCCTCTCCAGGCTGGGCAATGCTGGTAGCCCTGGGACCCTGCACTGGTGGCCAACCAGAGCCTGCCGGCCCGCGGGGCGGGGGCAGCTGGGGCCCAGGCCTGGGGTCCTCGGGCTCTGTGTGGCAGGACGGGAGGGGCTGCCTGCCTCGCTGTCCCCATGGAAACCGGCTGAGCACCAGCCCCGCTGCCGGCCACTCCGGGTTGCAGTGTCCCGTGCGGCTCCCTGGTCCGCCCCAGCCGCTGGCCCCTACTCGGGGGGGGGGGAGCCCCTCTCCCTCCCAGCCCAGGTGGGGCGGTCGCTGCCTCTGCTTTTCCCAGAAACACGCCTGTTGTCTGGCTCCTGCATCGCGGACGCTCTCACACGCTCGCACGCAGTCAGCCAGGCCGCGCTATGTACCTGCTGTAGGCCAGGCCCGTCCAAGGCCCTGGGGTGGGGGCCGGCATTGCACACAGCAGGTAGAGCCGCCTGCAGCACCAGCATCCCACAGGGGCACTGGTTTGAGTCCCGGCTGCTCCACTTCCCATCCAGCTCCTGCTGTGGCCCGGGAGGGCAGTGGAGGATGGCCCAAGTGCTTGGCCCCTGCACCCCATGGGAGACCAGGAGAAGCTCCTGGCTCCTGATCAGCTCCTGGCCATTGAGGGCATCTGGGGAGTGAACCAGCGGATGCAAGACACACACACACACACACACACACACACACACACCCGCATCTCTGTAACTCTTTCAAACAAATAAATGCTTTTTTTTAAGTGAACACCATACTAGCAGCAGGCAGCCATGAGTGCTGAAGGAAAGTGCGGGGAGGCAGAGCGGGGCCTGGTCATCGGGACGGGCAGGGCCTCTGCGGGAGGGGAGTCCGAGCACAGACCCGAGGCAGGGGGCCGGGGAGACACCCGGGAGAGGAGCACCCAGCTCATGCAAAGGCCCTGGGGCAGGGGCAAGCTGAGGGCCAGCGCTGGCAGAGGAAGGCCCGAGACAGCTGTCGTCAGGAGCTGGAAGCCCAGAGGGTCGGGAGAGCTAGGCTGTGACCTAGACCAGGGGTCCGGAGCGGGTAGGAGCCTGGGGTCCCCTCTCCCTCTGGGAAGGAGGGTTCCGGCTACGGGAGGCAGCCCCACCCGCCGGGTGGGCGGATGGGAGGAACCCCTCTGGGGGGGGCAGCGCTGGAGGCGGCTCCCCCATCGACTTCGGGCCTCTGTGCGCCCACAACTCAGAGCAGGAAGGCCCCGGATGCTGCAAGCCCCAGCTGGGGGACCCCGCCCCCCAAGGCCTCTGGCACCCTGAGCAGCCTGGGGGAGGGGCGGGGCTGCGGAGCCACATGGCGCCTTCCTGATCCCCTCTGCACCGCTCCTCTGCCGGGCCAGGGCCAGGCCCTGTCCTCTGGGGGCTGGGCGCAGGCGCGGGCGGGGCCAGACGTGGGCTTCTCCGGGGCTGCCCTCCCGCGGGTGGCTGGCCAGCAGCCAGCATGGGGCCTGGAGGCCTCTGCAGGTGGGCTGGTGGTCGCACGGGACGCCCTTCTGCGCCCGACCACGAAGATGAGACCGGCAGCTCCGGGCACTTTTCGGGTTCGGGCAGAGAGGGCTCCGTGGCATCTCCTCTGCTCTCAGACGCCAGGAGGGAAGACGGAAAGAACGCGGGTGTCCGAGGCTCAGCTTGAAAGCAGCGGCACCCACGCTGTGAGGGGCGACGTCTGGGTTCCAGCCCCCTGCGCATGCGCACTCTGGGGGGCAGCAGGCGCTGGCTCAATCACTTGGCCCCCTGCAGGTGGTCCCAGCCCCGCCCCCCAGGGAGGCCCCCAGGGACTCCTCTCTGCCCAGGCTAACACGGGGTACGGAAACCCCGGCGGGGGCGGGGGCGGGGGGATGGCACCTGCGTCACACCCGGCAAACCCCAGACCCGGTTCCCATCCCCTCGTCAGCCTGGAGACCGCTGCCCAGCCCTTCCGGAGCCGGCCGCCGGGCCGAGGGGCGCTATTCCCCGCTGAGCTCCCTAACCTCGCTTTCCCCGTGGGAACGGCCGGGCGCTCTCACATCCTCCGGAGAGGCCCCACGCTCTGACCATGCCCCGCCCCACGCGCCTCGCCACCCCGCTGCCCATTGCTCCGTGTCACACGGAGACAAGAACCTCCGTCCCACCCGTCTCTGCGGGCAGATCTCCGCCTCTCTGTGCCCACACCTTTCGAATAAACCAAATAAATCTAAAGAACATTTTTTTAAATGAGCAGGGGTATCGACCTAATAGGAGGAACGGGGCAGAGGGTTCGAGAGAGGAGGGAGGCCAGAGGACCCTCCCCCGCCCCCCACCCCCGCCCCGTGCCCCAGCCAGGTGCTCGCCCAGGTGAGTGGTGGGGCTGCCGCTCAGGTCAGACCAGGCGCTGGGTCCCAGGGATGCGGCCGGGGCTACCTCCCCGACTGTGGCCTCAGGGCTGGCTGTGTGCCCCGGCCTGCTCGGTGCCCTCTGAAACCACGCGGCTGGCTCCAGGTTCCCAGCACGCCTGGGTGGGTGGAGACCTGCATCTTAGGGGGCTCCACGCAGGGGGCGGTGGGCGGGGTCTGTCCTCCCCAACCCGGTCCCAGTGGGCAGGAAGCGAGAACAGAGGCCAAGGGCGAGAGGACCACGTGCTCCACGGGACACCACGTGCGCGCGCCTGTCCAGCGGCGAGCCCAGCTGTCCCAGGCATTTCTGATGGGTTTGAAGGGCAAAGACCAGACTGTAAGAAAGCACCTGGACGTCTGACTTTCTTCCACGTTTCCACAAGCCGACCGGTACAACAGACCTTTCCCCAAGTCTACGAGTCCCTAGGAATCCCCGCCCCACCGCGGCCCCTCCAGGAGCTGGTGAAGGCAGGAAACAGGTGCCCGGAAGGTTCCACCAGCCCCACCCCGCGACACCTCGATGTTCCACCTCTGGCTTGAAGCCAGGGGCTCACGGCCGTCTGTGGCTGCAGACGGAGCAAATGCCCCCATCTGTGAGGTGGGGCCCACGGCTCCCCCCACAGCACGGCTCTGGGGGTCCCACAACAGGGGGGCATGTGCCCAGCCAGGTCCGGCTGCGCTCACCGCCTTCCCCAGGACTGGCCCAGGCACACACTCGGGGCCCCGCAAGGGTCTCGGCTGCCATCACCCCCTCTCTAGGAGATCCTGTGCTCCGAGCCCGACAGCCCTTCCTTCCGGCATGTTCTGTGCTGTCAAGAGCAGAAATAACTCCGGGTTCTGAGGAGGCTGTGCTGTTTCCATGGTTACCATCACACTGCCGAGCAGACAAAAGACCGGATGTCTGGTGCTCTGGAGAAAGACTGCGGACAGGGAACAGCGTGGCCCGTGACCCCCTGCCCTGCCCCCGCACGTGCCTCCCAGCCCCCCAGCCCCCCCATTTCCCGGGGGCGGCAGGAGCTCTGCATTCAGGGGACGGAAAAGCACGGTTTTCCCTTGTGGGGAAACCACGCAGGCAGCCCTGGTGCCGGGTGCCGCTCCCCGCCACTCCCCGCGCCGTCTCCGGGCCCCCCGCTCCCAGCCTGACTCAGACCCAGCACAGCGAGGACACAGGGCGCACACACCCACTCACGGCCTCTCCACGGCAAACTCAACGACACGGGGTGCGGGAGACGGAAGCCGTCAGCCTACGGGAAGCCTGGCGTGAGAGGAGGTGTCTGCAGGACCCGGAATTCGAGAGGGAAAGAAAAATTCTAGAAACAATGGACTGTCCCCACGTGAGCCACTGGGCAGTGGCCAGCAGGGCCCTGGAACTTGCTCAGCAACGGAGTGAGCACACAGTCGCCCAGGCACCATCCACCCCACGGTGGCCCCGCAGACCAAGGCTGCTCCCTGGACACCGTGGCCCTGCAAGGAACCTTCCAGAACCGCAGTGCCGTCTGGGAGAGGCCGAGTCCACCAGTGCGCTGCGGCTACCGCTCACTGCAGCTGGGGGCTGGGGGCGAGGAAGGACCTGAGCTGTTGAGAACAAGGCTGCTCTCTCACAGGCTAGGGTCTGGGGGCTGCCTTACATGGGCTCATCTGACACTGGGCGCATGACAGTCATGAGGCAGTCACGTGACCAGAGGTGCCTTGCCCAGGAAGTGTGCAAGGCGCTGGCGCCGGCTGCCTGGGGGTGGCTCTGTCACACCTGGGGAGCAAGATGACGTGGTGCACAGCGGGGGCCCTGACAAGTGGCTGCAGAACACGAGGGACCCTCGCTCAGTGTGGGGGACACGGGGTCTCCGTGATCCCCGGATACGGCTGCCCTCCGTACACACGCGTGCTCTGATTCAGTCTCAATCCGTCATTAAAGCACAGAAACAGAACGCCACCAAGACCAGGATCGCGGTCCCATAACCCGCCACGAGGAGGCAGTGTTTCCCCTGTGGCTACTTTCTGGGGTAGTCATTGGCGTGTTTGAACACAATCATTTTCTCGTGTCATTAAAGCACCTTCTAAACCAATACGTGAACAGGATGGACAGCGTTTCACTCTCTGGGTGCCACTGCTGCTGACTTACCATCATGTGCACTGCTGACTCATCATTGTATTGCTAACTCATGTGCACCGCTGACTCATCTCATGCACTGCTGACTCATGTGCACTGCTGACTCATCACACAGAATGCTGACTCATCTCCTGCATTGCTGACTCATCAAGTGCACTGTTCTGATCTTTCCTATACAGATGTATTTGCCATGGAGCCTCAATGCTCTTCCCACGAGGTTCCGACGGGGTCAGGGCTGGGCCCGGGGCAGGTCTCTCTTCTGCGCCACTTGACTCTGAGTTGAAAGCGGGCTAAGCTTGGCGTGCACGTGGCCCACATCATCAGGCCACGGACATAAGGTGGCTGGGCCAAGGCCCTGTGGTGGGCAGAATAATGGCCCCATGTCCGTGGGGCAGTCCACAGCCCACTGGCTATGGCGTGTTACCACGGGGAGAGGGCGCTGGCCCAGGGTCCTTATACGTGGAAGAGGGAAGGAGGGGTCCTGAGTGGGGGAGGGGGCTTCTCCCCAGAGCCCTGCCGCCACCTCGAATGTGGCCGACAAGGCCCAGGTGGACCCCTGACCTCAGCCTGGGGGAGGACAGATTTATGCTGTAGCCACTCTGCGTCGTGTTGTGGCGGTCATGGGAAACGGACGCGGCCGCTGGGCTGTGGCTTGGGGCTGGCGCTGTCCATTCTCACTGGGAGCACCCGGGGCATCTCAGCGGCCCCTCGGCCTCCCACCCCATCCAGACGCCCGCAACTCCCTCACCTGTGTCTGCCTGGGACTCCTCCCTGGGCTCTGGACCCCAGTGTCGGGCTGCTGGCCTGAACCTGCCGGCCCCTCCCCACTATGCCCCGCTGTCCCAGGAAGCGTCCCCGCCTTCTCCTGCCCTCAGGGAGCAGCGGGAGTGGGCAGCAGGGGCCGCCCTACCCCAGCCCCAGCCCCAGCCCGGCCCGGGCGTCTCTCCTCCCTGGGAGCCTGCACAGTCCCGCTGTCGCCAGCTGCGTCCCCTCCTTGCCGAGACCTGCCTCCATCCTCACCCTCTCCCTCCGCCACCTGCCAGTCTCAGGATGAGAGGCGGCTCCTCCCCGTGACCCACGGCTGCGGCCCAGGTGGCCCTCCCCACTCCAGCTCCACCCCCCCCCCCGTGGTCACTGCAACAGTCACACTGCCCCCCCTTCCCCAGGAGAGCTCTGTACACACCCCCAGCTGTCTGAACCCTAAGTCCCGCCCCCGGCCTCTCTGGGTGTCGCTGACACCGATGACCACACCCTGACACCATGTCCCAGTCAGGTGCACGTCGAACTGGACGTCAGCGCCGGGTGGGGGAGGCGTCTGCCCATGGGCTCTCTGCTGCACCAGGAACAGGTGCCTGCAGAACGCTCAGGGAAGGAGCAACCCCAAGTGAGCAGTGGGCAGGGACATGAGGACAGAACTTGGTAAGAAAGGAGGAGGGGACGGGAGGCTTTGAGGACCCCGAGCCTGAGACCCTGGGGCTGGCATGGAACCTCCAGCCCCAAATGTCCACGAAATCAGATTCCCAAGGGGCAGAGAGTGACCCTGTTGCGTCCAACCGGCCCTCTAATGCCTGCTTCCTGCAGGCCTGGCTGGCGTCACTCACTCACTCACCATGGCCTTATTCCCAGGCAAGGGGGTGGGCGCCAGGGAGAGACAAACCACACGGACCCCGCTCTCCCCGCTGGGTCATCTGGAAGGGGCACCACGTGGGGACCGCTCTCCCCGCTGGGTCATCTGGAAGGGGCACCACGTGGGGACCGCTCTCCCCGCTGGGTCATCTGGAAGGGGCACCACATGGGGACCTCCTGCGTAGCCAGCGCCACGACCCAGAAGCAAGCAGCCCAGGCCTGGCGCCCTTCACCTGGGGCTCGATTTCGTCTTCTGTGCAGTGGGCCCCTCGGAGCTCAGTGAGCTTGGGGAGACCAAGCATGGGGAGCTTGGTGCAGCCGGGGCCGTGGTGGCGGGGGTGGGCCAGCCCCAGACCTCATGCACAGCCCCGTGGTGGCTCTAGGGTTAGTGACAAGGGAGCTCCCAGGGTGTGGCCAGTGCTGTGACAGTGGGATCAGTGGGATGCTTTGGGGGTCAGGGAAAGCTTCCTGGAGGAGGGGACACCTGAATTTGGTGCCTCCTTAGCTTCCAGATCCCCTGGCCCTCATCCCAGCTGCCTGGCCCCGGGAGCAGGGCGGTGTCTGAGACGAAGAGGGGCAGTGGGTGGCAGCCCAGAGTGAAGCAGCACAGAGCCCGCCCACTGACCCCTGCACGCCAGCTCCCCGCCTGGCGCGGGCACTTACGCTTGGAGTGCTTGTCGCACAGGGCGGCCGCCCGCATGTCGCAGAGCCGCAGGGAGCCCTTGCTGCTGCTGTACACAAACAGGTTGCAGTGGTGCGGGTGGAACTCGGACGCCGTGATCACCTCGGTGAGGTCCTCCATGTTGGCCGGCTTGATGTCCACGATGTCTGTGGGCAGCGAGGTCAAGGAAGCAGCCTTGCAGGGCGCCCCGGCGCCTCCCGGGGTGAACGTCCCCGCCATCGCAGCCCCCCTCCCCTGCCACCGCCCACCCCCTGCTCGTACAGAGTCCTGGGAATGCCAGGATGGGCTGAGCGGTGTAGATGGGGCCAAGGAGGTAGCCCCGCCTGGGAGCCTGGCACCTGCAGGACCGAGCAGCCTCACCCCCCCCCCGGCTCCAAGGCCTGCCCTGACCTGCCCAGTCCTGGGGGCCCCAGCAGGGCGTCGGAACCTCATGGTATAGCCTTCCAGGCCCGGCACACCCTGGCCTCACTCCAGCGGCTCTGTCCCCTCTGACAGCAGCATCCTGGGCCTCCAGTCTCCCGACACACACGCCACCTCTTCACCGGCACGGGAGGCTGGGGTTGGAATCGCAGCTCTGCAGTGGACACACCTGCAGCCCCTGAGGGGACATTCGGGCTGTCCCAAGCCTCGGACTGTCGCTGTCACTGCACACGGCCCTGCCTTCCCGGCCTTCCCCTGGCTGGGGCTCAGGACTTAGGTCATGTGTGTGGTTCTATGACAGCCACAGCCCCTGGAGGCAAACGCGCCCAAGCCGATGGCCACTGGACCCAGGACAGAGGACCAAGGACCCCCTCCTAGAGCTGTCCGAGAAGGCACGGCGCTGAGCACGGAAGTGTGACACACAGACTCTGCTGTAATCTGCACCGGAGTGGCCAGGGCCGTGCGGCCTCTGCTCCCCGGGCCTCACAAGCAACGCCCTTCCCTGGGGGGGCCAAGCGTGGGCTTTCCCAGATGGCGACTGCTCTCTGTAGTCTGTGCCATAGGCCTCTCCAGCCGTGAGGGCTCCAGCGCGGCTGCCACTGCTCAGCACGGCTCATGTGGCGCCCAAGCAGCCACAGACCACGAGCAGGCCAACCAGGAGGCCTGCAACCCTGCCTCCCCCACCAGCCCCGCTCCGCTGCTGCTCCCTGTGCGACACAGCCCGGCCGGGCCTGCTCCCTATTCTGCCCCCCCCCCCCCCGAGATCCTCCGAGCTCAGCATCAGCACAGCGGGCGCAGAACCAAGGGCCACTCTCCCCTCCAAGGCAAGTCTCTGCAGGCTGCTAACGATCAGGTGCGCATCCCAGCAAGGAGCTCAAGTGAGACCCAGGCAAAGAACGTGCTCCCCAAGAGCCCAAACGGTGCACGGTTCTAGCTCAACCCCGAGGACTCAAGTAGACGCTCTGATGAGCTCGTCTCTAAGCCTGGAGACCGGGCAGTCAGCACAGCGCTGCGCCCGGCACAGGCCGGGCACACGGGGAAGAACAACCACGCTCCAGGCCAGGCGGAGAGGGAGGCCGGGGGCAGGAAGGGACCAGGCCGGGACCGCACGTGGAGCCACAGTGAGGCCTGGACTCCCGGCTCTCAGACTCCAGCCCGGGTGCCTCCGACTGTTGAGGAACAAACACATTTCACACAACCCACAGCTCTCCCCGTGGGGCAGCCCCCAAGGGTGCTGGGCTGGGGCTCACTGGGCAGCTCTGGACCCCAGAAAGGCAGACGCTGAGTGCACACAGGGGATCGGGCAGAGACAGAGGTGCCGGCGGCCGTGGTCACTGCAGATTGAACTGAGCAGCGTGGGTCACTGGGACGTAGCAGCAGGAGAGCGCTGTCGGGATGCGAGTCCGTTACCATGGCAACCCCGGAACAGCCAGCCTGGCCGAGGGGCACGCTGGGAAAGGAGTCCCCCGGGGGCTCACCAGGGACGCGGGACCCTGCACACGGAGGCTGTTTTGAGGAACTGCTTTTCCAGCACATTCGCTCCAAAGATGACCTGGCTACAGACAGGAGCGATGATACGCAAAGCTCTTTGCAGGAGGCCGAGCGAAATGCCACAGACATTTCCCACACACAGTTCTGCAGGCCAGAGGTTCGAGGTGAGCGGGCCGGCGGGCTGGCTCCTCCCGAGGCCCTGCCCTCTTGACTTGCCGGTGGCTGCCGACACCTCGTGGGCTCCCACGTCCCCCCTCTGTGTCCTGGTCCCCTCTGGGGGACACCAGCCAGACTGGATTAGGGGGCCTTGTTTTAACCTGATCACCCCTACAGGCTCCGTCTCAGCTACATCACATCCCAAGGGCCTGGGGCTCACAGCTGTAGCACAGGCTCTTCTCTGCCCTGTGCAGGCTCCTCCTGACTGCACGCGGAAGCCGAAGCCAGAGTCAGGGCCACGGGTCGGGAGCCGGCTGCACAGACCCTCACGCTCGAGTCCCGGAAGTCTGGTGAACAGTGATCTCTTTAGCTCTGCCACGAGCTAGCGTACAGCTCCCGAAACACCTGGAAAGGAGCCAAGCAGACTTCGACGTGGGAAGCATCATCAGCCCTCCTGCTCCGGGGCCTGGGCAAAGACCTCGGGAGGTGACGCACGGTTCAAGGTCAACGAGATGGACGTGAGTCAAATCAGAACGAGGAATCAGTCTCCCCCTCCGAAGAAAAGCGTGAAACCAAGCAGGCCGAGTTCAACAGCCCCAGGAGGCCCCCGGCCTGTCCTGCCTTCCAAGGGCTGGGAGGGGAACCCCAGGGCTGGCAGAGCGGGGATGCACCCAGCACCCCCAGCAGAACTCTGGGGCCCCAGCCCAGTCGGGAAGTCAGATGCAGCATGGCCATCACTGCTCCAGGGGGACACGGGGCCAGGGGGCGACTCACACTGAGGCTGAGCTGGCCGAGAGCCTGGGCAGGTCTCTGACATAGAGGCCCAAGATGGGCAGGGCTTATCCAGGCAGAGTCAGGTGCAGCAAAGTGGGGGTGGGGACTGGCAGCTGTGGGAAGGCTCTGAGGAGGGCGTCTCTCTCTCTCCCTCTCTCTCTCTCTCTCTCTCTCTCTCTGGAAGCAGAGAAGTGGAAGGGTTAAGAGAAGGTGGTCAGGTGAGGGTGAGGTTGGGCGAGTTTCCCAGAGTGGTGAGGTGTGGGGTATGGGGGTGGGGCTAACAGGACCAATGGAGGAGGGGAGAGCAGAGGAGTGGGGGCCCAGCCTCGGGCCAGGGGTTCGATCTGGTGCGTGTTACAGGAACGCCACGGGGTCTGTTGGGAAGGGACAGTCACACGCCCCCATCCCGCCATCCAGAGAGAGTGCTAGAACATCCGACAGCTGCCCAAGCGCAGGCACTGACCACATCCTTCAGCGAGGACAGCCGTGACCGGGTGGTGGGTGTCGGGCAGCAGCAGGGACAACCCCAGCCCCCTGAGAGAGCTCCCTGCCCTGAAGCCTTGCTACTGGGGATCCTGTCCCGGCTCTGCCATCTGGAGCCCTGACAGCTTCCTTCCCAGGCAGAGCGCCCCATTTCCCCCTTACCACGGGCAGACTGCGGCTGGACAGGCACCTGGAGCTGTCTCCCAGCCCATGTGGGTGCGCTGTCCTCACCAGGCCTCCCTGGCCTGGCCCCTGCGACCACACGTCACACCAGCAGCTGGTAAGAGTGGACGAGAGCCAACGTACACACCTCTTCCCAGCTCTCTGTTCTGGACACGGCTCTGGAGCCTTGAACCTGGCCACGGCACTGTTATTTCTACCACAGATTCTACAAACACCACGGGGCCACCCCCCACACCAGGGACGCCTGTGCACCACTGCCTTGGGGCCTTGGCCAGGGCAGTCGGGTGGTCAGCCATCTTCAGTGGCCCCGGGGTTCCAGCAGCCATTGCCGCTGTCCGTGGTGCTGACCCCATTGGGCACCTGTTGGCTTTCAATACCACTACCCAGCAGGCACTGCCACACCCCCCTGTGACAGTGAGGAAACAGCCACAGGAACATTAGGACACTATGCACAGCTGGGACATGGCAGGGCAGGGGTTCAAACGGGCCATTCGGATGCAGAACCTGTAGCTGTCACACCGTGCCTCTCATCACGAAACAGCTGCCCCACAACAGCACCGCTGCCTGCGCACCTGCAGTGGCAGGCCCTGGTGGTGAGGAGCTCTCCAGGCAACTGGCAGCCCCCACTGGAGATGTACAGCTGGGCTCTGAGGGGGGCACCCCTCGTCCAAGGCCCCTCCACGCCCTGCGTCCCTCGGTGGTCTGTCCATCTCTGCTGGCACAACACTGCTTCCTGGCCCTCACTGCAGCCTCTGAGGTCCCAACCCAGGACGGGAGGAGCTGGGTTTGCTGTGGGGGGGCCAGCTGGGATACACAGGTCCCTGCTCTCACGGAGCTGCCAGTCCAGGGGGAGAGGCTGGAGGCAAACAGGAGGGAAGGTATGAACACTTGTGAACAGGAGAGGGCTCAGGGGTCAGGAGGGAGGGACTCCTTCAGGCACAAGTGGCAGGGGAGGCTTCCCCAGGGTGGCGTCCCCTGGACAGAGGCTGGAGGAACTGCCCAGGCAGAGGGGACAGGCGTCCCCAGATGGCCCTGCAGCAGGAGGCAGCTGGCAGGCTGAGCCCAGGGGGACAGCCTCAGAAGCCCAAGAAAGGGGCAGGGAGGGCAGGGATCTACTCCAAGCTGGCAGGAGCTTCTAGAGGGTTCTCTGCAGGGGGCGATGCGACCTGGCTCACTGACGTTGAGGGGACAGCAGGCTGAGATGGGCTGCACAGGGGTCTCCAGCACCTGGCCCTCAGGGTGGCCCTAGGGTGCAAACAGGGGCTTCTTCTCACGTCACAGGTGCAGAATACAGGCACAAAGAAACTGGCCAAGGCCCCTGTCACCACGCCGTGGGGTCCACGTTTGAACCCCAGCAGTCTGGGTTCCTAGATCTCAAAGCAGACGCCGTTGAGGTCACTGCCATGGCCAGGGCAAGGGAAGCTGGAGTGGCCTGGACATGTGTGGGCGGCAGAGGCAGCTGGGGCGGGGCTCAGTGGGCTCGGTTTGGGGAGGGTCTCTTCCTGCCCACGGTGAACCCCACAGGGGCAGGACTTGGTCCAAGTTATGAAAGGTTCGTCCCCTGGGAAGCATGGGAGGAAGAAGTCCCCCTCCCCAGCGCCTCTCCCTGCTCACTATCTCCTGTGTGCAGTAGACAACCTACACGACTGCCCTTGGGCCCTCGGCAGCGGTCCTGGGCGGGTGAGGGAGGCGTGTCCACATCACATCAGGCCCTGTGCTCACAGCCTGGTCCCCCCGAGGCTCAGACAGGCTGCACGGCTGGCCGGGCTTGCTTGGGGCATGGGTGGCAGAGACAGGGCTGGGCTCCAGGCTCTGGGACCATGGACTTGGCGCAGAGCCTGGCAGGTGGAGGGGGCCTGGCTGGTCCCTCCTTTGTTCCAGGCACAGAGAACGAGCCGAGTTCTGCAGCAGGCAGGCGCTGACCGAGGTCCCAGCCCCCCCCCCCCCGGCAGCTGTTCAGAGCCACCCCAGCCTCCAGCCCGCCTGGCTGCAGGGACCGCTCCATATATGGGAGTTGGAATTTGTTGCAGACCGAGGCTTGGTGCGATGCCAGCTTCCAGCATGAGAAATCGCTCAGGGGGCAGGAAAATCAATTGAACCATCTTTAACATTCTCTGGGCGCCAAAAGGGAATCAGGGGTCTGTCAGCCCAGCCTCCCATACAATCTGTTACTTCTAAGATGCATCGAACTCGGAAGACAGCTCACCCAGTGCTGCACGGCGGCCCCGAGGCCATGGTACCAGAGGACGAGAGAGGAGAGAGGTCACACAGATGCTGAGAGGGCTGGGGGAGTGAGCGCTGGAAGGACCCGAGAGGCGGGGATCTTATGGGACTTATGGGACTTTTATGTGACACTGCAGCGACTGTCGCTTAGGACGGAAAACAGCACAGTCGCCGGCCCCCATGCGGCTCCATGGCTCCTGGATTCCCTATGAGGATCCCCTGCCCTTCCAGTCATGGACGGCGACAGCCCAGGAAGTGAGCCAGGTCTGTCCCCGGCAGCCACAGCCAGCGTCCAAGCCCTTTCTCTGGATTTTCCAGGCCTGGGGTGTCTGGGCCACCTAGAGCCCAGGTGGACGAGAAGTGCCTGCATCCTAAGCCCATGTGCAAGCAGAGGACTTCCTCCTTCTTAGGGGCCACCGGCTCGCTGGTCTGTACCCACCGCGAGGCACCTGCTGTGTGTGGGGTGCAGGGATACGGAGGGGCCTTGCCCTGGCTTCCCAACCTCAAGGCTTCCACCAGAAATGGGGCAGAGGCTATACTGACAGAAGACCTGTGCAGACAGAGTGGCCAGGGCCAGGAGGGGAGTGGTCAGAGGAGCCTGAGACGCCGGAGGGCAGGAGTCACAGCGACGCGCACCCCACGTCCCCACTCTGCTTGCATGCGCGCCTGCAGGCCCCGGCCTTACCTCCGGAGGCCCCAGTAGGACCTGCTCTGAAGGTGTCGCAGAAATCCAGCATGGTTCCCGGCCCAGCAAGGAGTCACAGCTGCCCCCCGCCTCCCGCAGGCCCGGCACAGCACCTGCCGCCCCGTCCTGACCGAGGGCAGCGTGCCTGCCTCTCTGCTCTGGGCCCCCGTGTCACGTCGCCCTGTGGCCACGTAGAGGGCAGGGAGCGAGGTGTCCACGGCCTTCACACAGCCCTGGGGCCACCACGCCGCTCCTCGCAAATGCCTCGGTTCTGCGTGCCAGGGACCCCTCTGTGCCCTGAATCTTCTGCACTGCGTACACAGATGGACATATACACACATGCTCTCACACACACACACACACACACACGGCCACACACACTCACATGCACACACACACATGCTTACACACGCACACATACATGGTCACTCACACATACATACACACATGCACTCACATGGTCACACACATCACATGTTCACACACATTCTCTCACACGTGCATACACACTCATGCTCACACACACATGCTCACACAATACACACTCTCAAGTGCACACCCTCACACTTATGCACATTCACACACTCAGACTCACACTCACCCTCACCTGCTCATGCACTGACACACTCACATGCTCACACACACAGGTCACTCCCACACTCATCTGCTCATGCACTCACACACTCACACACATACACACACTCCTCTGCTGCTAACAGACAGGACATGTTATGTTGTCATCAACAGCTCATTTGCACAAAAATGGAGGCCACCCACAGGTCTGACCCAGCCCCACTTGGCAGCATCTCCAGTCCCGTGGGGACCCCCAAGCCTCTGACGCCCCTCCCCGTCCCCATCCACCCCCCGGCTCAGGTCTCTGCATGACCACCAGCTCCTGGGCACCAACCAGCTCCTGGCACGACTTGGAGCAGGAACCGGATGCCAGAGCAGAGACCGAGGGACAGGCAGGGGAAGCCCCGGATCCACCTACGCCTGAAGCTGCCGCAGGCGGCTCAGCAGACGCTCTGCGCACTGGGGCTGGGGAGACCACCAGGCGGCCAGCCTGACTGCAGACGCCCACCAAGAGGCCTGGCCTGGCCTCCTCCATTCAGCCAAACCCAAGCTCTCGGCCTCAGAGCAGCCCCATCTCCGTTCCTCCTGGAGCCAGCCCACGTCCACCCATGGGCTCCAGGCACCCACTTGGGAGGGAGAGAGAAGGAAGCAGAGGCTGCTGCGCCCGTCACCCGCTCAGAGCAGTGCAGTGATGCACGGGGCTCACCACGGTCCCGGGAGGGAGGGAGCCAGACCCCGAGTCCCGGCATCACAGACTGTGGGACCACCCTCCTGCCAGGCTCTCGCTCCCCACCCCCAAAGCCTTCAAACTCCCAGCCAGCCCCCGCCTGCTTCCCCACTGCCTCCCGGGCAGTCCTGGCTTCTGCTCAGAAGGACATGGCCCCTGCTGACCAGGGAGACCCATGCATGAGACATCACTGTGTCCCAAGCTGCTGGGAGCTGCCCCAGCTCAGGGGCTGGGCTGACCACCTGGTGCCACAGGGCTCCTCCCCCTTGAGGCTGGGGTCACAGGGCCTGGGTCTGAATCACGACCTTGATACTGGCCACCGTGACCAGGCTAACTTGGGTGCTCCATGCCTCAGTTTCCCCTCTGCGAAGGCCATAGCTTGCAGGAGAGAGAGCTGGCATGAGCACACTGATGTAAGCAGAGCCTTCTATTAATTACTATGAGCGTTACTGCTGGTCCCGGACACTGAGCCCCAGGCGTTACCGTCTAGCACAGGCCTTGGTGGCTGCGCCGTGCCCTGCCCTGGGGATGCCCACGGATCCTCACCGGTTGCCTAGGGGCAGCAACGCTACTGCCCCTGGACCCCTTGGTACAGACACAGGGACCACTGAGCAGGGGCCCCTGGGAGCCCAGTGCAGCTGGCTCTGACACCAGGTTGTCACTCACCCTCCTCAGGGCAGATGGCCCCGGGCCCTGTCCTACCTCCCGGTTCCTGCTGAGGCCCCAGGATGCCGGGAAGAGGCCCAGGCAGCCCCGGGCACTGTCATTTTCAAGCTTTCTGAAGCAGACTTGGGGCTGACGCGCGCCCCGGCCTCAGTTCCCGTGTGCACCAGCGGCTTCCTCATTTCAGAAGTGAAACCCAGGGGCCCGATGGCAGCCAACGCCACCCTCGCCCGCCCAGGCACTGGCCCACGGCCAAGGATACTGAAGCTCCTGTCGGTGACGGCCAGATGCCAGAGGTTGATGCGCAGGTCATCGGCCGACATGTACGTCTCGCAGTCGCTGTTCACAGAGATGGAGTTGATGTGGTAGGTGTGGCCGTTGGCAAAGATCCTCCTCGGGCTCACCTCCACCATCAGGTCCATGGGCTTCAGCACGGGCACCTGCAGGGAGGGCGTGGTCAGGGCCGGGGGCTGGGGCGGGGCACAGGGCTTCGGCCCCTGCACCCGAGTGGGAGACCTGGAAGAAGCTCCTGGCTCCTGGCTTCAGCCTGGCTCACCCCTCGCTGTTGCAGCCACTTGGGGAGTGAACCAGTGGATGGACAAACAGGAGTTCCCCAAGCAGGTAACACGGGGCTCCCGTCACAGCCCTGGGCACCCGCGGTCCCACAAAGCACACAAGCGCGCCCCCTGCCGGCCGGCCGCTCACCTGCAGTGACGTCACCGTGGACAGGTCCTTGAGCTTTCCTTCCTCGTCCTTCAGGTTGTAGCCCTCGGGCCTCTTGTCCCGCTCGGTGATCTTCCATAGCTTGATGGTCTTATCTTTGGGAACAGAAGCGGGCACACAGCAGAGGACAGAGCCACTCAGCCACTCACCGCGCATGCGCCAGCGACCCCGCCCCCGCCCCACCCCAGTCCCGGGCTGGACACCCTGATGCAGGAGGGGCCTTCACAAAGTGCGTGGAGATGTGCATCATGGGAAAAACCTGTGGATTTGCACCAAAATGCACTTAGGTCTTAGCCTCATGTGCCGTGAAGTGTGTGCCTCCTCCCGGGCTGACACCTTTCGGCGCTCGTCTTCCCTGACCCCTGACCCCGAGGGGAGGCTGCTAGGCCACGGCTGTGACGCCGCCCCTGTGAGCTGCCTACTTCCCTAAGCCCCTCGGGGACAGGCAGAAGAAGCAGAGCCCCCTCCCCAGACCCGGGCTCCGCGGGCCGCCTGCCTGCAGGCCCGTGAGGACTCAGGGGAGCCATGGTGCTCCTGTGTCACGCTGGCGTCCCCACAGCCCCAGATGCCGCCTTCGGGCAAACACGCCCAGGGTGTTGCCGTCAGGGATTCCCAGATGGCACTAAACCGTGCATCGGAGGGGCAGACGGGCCTCGCGCGCGCGGGCCTCACCAAGCAGCAAGGCCCAGACACTGCCCTCGCGGAGCACTGCGGCGGCCGGCACTGCGCGGTCTCCGCCTGTCCCGTGAGCCTGGGCCTCTCCAAGTCTCTCTCTCTGTCTCTCTCTCACCTGCACCTCAATGAATGGGACTGGGAAGAAAATGGATGGCAACCCAGCCATTGACAGGCACCCCAGGCCGTTCTCGAGAAGGGGCGGAGCTGGGGTCCTACTGGGAGTGGGGAGGGGAGCCCCAGGGTGACCTTCTACCCAGGAGGGGGCGGGAGGGGCGTGTTCCCCCTCAAACAAGAGAGGAACAGGAGGAGCCTCGCGAGGTGCCCGGGCATCGCCAGACGCTCCTGCCACCAGGGGGGAGCTGTCACTGGGGGGACCCCGGCCGCCTCTGCTCCTGGCCCAGGTTTGCTGGGCGTGGCCGCCGTGCCGGGCAGCTCTTACAGAACACAGATCCTACTCTGGAGAGCCTGGCGGCCCAGTCCCGAGAAAAACTCAGAGACCACCAATGGCTTCTCAGGGGAGACGGCGACCCCGCCTCGTAGGCCCCCTCACGCCTCCCAAGGTGCTGGGCGAGTGCCCTGTGGCCATGGCCCCACGGGGGAGCGGTGTCCATCCAGGGACAGCCAAGGAGGCGGAGGCACAGGAAAGCCAGGCCACGCCCCCCAGGGCCGCAGGGCCACACCTCTGACCAGCAGGGCAGGCGTGGCGAGTGGGCGTGTCCTCACCCAATGCACCATGGTCCTGGAACAGCGCAGGACCCCCCAGCTCAGCCTACACCAGGTGACAGCCCCCACGGGGC
Organism: Sylvilagus bachmani; assembly: GCA_015711505.1. Classification (NCBI taxonomy): domain Eukaryota; kingdom Metazoa; phylum Chordata; class Mammalia; order Lagomorpha; family Leporidae; genus Sylvilagus; species Sylvilagus bachmani. The sequence continues at coordinate 2,832,760 of CM027405.1, read as the reverse complement.
GGCTCAGGGCTGTGGTGACCAGCGGTCACTGGGCTTGCTGACCCAGCCCCTCCACACCACTTAGGAATGTTCCAGAACATCCACCATGGTGGGAATGGCTCCAGGGGGAAGCTCGGGCACAGTCGCCAGGCTGCTCACAATATTATCTTTTAGGAAACACACTGAAAACGCGGCGACGCGCACAGCTGGCGCGGCGCTCACCGTTGGTGGACAGGAGCGAGTGGGCAGCGTTCTGCTGCGGAAGCCACTTGATCTTGTTGATCTTCTCCTCTATCTCCAGGCTCTTGAGATAGTCGAACTCGGGCTCGTGGCTCTGGAAGGTGCTGTAGACGTCATACTCGCCCTGGCTGTGGGGCGCATTCTTACTCTGCAAGGAAACCGGGACAAGGGCTGAGCTCCGGGGCGGGCAAGGCTGGTGGGGGCGGCACACGCGGGAAGCAGCCGGGATCGTGAAAACCTCAGAGACCCGACACAGCCACTGCGCCTGGGAGCCGGCGAGCACCCCTGAGCCTGCCACACGTCAGAGGGGACACTGCCCTGATTAGAAGAGGCAGAGAGACGGACAGACGGACAGGACGTCCATCTGCCGGCCACTCCCCATCGCGGCCAGCACGGGGCGTGATGAAGCCAGGAGCCAGGAGCCCGACCCGAGTCCCCCACGCAGCTGGCAGGGACCCAGCTCCTCTGCCTCCCAGAAAGCCGAAATCAGGGCCCAGAGCTGGGAGTGTGACCCAGGCACCCCCATATGGGGCCAGGCCATCTGAACTGGAGTCTTAACCCCCAGGCCAAACGCCCCCCGCCCCCAGACACACGCTCTCTACCATAGCCAAGCCTTATCCACTTAACCCCACCGGGGCGGCTCATGCCCATAGAGCCTCAGAGCACCTGCCGTGTGCCACACATTGCGTCTCCTCCCCGCGCGGGGACGGGGACCAGGGCTGCCCCTGCTCTCCACACAGCAGGTGGAGCTTGGCCGGGAGTGGCCTCCCGGGCCGCGTGTCCACTGAGTGCCAGCACTCACTCGCCGAGGTCCGTCTCATGGCAGTGAGGCGCTGACCACCCTCGGGCTGGGGCCCTGCCTTCCTCCTCGCGTCCACCTGCCCTGACCTGAGGCAGGGGCCACAGTTTGGAGCAGATTTGACCTGGGGGTGGAAGTCAGGGCTGGGGGACAAAAGCCGCGGCCAGCCTTCCTGCGCGGGCCCCACCCGGTGGCAGGCGGCAGGCGGCAGGCTCCTTGCCGTGACGATCCTGGCGGAGCACATGTGCCGGCCACGGTGTCGCCTGTGCCAAACTGGCCCCCGACTCTGTGCATGTGTGTCCTTGGCAAGCGACCGGTACCTCTGTGCTCCGAACTCCTCAGCCGTGGAGCCAGGCTAACGACAGCACCTGAGCGTGACAAGGCCAAGCAAGGGCAGCCCTGGGAGAGGTGGAGGGGGCAGGGCGGGCTCCTGGCTTCCACCCCCCTCCTCCCTCCTCCCCGGCCTCACCCATGCCTCCTGCACTTGGCAAGGTGTCTGCACTGAGATGTTTATCGGGAGGGTCTTTCGTTTCAGAATCACTCCCCTGGGCACTGCTCTGAAGCCCCCTGGGGACTGACGGTGCGGGGTGGGGGTCAGGGGCCGTCAAGCCCAGTGTGGCCACAGACACTTGGACCGCAGTGGAATGCCCCCTCCCTGTCCCCTCTAGCCAGGACAATGCCGGTCACCCGGCAGGACAAGGCTTAATCGGAAGCTTGCATCGGGCAGCAGGTTTCTCTGGGGCTGGACAGAGCGGCGACAGTGAGCGGTCAGTGACATCGCCCGAGTGGGGGCGTGGCCTCGAGAGTGGACCCCAGACTCCCAGCCCTGGCCTGCCCATCTCCTCCTGCACCCCTCTTCCTCCGCCAGGGGGCCAGGCCGGGGTTCAGGATGAAGTCCTGCTGGGTTAGAGACCTGCCTGGCGGTGCAGTCCCCACCGCACCTGCTCCCACGGGGCCCCGCCCACCAGCCCCTCCCCTCCAGGCCCCGCCTTCCCCCGCCTCGCACCTCTGGCTCCCGCTGGAAGATGACGACCCGGCCGCCCTTGTCGCCCGTGGCCAGCAGCTTCCCCGTGTGGTTGAACTCGACCGTGGAGATGACGTCGGCTGGGAGGGCAGAGAAGGGAGGGGGTGCTCATTAGCGCCGGGTTCACCAGAGGCGATGGAGCTCGGCGCGCCCCTGAACCCCGCGCCCGGGCCCCCACCCCTGCTGGCAGCTGCCTCCATCAAACCTGCCTCCCCCAACCCCTCCTGCCCCGCAGCTCACAGCCCGCCGCCAGGGCAGGGTTCCCTGTGCAGGGTCTCCGGGGCCTGGACCCGAGCCCCACCCTCAGGCCATCACCGGGAGAGGAGGAGGCAGGCCCCGGGAAGCCCAGTGGCTGCGGACGCTCCTTGGAGACGGAGGGTGGCATCTGAGGCCGCCTGGACATGGCCTCACCTGCCTGTCTTGAAGCCCCTGCCAGCACCTCTGTGGACAGACCAGCGTCCTGCCAGCAGAGGGCCCTGATCCCCTAAGGCTGGAGGTGAATGCCCCACGTTCCTTCTGAGTGCAGCTCAGGGCCCCCACCTCCAGGCAGGCCTCCGGGGTCTCCCCAGTCTGCGCCTTCAGAGGTTGTATCTGGAGGTGAATGCCCCACGTTCCTTCTGAGTGCAGCTCAGGGCCCCCACCTCCAGGCAGGCCTCCGGGGTCTCCCCAGTCTGCGCCTTCAGAGGTTGTATCAGCTGTGCATGCTCCCTGCACCTGCCCCTCCGCACACTTCCTCTGACAGGAGCCCTCCCCGTGGGGTCGCCCTCATACCGGGACCCTTTGCCTCCCAGGGCTTGATCTGCTGAGGTCTGGAGAAGACCGACAGCCCCATGTGGACCGCACCTCGCCATGCGGGAGCCGGGGACTCCCCCTGCACCAACATTCCAGGGTTCTACAGGTCACAGAGACGACAGGCCCCCAACACTCCAGGGGGCCAGCCCTGGGGGCCGGGACAGCACCAGCCCGGCAGGACACCCACCCTTCTGGGCACTGAGACTGCCCTAGACCACAGCTCACCAGCCCCAAGCTGTGCTGGGGCCCCGACATGAATACTTAGAATTCATCCCCAGTATTTGAAAAGTGGGAGATTTCCTGTACAGACTCAGGGTGTCTTGAACCACGGGACATTCTAGAACACCACCCCCACATGCCGCGGCGGTTGACCGGAGCAGGCAGGACCCACGCCCACGACTGGCCTCTGTGGTCCTTCCCATGCCCAGCCTGGACAAAGCAGGCACCCAAGCCGCTGACCCCGGCTTTTGCAGAACCACCGACTTCCAAACGAGCCCGCAGCCAGGCAGCCCTGCTGGCCGCCGGCCCCACACTCTGGTCCCGACGGCCAGCAGGGCAGCAGCTATGCCCCAGGGTCACGGGGTTCTCCGCTTAGAACCCTCCTGCTCCCTGCTGGCTGGCTCCGCCCTCTCTCGCCCAGCCCAGCCACGTCCCGCCCCCTCCTGGAGGCTGCACACCAGCCCTGCAAACCTGTGCCGACCTCATCACCCTCCTGCTCACAGCCCTCTGGCGCTCCCCACTTCCTACTCAGGGCAAAGCCGAAACCTCAGGTGGAGGGGCCACGCCTTCACCCTGCCCTACACCTGCAGCGGTCTCCGTGGGACTGGCCTCCCATGCCAGGCTGGGAAATCTGCCCGCCCCCCTGCCTCTCGGCTGGTGCTTGGAATTTGCTTGCGCCTGGGGGGCGTCAGCAGCCACGCGATGAGCCCCCCTGAACCCTGAACCTCTGCCCAAGAGGGAGCTGCCACGGTAGCCTGCTGTCCAGCAGGCCCAGCCCAGCTCATCACAGAATCTGCAGACACGAGACACACCCGATGGCTGTCTCCCAGGGCTCCCACGTCGTTATCTCAGTAAACGGCAAGTGCCCCGCGGTGCTGCCCAGCCTCGTCCCCGGCTCTGCCTGGCTCATGCCCACTCCAAGCTGGGGCTCACGGCCTCCCTGCAGAGTGCCAGCACCCACTCTCGGGCTGCAGTGCTGTTGCCTGGATCGCGGCACAGCTCGCTCCCCTCAGCTGTGGCCTCCTCAAGGGGCCCTGTCCCTGTCCATGGCCCGGCCCTGCTGACCTCCCAGGTCTCCTCGGATTCATTTGCTAGGGCCTTGCTCTGTTAGGCTGTAGATGTCTGCTCACCGAACGTCTTCTAGGCAGCTCCTGGCCCACACCGGCCTGAGCCATGGTCAGTGTCGGAACAGAGAGGGCAGTGGTGCTAAGAGAAAAATCCCGAGATGTCCTGAGCTTAACGAGGGGCCCCGGGATGGAGGGGCGGAGGATGCGAGGGGCAAACAGCCCGGATCCCCGCTGGGGTTCAGTGCCATCACCGGCCCCTGCAGCCCTGCCACCCGAGAGCACGGCATGTCTAGTGGGCAGCCCCCGCCTGACCACGCCCCTCAGGCTCATGGGGTGTGTATGGGGCAGCCCCTCACCTGACCACACCCCTCAGGCTCATGGGGCATGTCTAGTGGGCAGTCCCTACCTGACCACGCCCCTCAGGCTCATGGGGCATGTCTAGTGGGCAGTCCCTACCTGACCACGCCCCTCAGGCTCATGGGGCATGTCTAGTGGGCAGTCCCTACCTGACCACAACCCTCAGGCTCATGGGGCATGTCTAGTGGGCGGCCCTGGCCTGACCACGCCCCTCAGGCTCATGGGGCATGTCTAGTGGGCAGTCCCTACCTGACCACAACCCTCAGGCTCATGGGGTGTGTCTAGTGGGCAGTCCCTACCTGACCACAACCCTCAGGCTCATGGGGCATGTCTAGTTGGCCTGGCCTAACCACACCCCTCAGGCTCATGGGGTGTGTCTAGTGGGCGGCCCTGGCCTGACCACGCCCCTCAGGCTCATGGGATGTGTCTAGTGGGCGGCCCTGGCCTGACCACAACCCTCAGGCTCACGGGGTATGTCTAGTGGGCAGTCCCTACCTGACCACAACCCTCAGGCTCATGGGGCATGTCTAGTTGGCGGCCCTGGCCTGACCACGCCCCTCAGGCTCATGGGGTGTGTCTAGTGGGCGGCCCTTGACTGACCACGCCCCTCAGGCTCATGGGGTGTGTCAAGTGGGCAGTCCCTGGCCTGACCACACCCCTGGCTCAACCCAGACACCAGCCTTTCTCTACAGGTGCTCTCACTGGAGGGCCAGCAGACACCTTCCCAGCAGCTGCCTCATCCCAGAACCTGGTCCCTGGCTGGCGTCTGGACCGGCCAAGTAAGCCCCTTAATTCCAGAGACCCCCTCAGTCCCAACAGCACTGGCGGGCAGGCCTCACTCGCTGGTGCGGACACAGGCAGATTGCATCCGACTCAGAAGGACGGGGCAGGGAGCAGGCACTGGGCGCAGGGGGCTGAGCTCAGGTGCCACATCCCCCAGGGAGTCCCGGATCCCTGCCAACACGCACACTGGGAGGCCCGGATGGAGCTCCGGGCTCCAACTGTTGTGGACATTTGGGGAGAGAGCCAGCAGATAGAAGACTCTGCTATTCTGTCTTTCAGATAAATACAAGTAAGTTAATAAGCTTAAAAAGCAATAAAAGACGAGGCAGGCAGCTTCGTGGGAACACGCACGCGCCACGGGACGCGGACCTGGAGCTCGTGTTCAGCTCCCTCGGGGGCCTCGGCAGTGAAGCCGCAGCCTCACGCAGCTGTGCCGGGCTCCCCGACGTGGCGCTGGCTCCAGCTAGTTCATATTACGACCTCCTCAGAGCAAAGCACAGGATATAAAATTGGACATAAAATGTTTTAAATTATACAGCCAGCGATCACAGCCCTGTTAAACAGCAAATCAACCACGCGGAGGGGAGACGAAGCCGGGAGAAGCTTTTCGAGATGTTAGCGGAGGAAGCTGGAGGCCGGGGAGGTAAAATGATTTCTCCCATTTTTCTATGTTTTCTGTAACAAGGTAAACTATTTCTGGTAGCTTTACTGGAGTACGATCGATATGCAAAAACCGCACGACTCAATGTATACCACCTCTCCACGAGCCTGGGCATATGCATAACGCTGCTTTTATGACGGGAAAATAACAACGCCATTAAATTAAAATGCCAGTGTGACGGCTGCCATCTAGAGGGAAAGTGGTCCAGGAGGCCGCGGTTACCATAGTAACAGATGCCGGCGTCTGTGCGGCGTAACTCATCAGCCACCCTTCGGCCCTCACGCCGGCCCCTGTCGGAGACATCACTAATATCGCCCTCTGGGAGCTGAGCAGGTGCAGGTTCCCTCCACGGGCGACAATCCGGCCAAGCCCGAGTCTCGGCTCCAGCGTCTGCTGTGTGGCCCTGGGCAATCCCACAGCTTCTCTGAGCCTGGGCCGTCACCTGTGGCCTTCCTGGGGGAAGAGGCTGCAGGGAGACCGTGGAGGCGAGGGCTGGGGAGGGAGGGACAGGACTCTGGGAACGAGTCAGGGAAACTTACGGGGGCGGAAGCTGAGTGCTGCCAGCTTTGCTCCTGGCCTCTGGGGAATGCAGTGAGTGGCTCAGCAGTGTGCGAGATGGACCTGGGGCCCGGCTCAGGACACAGTCCCGGCCGCCAGCCCCCACTGTCCCTGCTGCACAGCTGACGGGGCAGCTCCCAGACCACAGGGGCCCCTTTCTCTTTCTTTATTTTAAAGATTTATTTATTTATTTGAAAGGCAGAGCTACAGAGAGGCAGAGGCACAGAGAGAGAGAGAGAGAGGTCTTCCATCCACTGGTTCACTCCCCAAATGGCCTCAATGGTCGAAGCTGAGCCAATCCAAAGGCAAGAATTAGGAGCTTCTTCCCGGTCTCCCACGTGGGTGCAGGGGCCCAAGAACTTGGGCATCTTCCACTGCTTTCCCAGGCCACAGCAGGGAGCTGGACTGGGAGTGGAGCAGCGCCATTGCCCCCCATTTATTTTGAAAGTCAGAGTTACAGGGCCAGTGTTGTATGTGGCATAGCAGGTAAAGCCACTGCCTGCAATGCCAACATCCCATATGGGCGCTGGTTCAAATCCTGGCTGCTCCACTTCCAATCCAGCTCCCTGCTAATGCACCTGGGAAAGCAGTAGAGAATGGCCAAGTGCTTGGGCCCCTGCACCCATGTGGGAGACCCAGAGGAAGCTCCTGGCTCCTGGCTTCAGCCTGGCCCATCGCTGGCTATTCCGACAACCTGGGGAGTGAGTCAGCAGATGGAAGACCTCTCTCTCTCTCTCTTTCTCTCTTTCTCTAACTTTGCCTTTCAAATAAATAAATAAATCTTTCCAAAACATGTCAATGAAGGGAATCCTGTCACTATGACACAGGTGAACCTGGAGCCGCTGTGTTAAGCTGAATAAGCCGGAGAGAGAGAGAAAGAGTCTGATCTCACCTACGTGGAATCCGAAATCCACTGAGCCTGCAGAAGCACGGAGAACGGTGCTGGCCGCAGGCACCAGAAGTCGAGAGTCCCAGGCTCGGTGTCCCAGCACCCAAGACACGACCCCAAATCATACGAAGACACCCCAGAGACAGCGAACTCGGTGCACAACGGACACGGGCCCTGGGAGCACCCTCGCGACTCGGACTCTCGTGAGCAGCGGATCTTAAAGGCGCGTAGTAATAGCGCGATCAGAAGGAAGCGGAAATCCCACAACTGCAGACGACAGTGTCCGAGGCAGAGCAATCCGGGACGGCTTGGAGAAACTGCGAAGACAGAGCATTAGCACGATGAACGACAGACGGAGGGAAAACGAGAGGACGGCCGGCCCCGGGGCCGTGGGTGACACGCGCAGGTGCAGACGGGGAGGACGGAACAGAGACGTGGCGACGCAGTTGTCCAGCTCGCCAGCAGCACCGTTCACAAACTCAGGAAACTTTCCTAACTCGGAGTAGCGGCCGCGCCGCTGAAAACCGAAATGGAGAGAAAGCCCAGCGTGCACCCGGCCCGCACAGGCGTGATGGCTCAGCAGACAGCCGAGGTCAGCAGGTGCTCTCCGAGTGTGTGCCCTCCAGATTCCAAACCCATGGAAGCACGCCTCAAGAACGGGCAAACAAAGGTGCCCCCTTGCGGCTCTGCCCGGCCCCGGGCCGCTTCCTGAGTTCCAGTCCCAGAGCTGGACACCAGGCGACAGAGGCCCCGCCCGCCCGAAGCCACAGAGGAGACACTGCGGGAACCACTGCAGCCCTGCGGCCCCAGGCAGCCCCTGGCTGAAGTCCGGGACTCAGGGCCCAGCCCCACCAGGGGGCGCTCTGCCACGCCCACCCAGGACTGGCAGGTGCTCGGCATTTCTGCTATGGAAAAAGCCCATGGAAAACCAGGCCGTCCTCTGCCTCGGGAGCCGCAGGGCAGAGTGGATGAGGCAGCCTGGAGCCGTAAGGGACCCGTGGCCAGGAGGCTGCATCCATCGCGGCAGCAGGGATGCCGGGAGAAGGCAGAGGTGGGGTCGCGAGTGGCCGGCCAGGGGACGGGTCCCTGCACGCCACAGCCAGAGACAGGCAGCCAAAGGCAGTGCTGTGAGGTGAGCCGTGTCCCCCGAAAGCCAGCCCCGAGGTCCTTGGCTGCTGGCCCCGGTGAGTGCGAGCTTGCTGGGACCCAGGTGAGCTGCAGGCTGGGGGGAGCCCGGGAGGCTGTCGGCGGAGCGGGGGGAAGTGGGGAGAGCTCTCCCCACACAGAGACGAGTGCCCCGCTGCCCCTGTCGTCTGGGACCGGCGTCCATACTGCGGGCAGAGGTCACTGCTTCGGGGTCACTCACTGGACCCCCCTCTGGAACGCCCCCCCACCCCGTGCCCCCTCCTGCCTCCTCCGGACCTCAGCCAGCAGAACCTGCTGGGCGGGCGGCCTGGGACGCCTGGCTGGCCCTTCACAATGAATGGGGAGATTTTACTTCGTGGTTTGCAGAACACACGTTTCCAAAGGCCCCGCCTATCGGTACCACTGCCGCCAGGGCTTGGGGTCCAGGCCCTCCGCTGACACCGAGGACCAAGGCTGCCCCAACCCCTTTGCAGACGACGACACGGGGTCTGCAGAGATCTGGGCAGCTGTCCCAGGGGCTTCCGATCACCTCCAGGTTATCATGTCAACGCCACACAAACAGCCCTCACCGCCGTCAACTGGGCAGTACTGAGCTGAAGTCTGCGCGTGCGCCGTGCTGACGCCACCGGCTCCATCCTCGGAGGCATTGGCCCCACTGGTGCCCAGGACCGAGGGCCAGGGGCCGAGCGTGTTTCCCTCTGCAGTCCTAGTCCGATGGGCGCCAAGGCAGCCCAGCAGACAGCCCGAGGGACGCGTGGGCCCCTGGGTGCCCCGCCCTGGAATAACACCCCGCCTTCCAGGGTGCTGGGGCTACCAGCTCCTCCCGGCCAGGCCGGGTGGGCCAGGAGCAGGGGGTGTGGGTGGGGGCAGCCGTGGGTCCCTCTGCAGTCAGCAGGACCGTGCCCAGCCATGGCTTTGAGTCTGGGCCTAGCTGGACAGGGCTCCGAGCAGACGCGAGGCCCAGATCCACTCTGGATGCTGCCTCTCGGTCAGACCCTGTGGGCCTTTAAGATGGCCGGTAGCCTGGTTGAGGGGAGCCAGGAAGCCCCCCGCCCCCATGCACCCGGGTTTTCTGGAAAGATGGAGATTCCCCGAGCCCTAACCAGAATCGTGGGGCTGGAATGTGCAGGTCATGTGCTGGGCATGGAGAAACACTGGTGGACGTGGGAGAGCGAGCCACGCCTCAGCAGGCCATGTTACACACAACCTGAGCCTCAGTCTCCCGGTCTCTAAAATTGGCTTGGTAGATCAAAGGAGCTAACAAAAGACAGCAGTGCCCTGCACCAAGAAACTTCCAAAAGACATTGGCTGCACAAACCAAATCGCTGAACCATCTGGACGCTGGAGGAAAGATGGACAAATGGCCAATGGAGACAAGAGTTTGAGGTCTGGCCGATTTGTTGGGCGGGGGGTGCTCCCAGCTTCTCCCGCTTCTGTGATTAGGCAAATCAAGTCACCCCTGAGTCTCTGTTTTCCCAGGTCGAAAAACAGTGACCCAAGAGCCGTGCACTCTGGGAGCCCCCGCAGGCCATAAGGTGCGGTCCCCCAGCAGTGGACGTGTGACACTGACTCACAGTGATGGCTCCGGTCGGGGCCAGCCAACTGCCATGGGCCGGCACCTGGAGCCAGCTTTTCAGACCCCAATTCACAGGCGGGGGCGGGGGGCGGTCCCATCACATCAGCGTGTCCGCCAGCCACCCACCCAGGCCTGTCTGCTCCAGGGCGGGTGGTGGGGCACGGGGCTGCCGGGCCTCTGGCCAGACATCTCAGAACCGGGCGCTGGCTGCAGGGCCGCCCATCTGCTCCGGCCCCCTCTCCTGCCTCTGCCTGGCCCAGCCATTGTCACCGGGTGGCCAGAACCTTCTGTGCCCCACCACTGCCCTCCAACAATGTCCCATCTGCCAGGCGAGCTCACATACCCGGGTACCCTGGCTCTGGCCAGGCCCTCCCAGGCCGTCTGACCAGCGCAGAGCTAAGCACAGAACGACTCATGGTCTCTGTCCCCTCCCCCCTCGACCCTGTTCAAAGGCCCTGCGTCCCAGTCTCCAGCACAGGTCACTCCTGCTATGGTGGGCGGTGGGGCACCTGCTGTGTACTGAGGGATGAGGGTGTGGGTGTGGCCCTTGCCCAGGAGGGCTCCACTCTGGCTCCGTCTGGGCGGTGTGGCCGCTGGCAGCTCGGCCTCCAGGGGCTCGGTCTCCCCATCTGTATCTGGGCAGGGCCGCTTGCTGTGGAGGCCCTGGTCCCCCCGGACCCTGTCTGAGCATGGAGCATCGTGGTGGCACCAGGCCCCCCGCCTCGCTCCCTGGCGGCAACAAGCCCACCTCTCCTGCAGCTCCCCTTGCTCGGTCACAAACGCCCCGATGCCCACTTGGGCTCCCGGGCAGCGAGGGCAACACGGATCAGTGTGTGGGAGCCCTCACCAGCAGCCAGCGCGGCACGCTGCCATTTTCCACGGTGGAGGGAAGCCAGGCTCCCGAGGGTTGAACCTGTCCTGGAGCGGGGAGCAGGCAGCGCCTCCACCCTGGGACACTGCCAGGACAGCCCAGGTCCTCCCACCACGGGACGGAGGGACACGGGGCTGTGGGTTCCTGGTACTTCCAGGCACACCCCTCTGACCACACCACCCCACCCAGGGGTCACTGCACCCATTGCAAAGCGGGGCAAAGCAAGATGCACTCAGGGGGCCGGTGCTGTGGCACAGCGGGTGAAGCCGCCACCTGCAGCCACCGCCTGCAGTGCCGGCATCCCATGTGGGCAGCGACTGGTTTGAGTCCCAGCTACTCCTCTTCCAATTCAGCTCTCTGCTGTGACCTGGGAAAGCAGAAGAAGATGGCCCAAGTCCTTGGGCCCCTGCACCCACCTGGGAGACCTGGAAGAAGCTCCTGGCTGCTGGCTTTGGATCGGCGCAGCTCCAGCCATTGCAGCCAAGTGGCGAGTGAACCAACAGATGGAAGACCTCCCCCACCACCTGTCCTTCTCTCCCTGTGTAACTCTGACTTTCAAATAAATAAGTCTTTTAAAAGAAAGATGCGGCAGGCGCCGTGGTTCAACAGGCTAATCCTCCGCCTTGCGGCGCCAGCACACTGGGTTCTAGTCCCGGTTGGGGCGCCGGATTCTGTCCCGGTTGCCCCTCTTCCAGGCCAGCCCTCTGCTGTGGCCCAGGAGTGCAGTGGAGGATGGCCCAAGTGCTTGGGCCCTGCTCCCCATGGGAGACCAGGAGAAGCACCTGGCTCCTTCCATCAGATGAGCGCGGTGCGCCGGCCGCAGCGCGCCGACCGCGGGGGCCATTGGAGGGTGAACCAACGGCAAAGGAAGACCTTTCTCTCTGTCTCTCTCTCTCACTGTCTACTCTGCCTGTCAAAAAAAAAAAAAAAAAAGAAAAAGAAAAAGAAAAAAAAAAGAAAGATGCACTCAGACAGTGCTGGAGGGGACCGGCGGGTGGGGTGGCTGGCCCTTCCCATCCCAGTCACCGCTGGGGTTCCAGGCTCCCCTCCCCAACTCTGTGGATGACAGTGGTGATGGCCGGCACCACAGCTGCCCCTAGTACTCAGTCTCATGCTCAAAGCACTCACAGGCGTTTCTCACCTGTGACCTCATTCAGCAGTGTGGCGGCAGCCATAGGGACAGGCATTGCCTGCCCCAACCCACAGGGAAAGCGGTGCCAGAGGCAGCGGTGGGCTGTGGATGGGAGGTGGCGGGAACAGGGCCTGGATTTTCCATGCTGTGGGGTCTGCAAGGCGACCCCTCCCCTAGACTGATTCCAAGCCATTGGCGGCTACACAGAAAGGTCCCCCAAACCTCACTGCCAGCTCCCCCGGCTGGCACGAGCGGTGCTGGAGCCCCCAACAAAGGGAGCCCCTCACATCCACCTGCAGAGGCCCCGGGTCTGGCTCTAAATCCCCACGTTCAACCTCTAAGGCCAGCTCTGCCCACAGGGGCACCAGCGCCCCACCTAGGCGCAGGATGGCTCATGGGGACGCCACGCCACGGTCGGCAGGACCCCCGACCCTGGGCAACCCTGCAGCGATGCCAGGCCCCGGGGTGCTCAGCCCTTCCCCCCCTTCCTTCTCGGCTGTGAAGCGGCCAGGCCAGAGGCACACGTGGCTAACAACGCCCCCTCCCAGTGCTGCTCTCAGTGCCCTGTGGGTCTGCCAGCCACGGGGCAGGGTGAGGGGCCCAGGCGGCCTGGGGTCCTGCAATGGCCTCGCTTCCCACAACTGCCCTAGTCTGGGCAGAGCAGATGAGAGCTGGAGGGGAGGCAGCATGGGGCTCCAGCACGCTCCCCTGCCCCTCTCCAAGGGGCACCTGTTCCCCAAGCCTTGTGAAGAAAGGCCCCCACCCATGCAGCCTGTCCTGCCCTGGCCAGCAGGAGCCACCGGCAGGCCCGGCCGCCCTCACCACCCCTTCCCCTCGCAGAGGTCCCTGAAGTGCCTGCGCCATGCCAGCAGGTGCAGGGGTGGGGGTGCAGGGGAGTCCGGCCCTCCCCGTGGTGAGCCAGGCATCCCGGGGGCGCCAAGCCTTCTCCAGGTCCAGATGCGGACCGGCTTCCGCCAGCACTGGCCCATCACCTCCCCGCACTCCTGCGGCCCCGCGTGAGAAGTCTTCGCCCCACAGATGAGATGATGGGAGAGGCGCTGGGGGTGTTTCTCGAGGACACAGAGGGGGCAGCCCCACAGCCCTTGCCTGCTCCCCCCACGGAGCCGGTGTCTCCCAACTCTGCCCACTGGGCAGGCTCGAGCCTGGCTCTGAGACACCACCGTGGCTGGGTAACCAAACACATGGATGGAAAACGGAGGGAGGGATAGAAGGCTGCAGGGACATTAAACCTCCCGTCCAAGCTCGAGAAGGACCCCAGGCAGCCCCAGCACAGTGACAGGACCACTGCCCTCTGCCCTCCCACCCCCGGGCTCCTGGGAGTGACGGGAATGGGGCAAGGCGGGGCCAGTTCCACTCGGGGGGGGGGGCATCTGGGAAGGAGTCAGTCTCGAATCCAGATGCTGACAACATCACGAAAACCTCATTTGCAAACCCAACTGAGTGCCATCCCGAGGCTCATATAAAAGAAGGAGGGGCTTGCAGGGCCGGGGCGGGGGAGGGGGGGGCCGGCACCGCCGGGGAGCCGGGAGGGCTCAGGAAGGCGCCGGTCCCCAGTAACCCACGGCCAGCTCAGCTCTGTGACTTGTGTCCTGGCCTGGGCCTCTGTTCCCCTCAGCTTATCCACTGTCACTCCATCTATCACGGGGCACCTGAAATGGGCACGAGCACCGGGGCCATCACCACGCCCGTGACCGACTCCACGGCGCTAAGGGCGGCTGTACCCTGAGCACGTCAGAAGCGCGAACGGATTTATTCCTGAACAATCGGAGACACTCTTGCCACCAGCCTGACTCCCACCCAGCCATCCCCGGCAAACAGGTGCGCGCCCAGCTAGGGCGGCCCAGCGCGTCCCGCAGGGAAGCCGGCGTCTCGGTGCACACGGCCATTCCATGCGTGTCACAGCCTGGGAAGTGAGACGCCCACTCTGCCTGCTTCTTCTGTCCAGGCACAGCCAAGTCACGGCAGGGGGCTGCACACGCCACGTGTCCCGGCTCCTACCTGGGACCTGTGTGAGCCTGGGTGGGCAAAGGCTCTTTGCAGATGGAATCAAGGATCCTGAGGGGGGGCAGCACTCTGGTACAGTGGGCTAAGCCTCCACCTGCGGTGCCAGCAACCCATATGGGCACCAGCTCCTGTCCCAGCTGCTCCTCTTCCCACCCAGCTCTCTGCTGTGGCCTGGGAAAGCAGCAGAAGGTGACCCACGAGCTTGGGCCCTGCCTCCCACGTGGGAGACCCAGATGGAGTTCCTGGCTCCTGGCTCCCCGGCTTCAGGCCTGGCCCAGAACAGGCTGCTGTGGCCATTTGGCAAGTGAAGCAGCAGGTGGCAGGTACGTCTCTGTCACGCCCTCCCTCTGTCACTCTGCCTTTCAAATAAATGAACAAATCTTTAAAAAGAAACAAAGAAACAGGGGTAAGGTGGGGGCCTCGGGCAGGGGAGGCGTCTGCTCCGGGGGCATGGAGGGAGCAGGGCCCCCATCACCTTGAGAATGGTCAGGCTGTTTTAACTCAGCAAGTGCGTGTCACGGCCGCCCCTGGAAACCAACACCTTCACCAATCAGAGCTCGACGTGGATGCGGGCACCTGCCTGGCGGGGACGTGGGGCGGGGCCAACAGCAACCTCAACAGCAGGGCCCAGGCAGCCGGGCGCGCACCTCATCCTCACAGCCCCAGCAGGTTCGCTGGCGATCACCGCCGGACACCCGACACTCTGCCGTCCACACCCTGCGACAAGGGGACTCCCACTTCTCCACCTAAAGTGGGTGAGACTCAGACCCGCCCCAGGGGTGTCAAATGGATCATCATTTGGAGCTGAGCTGTCCAGGACGCTGGAGCCCTTGAGACGTGGCTAGTCCCAGCGGGGACGCACTCTAAACGTACAACACACGGCAGCTTTCAGAGACGTAACACGGTCAGTGGCGCTTTCGCTGGGGGGCAGCGTGGCGCAGAGGGGCGAGCCCCCACCTGGCACCTCCATATCAGAGTGCCGGCGTGAGGCCCGGCTACTGCACCCAGGAGACATCAGACGAGGGCCCAAGCACTTGGGTTTCACCACCCTTTGGGAGACCCGGTGGGAGCTCCCGGCTCCTGCCTTCCGCCTGGCCAGCCCTGGCTGTCACACTCATTTAGGGGAATGAACCAGAAGCTGAAACCTCTCCCTCTCTCCTGTCTCTTGTGCCACTCTGCCTTTCAACTAAATAAATCCTTTTTTAAAAAAGAAAGATTTTTATATTGATTTGTTGAAATATTTTGGATATATAAATTGATTTTTAAAATTTATTTGAAAGGTAGAGTTACAGAGAGGCAGAGAGTCTTCCATCTGCTGGTTCACTCCCCAAATGGCCACAACTGCTTAAGCTGGGCTGATGTGAAGCCAGGAGCCAGGAGCTTCTTCCGGGTCTCCCACGTGGGTGCAGGGGCCCCAGGACTTGGGCCATCTTCTACTGCTTTCCCAGACCATAGCAGAGAGCTGGATCGGAAGTGGAGCAGCTGGGACTTGAACAGGTGCCGATATTGAATACCGGCGCTGCACAGGACAACCATCTCCTCCATCGGCAGCAGGCCCTGGCGCCCGCAGGCAGAGCCCTCCCGGAGCCTCGCTGAGCTAATGAGGCCGTGCGCTGTAATTACAGCACTGGGGGCCGCTGGGGAGCAGACGCGGGTGGCCAAGTGAGCTCACTCCCGGGGTAATGAAGCGTCACGTGTTCTATGGAGCCCACGTGGGATCTGCTTAGCCCCAGGTACACCCCCTGCCCCGCCCTTCGGGCGCCCAGCGTCTGTGGAGGAAACACCCAGATCCCTGGCGCTGTGCGCGAGTGGTTGTGGGAGCGCAGGTGCGCGTTGCCAGACCTGGGGCTTGTGCGCCTGACAGCGAGGGCGACTGGGGTCTGAGTCCGGATTCAGAAGGGAGGTAAAACCTGAGAGGGCTGGGAGAGGGGCAGAGTGGCCCGGCTGGGGGTGGGGGGCGGCAGGAGGGGCTCTGGGGCTGCGAACAGGCTGTCCTGGCGCATGCGTGGGTGCCACAGGGGCGCCTGCGAGCAGCGGGCAGGGTGGCCCCAGGGAAACCCGCTCTGCAGAGAGCTCGGGCAAGCTGCGCGGCCCATTTATTTTTTTAAATTATTCAAGAGGCATGGGGCCTGCACTGTGGCATAGCAGGTGAAGCTGCTGCCTGCAGTGCCAGCATCCCACGTGGATGCCGGTTCGAGTCCCGGCTGCTCCACTTCTGATCCAGCTCTCTGCTGTGGCCTGGAAGAGCAGCAGAAGATGGCCCAAGTCCTGGAGCCCCTGCACCCACGTGGGAGACCCGGAAGAAGCTCCTGGCTCCTAGCTTTGGATCGGCACAGCTGCAGGCATTGAGGCCAACTGGGGAGTGAACCATTGGATGGAAGATTGACCTCTCTCTCTCTCTCTCTCTCTCTGCCTCTCCTCTCTCTGTGTAACTCTGACTTTCAAATAAATAAATAAATATTTTAAAAAATTATTCAAGAGGCAGAGAGGGAGGGAGACAGAGAGAGAAACAGAGATCTGAGCGATCCACTGCTTCACTGCCCAAGCGTCCGCAGTGGCCAGGGCTGGGCCAGGCTGAGTCTGGAGCTCCGTCCAGGGCTGGGCCAGGCTGAGTCTGGAGCTCCGTCCAGGGCTGGGCCAGGCTGAGTCTGGAGCTCCGTCCAGGTGACCTGTAGTACTTGAGTGGCCTCTGCTGCCCCCCGGGGTCTGCACTAACAGGAAGCTGGAGCCAGGAGTTGCAGCTGGGGCTTGACCCCCGTGCTTTGCCGTGGGATGCGGGCACCTGACCCCAGGCCACACGCCCATCCCAGCTGCCCTTCCTTGGAAGCGTCCATGCAGTGTCCCGGCCTGATGGCACTTGGCCCCCACGGCCTTGTTAATGACGAGGAGGCTGAGGGCCAGAGAGGGAGAGCACCGGCCTGCAGTCATGCTGCGGGAAGCGGAGCAGGGCCGGGGCTCGGGCACGAGGAGGAGGGAGAGGCCCACCCAGGGTGCGGGTGTGGAGCCGTGGGCAGCAAGGAGGAGCCTGAGGCCACGCCCCTCCCGCCCAGCCCAGCCAGGGCTGCTACGCCCCCTCCACCAGCCTCCCTCTTGGCCCTGCCTCAGTTTCTCCCTCTGGGAGATGGGGATGACAATGCTTCCAGGGACTGTCCAAGGACTGAATGAGGCGGTCGGTGACAACTGCTTAGACCCACGCCCCACAGACAGGAAGCACCCGTAGATGCTAAACCTGACACCCACAGAGGAGCGGGACGGAGGACATGGCGAGGGGCTCTGCTGGACGTGGGTCGCGTATGTCAGCCTGGCTCCAGCCAGGGCTCCCTGGGCAGTGATCGGGGCAGCCACCGGCCGCAGCACCGCCTTCGGTCCCCACGGTGCCCTGTGAAGGCAGTGTCCTTTACACGCCCCCTTACAGATGGGGAAACTGAGGCAGAGCCCAGCGCTTCGGCCAGGAGAACGTGGGAGACTGTGCCACTGGGACCACGCGACAGTGGCCTGGGCTGCTCTGTGCCCAGAGCTGGGTCTGTCCCTGCTGCGTGACATTTGGGAGGACACAAGGCACTGAGTGGGCACTCGAGACCCCAAAGCCCACTCCCTAAAGTGCCTTTGAGCAAATGTGTGGTGTTCAGTTAGCAGACAAGGCCCCGGGAAGGTGCCGCCAGCTGTCCCAGGCCTCCAGGGGGCCAGTGTGGTCAGCAGCAGCTGATGTGGTCTGTGTGCCCCCCACCCACGGCCACGCCAGAGCAGGGGGGGCTCAGAGTGATGGGCACAGCTCAGTTTGTGGACAAACCAGGTATGCAAGCCAAAGGCACAGTGTGGAGAGGTGGTGAGCCCCCCATCATGGGAAGTGTGCAAAGGTGTCGGTGCCCTGGCAGGAAATGGGCCGTCCATCAGGCACCGGCTCTGTCCCGGCCCTGAGGTTCTGGGAGCCAAGCCCTACTCAGCACAAGCTCCAGGACCTCCCTGCCCCCAGCCCACAGGGCCCTGGTGACCCCTCTCTGGGTGACATCAGCACAGACAGATGTCCGTTCTCCTGGTGGCTTTGGAAGGCGACGCCCCAACTGAGAGGGCAAGGGGGCGGAGCCACACGTGTCCACACTCAGAACCCAGCAGGGCCTGCGTGGAGGGCTGCACGGCCACTCGGGTAGGGGCATCACCCCCCAGTCACAGATGAGGATGAGGGGGCTCAGGGAGGTGCGGGCTGCCCAGCAGGACCCGTGTCCCCCAGCACACAGGAGGTGCGCCCCAGAGGCCGGCTGTGGGTTTGACAGGCCCAGGCTGCACTGCGGCTGAGGGGCGGTGTTGGGGTGCACGCCCCACCCCAGAGCGCCAGAGCTGGAGTCTACAGAGGGTCTCCTGCTGCAGAGCGAGTGTGCCCCCAACTCCATGGGCAGTGTGGGGGGCCTCCGGAGGCGGCTGGGTTGGGGGGAAGCTGCCCTCTGCACCCCCAGAGCAGTCCTCGGCAGACACGCGGCCTACAGGCACCTTGGCTCCGGACCTCAGCCAGAACCCGGAGAAGCAAACGTCTGTCGCCTAGAAACCACCCAGCCCTTGGTGTTTGTCTTGGAGCGAGCGCCCAGCTGGACTGAGACACGCGGTGGAGGTGCTTCTACCAGCAACACGGTCCCCTGCCCGCCAGACCTGCTACTTCCCCGGAGAACACAGAACACACACACAGTCTCACGCCTGCGTATGACACACACACCCACGCACACATGCACACACTCACACACAGGCGGCAGCGACTCTGGGGCTAAGCCATGGACTCCAGAGGCTGTAATCCGGTTTTATCCTCCCACCCTCCCAGAAGCACAGCTGGAAACCCCAACACAGGTCTGGAGGCCAGATGTTTGCCCCAGCGTGGTCATCAGAGCAAGTACCGGCCCTTCAGGGGAGGTCCGGCCGTCTCCTGCCCCCACGCAGGAAAACTGCCACAGGCTGCTCATTATCACAGCAAAAGCCAGGCTCACATGCCCACGACAGACCAGGGCTGGGCTGCACTCCCAACAATCCCTTGGTTGGCAGGTGGGAGCTGCTGTGGCCCTGGTGGGGTGGGGGTGGGGGGCTGGGCAGAGGCCACACAGCCGCCAGGGGCGGCCAGCTCCCGGATGGGTGAGCTTCCACACCCACCACCAATGCCCAGAGCCCCTGCTCCACAGTCAGAACTGGGACAGTCACCAGGCAGTGCCCGAGGCCACACTGCTTGTCCCTGGCCAAAATCAGATCAATGTGTGTGTGTGCACGCGCGCACACCTGGGAAGAAGAGCGCGTATTCACAGAAAAGCGACGCTGCCGCAGACCCCCCTCCTCCTGGCACGTGCCTGTCACTCAGTCGGAGGCGGGCTCTCCCTGCCTTCCTCTGCGCCCCTGGGAAAAGGCCCGAGCCCAGGAAGGCTCTGCTCACGGCACGGAGAGAATCGCATTGGAAACACATACAAGACCTCGCATTCGCAGCGGCCCTGGGGTGAGAGCAGCCGGCCAGCCGGGGGGCCTGACCCAGCTCCCACCATGCCCGGCCCAGCCTCCCGCAGCTCCGGGTCTGGGTTCAGGTGCAGGTTTGTAGTCTGCCTGAGAGAGCGCAAAGCACTGGCCTGGGAGGGTCAGGGAGCTGCAGGCACCGTCACTGACCTGGCGCTGGCCAGCCTCAGTCTCCCCAGAGGGCTGGGGCCTGGCCCTCAACTCTGCACCCGTGGAGAGATGGGTGGAGCGCTCCTCCAGCCCAGGGCTGTGCGGGTGCAGGGGCAGTGCCTGGCCCAACTCGGAGCCCTGTGCCTCAGAAGACTGGCTCCCACCACGAGGACCAGTAATGGTGGAGGTGTCTCGGGGGGTGTTAGTTTCTCCCAGACTCCTGCTGCACCCCCAACCTGTGCCCCCGGGAGCACCCCGGCCTCCCTCTGTCCCATTTGTCCGCACCAGGCCTGGGGTTCTGGGTCAGGAAATGCACTTGGCCATGGCTATGCCAGGCACCCGCGTGGCTGCTGACGTGTGTTTCCCCGTCTCAGCAGCCCTCCCCACAGCTTCAGACCCCAGGGGAGGGGGAGCCTCTGGCGTCCTAGGCCTCAGGGAGCTGGGGAACCAGAGAAAGGAGGCGCCTGGGGTGTGGGTTGGGGGGGGACAGGTGGTGGTGCCGCTTCTGAGAACAGAGCGTGGTCCCGGCACTCTGCCCCCAGATTTGCACACAAGCCCCCCTGGGTGACTTGGGTCCAGGGTGTGGCTGTGACCCCGAGGGGTCCTGCCCTCCCAGTGGCACCTCTCCCCTCCCCACAGGTGCTGGGACTCAGCCCTGGGGCCCTGGATCCCCAAGGGCAGCGCTGCTGGGAACCACTCCGAGCCAGCCTCCCTCGCCCAGGGCCGGCTGCTTCTGGCGGCTTCCACACAAACACAGCCCCTGGGCCCAGCAGCAGGAACTCGGACACCCCTAGTGGGGGGCAACCCAAGGGGGCTTCTCAGGGCCCACTGTGAGGCCTTGGGTGAGCTGAGCTTTGTTTGACTGGGGAGGTGGGCGGGAAGGGGGCCCTGGAAGCAGGGCTCTGCCCCCAGCTCACTCCAGCCTCGGGGCGCAGCCCCAGGGAGGGGCGGTCAGTTGTGGCACTCCCTGCACGTGTCTGATGTGAGATAACGGAGGGTCCCTCGCTCTGGCACCCGCAGCTGGGACAGCGACTCAGGAGAAGAGAAGGGGCCGGAGGAGGACGTGACTGGAGTTCGGCCCCTTGCAGAGCCTGGCGGCCTGGGGAAGTCACCTACCCCCATTTTCCTCATCTGTCAAATGGGTGATGGGCGCAACCACGGCAGAGCTGGGACGGGAATGCCCCCGGGGCCCTGGAGCCGTGAACAGCTGGACGGAGAGATCCATTTCCTCCCGCCCAGCCAATCACAGGGCTCCTGTGTCCCAGGTTGCTCTGAGCTCCGCTCACCCCGCCTCAGGAGGGAGCTGCCAGGCTGCAGAGGACGCCAGGGCCCACCAAGGTCAGGGCCAGCTCCAAACAGCAGAGCCAGACTCCCATCCGCCGGGGACGCAGCACCTCTGGCTGTGCGGGGGCTGAGAGGGGGCGCGGTCGCTCCCATCAGAACCCCCCCCCCCCCCGGCTGAGCTGTGCCCCAGCTGCCATCACCCCTGCGTCTCCCCCAGCTGACTCAACCCTGGCACAGGGAGGCAGCGCCGTGATGGACAAGGCACAGGGAACTCTGGGAGCTCAGGTGGTGAGAGGGCTTCCGGGAACGCCCTCATCCTAACAGGTCTGCCCCGAGCTCCACCAGCGTGCTGAGGCGGGGAGACAGGGACTGCACCCTCTGGCCTCACTCACCCCACCGTCGCCCCCACCGGCGGCCGAGAGGCCCAGCGCCGATGGCTGTGTGGGCGCACAGGGCTCCCAGAGGCAGGATTCAGGACGCAAACGCAGGGAACCGCAAACCGTGGCCGGCCCGGGAACGCGGAACGCTGCGAGACAACCTGCACGGCACAGGGAGACGGCAGCAGAGGCCGAGGGCACGGTGTGGCCCTTCCCAGGACAACCCTGCGGCCCCGCTCCGGTCTGACCCCTGGTGGGGCCCCGCGCGAGGGGCGGGGCCGCCGTGCTCACTGCGCAGTGGAGCGCTGTCCTCTCACTGCTCCAGGGCTGAGTCCTGAACCCGGCTGCCCTCTGGATGCCCTCGGGAGGGCTGCCCCATGCTCTCCGCTCGCTCCTGATGGTGGCTGGAGGTCCTGTCACCCGGTGATTTGTGGACAGATGGCTCGGGTCTGCCTTGTGGCCACCTGTGTGTGTGTGCCCTCTCCTCTCACGGACACAATTCAGGATGACGTCATCCTAGCCAGTTACACATAGGAGACCCACTTCCTGATACGACCGCATCGAGCCTGGGGTGGGTATGAATCTGGGGGACACTGCACACTCAGTCGGGAACCCCCTCCTCTTCCCACCTCCCCCGGGGAACTGGGCCACCAAGGTACGGCCCCTTGTCCGGGTGCCCTCACTCCCAAGCACCTGCCGCTCCGTGTGACAGGTGGGCAAGGCTTCCCAAGGGCAGGTTGTGGGATGCACGCGGGCTGGCACGCAGCCGTGACAAATGGCTCGTCTCTTGCCGGGCCCACTACCCGCATCTCCTGCCGGCAGGACGGGCTGGTCACCACAAAGTGAGAACAGGACCACCACCGAGCGGCAATCGTGAGCGCCCCTCCCCCGCCCTGGCAGCAGGCGCGGCGCCTGGTCCACTCCCCCACGCAGAGGGAGCCGCGGCTGTGTTGCTCCCACACTGTCCTCCAGGGCCTCACGTGAGCTCTGAGCTGGGAGCAGGGCAGGCTGGGCCTCTCCACCACACCAGCAGAGTGAAAATGAAAACCTCACACCCCCGTTCCCAGAGAGCAAGCGCCGGAACTTAACCCCCGATGCCCCAGCCCAGAGAAGGGAGCCCATCACGGGGATGTCGCTCCCACGGGAGAGGCTTTGCACCCAGAGTCTGGTCCACTCTTGCCCTCGTGGGCACGAGGGGTGCCTGGGGAGGACGAGGTTACAAGGGACAGTGGCAGCCCAGGGTGTAAAGACGGCCACACAGTGAGCACCCAGACACGCTCGGTGCACAGTAGGTGCCCACTAAACACGTGCGCCATGCCAGGTGATGTACCACCACCTGTTTGCCAAGTCCCCTCCGACCCCGGCCACCGACCAGGCGGGGGGGGGGGGCTGCTGCTCCTGTGCCACGTGTGGGCCACAGAAGTGGAGGGGCCACATTCTCCTCTCTGCTCCCACCAAAACACACGTGGGCGAGGGGCCCAGGCTCGGCCAATCACGCACTGGTTCCTGGTTGGCACGTGACCCATGTGGCCAATCAGAAGCGCCCACCTGGACTCAGAGGGGAATGCAGTGACAGGGCTTCAGGACTGTGAATCCGACGGTGACCACAGTGGCCGTGTCCTGGTGCAGTGGTGGCCGGCGGCCAGTCTGTCCCCTGAGAGACCCTCAGGGGCTTCGTGCTGCGAGGCTTCCCGCACTGCCCCTGCTGAGCCTGCGAACAGCCAGGCTTGGTTCCCGTTTCCGGTCACTCGGCGCACCCCAGTCGGCACCCAGGTGTTTAGGACATGTTTGTGGACTGTCCTAACAGGCCAGGGAGGCAGTGTCACCTGCCTGGTGCCAGGTGTCCCGCTGGAGCCACAGACGGCGGCCGTGAACTTGGCGCCACCCGCGTGGCTGGCGGAGCCAACAAGTCACAGGGTGACCTCAGACCAGGAGGGGTTCGGGGGGGGGGCCACGCTGGCAGAGGCCTACGCTGAGCAGGTGGGGGAGGGGCCGGTGGGACTCCCAGGGCCTGCCCCACCCCCACCCCACGCAGGGTTGTCGCACACGGCAGGTGAAATGTGGATGTAAACGGGTTACTGCAAGCAGACCAGCTCGACGCACATCCAGCGGAAGCAGCGTCACTTAGGTCACTCCCACAGCCAGACGCCTCGGGCCTGCTGGGCGGGATGCGGGGTGCTGGGGCAGCTCGGAGACCACAGGAGAAACAAACTCCCTGCGACGTTTCAGGATGGCTGTGCCGCACGAACCGAGCCACACCCTGGAAATGCTGCAGCCCTGACGGGATGCTGGGAGAACCCCCCTCCCTCCTCCCTCCCTCTCCCTCCCTCCCTCTCCCTCCCTCCCTCTCTCTCCCTCCCTCCCTCTCTCTCTCTCCCTCTCTCTCTCTCCCTTCTTCTCTCCCCCCGCCCCGTAGTACAGCTTTGGCTTTAGTGCCTCCCAAAACCCGACCACTCCAATGATGCTCACGCTAACAGGACAGAGTGGAGAGCCTCGGCTCAGAAGGTGGGCGAGGTCCGCGAACGTGCGTGTCACCGTCACTGTGCCTTTGTAACCAGCCCACACCCCGGACTGGCCCGGCCTCACGTGAGAGCCCAAACCTGCCAGCGTGGGCTGCACCGTGTTTGCAGAAAGACCACGGGGCAGGGTTCACTCGGCAGCGCCCACACCCGCCGGCGGGCACCGCGAGCCTGGGCAGGCGGCCTGCCTGTCGGAGCCTCGGCACCCTCATCACTGGCCGAGAGACCGTCTTTTGCTAACTCAAACACCCCGTGTTTGTCTTCATTTCCAGGCTTATTTTTCGCATCCCCTTAAAAAAGCAAATGCATGTTTCAAATCAGAGAATCACCCGTTAAGAGATCTCACAGGGGTCGGTGCTGGGGCGCAGTGGGGAAAGTCACTGCCCGCAGTGCCAGCATCCCATATGGGCGCCGGTTCAAGTCCCAGCTGCTCCTCTTCTGGTCCAGCTCCCTGCTAATGCTCCTGGGAAAGCAGTGGAGGATGCCCAAGTGCTCGGGCTCCTGCACCCATGCGGGAGATCCGGAGGAAGCACCTAGCTCCTGGCTTCAGATTGGCACAGCTCCAGCTGTTGTAGCCATTTTGGGGAGTGAACCAGTGGATGCAAGACCTCTCTCTCTGACTCTCCCTCTCTGTAAGTCTGTCTTTCGAATAAATAAATCTTTAAAACACAACAGAGCAGATCTCAAGTCCCAGCACCCAGCAGAAAAGCTGCAGCGATGGCCAGAAGCTTCTAGAAGATGTGTCTTAGCTCAAGATGAAGAAAGCCCGTTAGAGAAATCAAACCCCCCTGTAGAAGCAAAGCTGAGAGCAGGCGGTGAGTGTCACACACGCACTTGAGCGCCACAGATTCAGAATTCTGAGGGCGAGTCGGGGTGACCAGCAGCCCGGCATCCCCCCAGCCCTGACCGCTGCTCTGCACCAAACAAGATGCACCGGGCGGCTCCGGCAGCCCATGTCACACCCGCCTCCTACTGCTCCTGCGGGACAAAGCCCCCACCACATCCAAGAAGAAAGGGCTGGAGAGGCCCAAGAGTTCAGGCACCGGGTCACAGTCACACAGCACGTCACGGCGTCTGGCCCACACCTGCACAGGGTGCCCGGAGCCCAGCGGGTCAGAGCTCTGGCCAAGGTCAAGCAGGTGCAGTTTGCTCCTGCGGAAGCAGCAGCCACATGCGTGCGGCTCCATGAACGAGCTGCACGTCCCCCAGCCGCCGCCACTACCGCGTCCTCGCCGGGCACAGCGCTCGCAGCCACACCTGCGCCGTCTCTCCCCACCCCACGACCCCCAGGCGAGGCAGCTGAGGCTCAAAGTGAAGTGATCCACTCTCGGACATCACACAGCCTGCACCCGCCATCCTGCACGGGTGGCAACATGTATTCTCTGCTTGCACTGCCACTGCCTCGGGTCAGGGACAGGAGAGAGCGAGCTGCCTGCACCCCCGAGCGCTGGGGACAGCTGGTTTGCAGTCTCGGAGGGAGGAGGTCCCACTGAGCGCTGGACAGTGACCCTGCGCCAGACAGAGGGGACAGCACAGTGCCTGTGTCGCCCTCCAGGAAACCCAGGCATTGCGTAACCGCCGTGCGGGCGCCTAGTCCTAACATAAAAGTCGGGAGGGGAAGGCGTGCATCACAGCTGTGGCCTCCCGTGGCCCTGGGGTCCCTGCCACGGAGCCCACATTAAGGAGCAGACCCCAGCGGCAGCACTGGTGGAGAGGGGAATGTAGACCGGGATCAAAATAGCTCAGCTAAGGAGGGGAGCCTGAGCCCGAGGCAGGAGCGGGGCTGCCGGGGAGGGACGGGAGCTGAGCCGCGGCACCTGCCCATCTCCCGAGTGCCTGGAGCCCGCAGCGCCCACTGTGGCTGCCTTAACCCTCAGCGGGGCCCATGAGCTCAGGGCCTGGGAGGGGACAAAGCCAGCCCCCTGCCCGCCAGCTCCCAGCTGCCTTCCACATGTCCCACCCCGCCCCTCTCATGCCCGAGCTCACCTCCCGCAGCTGCCTCCCTTCTCTGCAGACAGCTCGGCCCCCAGCCTGTACCCAGGGCAGCAGTGGCTTCGGCCAGGGGGAGGACAAGCCCCTCTGGGGAGGTGGCCAGGAGAAAGACCGCCACCTGAATGGCCCCCACTCCCTCCTGGGCTCCTGGGGGCCCTTCCTCACCCCCCTCCCACATCTCAGGGGACCCAGCCGTGAGAGCCTGCATCTCCAAGTTCTCACATTCACCCCTGCTACACGTCCCAGCTGTGCCACCCAGGGGCCGAGGCCAGGCCAGTGAGGGCTGCTCCAACACACGTGGCTTTCTCAAGAGGCTGATGGCCAAGGTCAAGGCCTTGTGGCAAAGTGGCTGAGTGGGGAGGGTCCGTGTCTGATCGCAGATGGCACCTTCTCTCCCTAACTTCACAGGGTGTACACGGCAGGGAGCCTGCTCTTTGGGGTCTCTAACCCTGTTCCTGGGGCCCTACCTCCTGAGCCAAGCACCTCCCAAAGGCCTCCCCTCGCCCCTCTCTATCACCTTGGGGTCAGGGTCACCTGTGAGGACAGCAGCCTTCAGTCAGGGCAGCCGGCTCTGGAGCCCTCTTCCCAGCCATCTGGTCTCCCTCACATCCCCAGGGTCACTGTCTTCCCAGACCAAGGCTCCAGCACTCACCCGGCCCCCTGCTGTCTCCTCTTGGCCCCCTCACCAGCGGCCTTCAGTGGTTTCCCAGTGGCGGGAAACCAGTGGTTTTCAGTGGTTTCCCAGTGGTTTCTTCAGTGGCGGCCGCTCCTCCCACCCCATGGAAGTTTCCAAGCTCCGTGGACGAGAACCTCCCAAGCGCACCCTGCACTGCCAGTCCCCTCTCCTGCAGCACGTCCGATGACCGGCACCCCCTGAACACACCCGGTCCCCAGTCACCACCCCAGGCCCTCAGACTGGCGCTGGCACGAGGGTCTGAAAAAGGAAAACTGGAAAAGGAGGAAGACGGAAAAAAGACGTGTGCATTTCAAATTTTTTTGCACCAAAACGAACCTATCTTCTGATTCTTTTTTTTTAATTTTTTTTTATTTCTTTTGACAGGCAGAGTGGACAGTGAGAAAGAGAGACAGAGAGAAAGGTCTTCCTTTGCCGTTGGTTCACCCTCCAATGGCTGCCGCGGACAGTGCACTGCGGCCGGCATACCGCGCTGATCCGATGGCAGGAGCCAGGTGCTAGGTGCTTTTTCCTGGTCTCCCATGGGGTGCAGGGCCCAAGCACCTGGGCCATCCTCCACTGCACTCCCGGGCCACAGCAGAGGGCTGGCCTGGAAGAGGAGCAACCGGGACAGAATCTGGCGCCCTGACCAGGACTAGAACCCGGTATGCCGGCGCCGCAGGCGGAGGATTAGCCTGTTGAGCCACGGCGCCAGCAAACCTATCTTCTGATTCTACTTTCCCGTGCACTTGGCGATGTCCCCTAGTATTTCAGGACCATTGAACAGTGAGGCACTCGGTGCCCACCTGCACCTGCCCCCCACCCCGTCAGCTGGGATGGTGCTCGAACACGTGTTTCCACAGCAGAATGCAGCAATGGCCACACTCGGGACAAGGGCTATAAACAGCTTCCAGGACACGGACGGGGCGGGTTTCTCCGCCAACCTGGGAGGAAGAGCCTCGCGCTATGCAGAGCGGCTGGGTTCCAGGATCCCTTAGCGGCCTCTGGTGCGGCTGGGTTCCAGGATCCCTTAGCGGCCTCTGGTGCGGCTGGGTTCCAGGATCCCTTAGCGGCCTCTGGTGCGGCTGGGTTCCAGGATCCCTTAGCGGTCTCTGGTGCACAGCGATCGGTGTTCCTTGTTGTCTCCCAGGCAGGGAGCAGGGGCCACCGCTGGGCGGCACGGGCAGACGGCGCCCAGCCATGGGCTCTCGGCCACGCTGCCGGGCGCGGCGTATGGGGCTCCGTCTCTCCGGCCGCTGCCTGTCCTCGGCGTCACGTCGAGTCCTCCCGAGTGCCTGCACTCCCTCCGCCTGCTCCTCGGCGATCACCGTAGACGCCGGGCCGTGTCTACACAGCAGGCGGAAATGGCTTCCACCTGGAGTCGGGACTTCCTGATTATGAGGCCGGGTGCATTTTCTCGAATTTAGAAAATCTCCGTGTGCCCCTTTCTGACGGCTGTGTCTCCTCATGGTCTTTATCGTGCGGTTGGCGTTCTGGGGCGGGATCTTGCTTCAACTATTGGGAAATGAGTCCTTTCTCAGTAACGCGTCTTCGACCTCCCCATCTCAGTGTCATCTAAACCACTCACCAAGTTCCTTTTCATTATATAAACTCAGAGCTTATTTCTAGAAAGTTCCAAATTCTCAGACTACTTCTTCATTTAGTTATTTCCAGTGCCATCATCGGGACACCAACCGCGTGCGTCTCTCCTCTGTGTCTCTCGGATCGCCTTCTCTCTTCCTCTATACAAACTGGTCCTGCTTTTCCCCCACCGCATTTTCCATATCTCTTACTGCACTTCCCATATCTCCTACTGTATTTTAAATACACAAGAAGAAAGCAAAATTTGGCCGGCGCCGTGGCTCAACAGGCTAATCCTCCACCTTGCGGCGCCGGCACACTGGGTTCTAGTCCCGGTCGGGGCGCCAGATTCTGTCCCGTTTGCCCCTCTTCCAGGCCAGCCCTCTGCTGTGGCCCGGGAGTGCAGTGGAGGATGGCCCAGGTGCTTGGGCCCTGCACCCCATGGGAGACCAGGAGAAGCACCTGGCTCCTGGCTCCTGCCATCGGATCAGCGCGGTGTGCCGGCCGCAGCACGCCGTCTGCAGCGGCCATTGGAGGGTGAACCAACAGCAAAAGGAAGACCTTTCTCTCTGTCTCTCTCTCTCACTGTCCACTCTGCCTGTAAAAAAAAAAAAAAAAGCAAAACTGGGGGGCTGGGGTGTATTGTAGCAGGTAAAGCCCCAGCCTGCAGTGCCGGCATCCCATGTGGGCACCAGTTCGAGTCCCAGCTGCCCCTCTTCTGATCTAGCTCTCTTCTGTGACCTGGGAAGGCAGTGGAAGATGGTCCAAGTGCTTGGGCCCCTGCACCTGCATGGGAGACCAGGAAGAAGCTCCTGGATCCTGGCTTTGGATCGGCTCAGCTCCTGCCATTGAGGCCAACTGGAGAGTGAACCAGCGGATGGAAAACCTTTCTCTCAGTCTCTCCCTCTCTCTGTTTGTAAGTCTGCCTCTCAAATAAATACATAAATCTTAAAAAAAAAAAAAAGGCATGAGGAAATGCAAAATGCGATCCAAGGAGGAGGAAGAGGCTGACGGTGTCGGAGCAAGCCGGCACAGAGCGCACACGTCAGCCCCTAGCCCGGGGCCCATCCTCTGCGAGTCCTCCAGGGCTCGGCGCGGGCAGAGTCGTGCTCTCAGCACCTGTGTTCTGGGGCGACCAGAAGGTTCTCTCCAAGACGCAGAAGGAAGCTGGGACTCGGCGTGCACAGCGAGAAGGTTCCAGCTGGCGATGGCACGCGCCCACTGCCTCTCAGCTTCCTACGGCAGCGGCAGGCGGCGTCACTCAGCTGCGCGAGGAGCGCTCGTCTGCTCCTCCACTCCCCACCGCCCCCGGGAGCAGACACCCAGCCTTTGTTCCTGCAGGAACAAACTTCGGTGCCCCTGAGCGGATCGGCAGCCCCCGGAGGGAGGGGACCGGCAGGTTCCGGCTCGCGTCTCTTCTCCATCTCGGACCTATCCCAGCCGACACTGCTGCAGCATCCACACTGACTGTCCCGAGTCTCAGCCCTGCCCCCATCCCGCTCACCGTGGCACGGCCGGTCCTGCGGTCACTGGTGCCCGGCACACTGACCGAGGTCCACAGGAGAAGGACAGAACAGGACCGGGAGGTTCAAACACAGCTTTTCTCAGTGTGCTCGTGTGGACACGGCTGAACACAACCCACCCAGGACGCGGTGCAAGAGACCAGGCCTGGGCCGCCCACTCCTTCCTCCCATCTGGACATCGCCCGGGTGCCCAGGGTCCGTCAGCCCTGGTGGCGTTGGCGTGCGGGCTGCAGGCATGCTCAGGGCTGCTGGTGTCCACGGCAGAAACACCCACGCTTCTGTGCACGTTTCTTTTGGGCCTGATGGCTGGTTTGCTGTTTACAGTAGAGAGCCCGTTTTTAAAGGAACAGGAGGTGAGTGACATGCGGCGGTCTGTGGTGGCCCTGCCTGACCAGCGCTCAGGAGGAAGAAACGTGACACGGTGGGCACACAGCAGGCTGCCCGCTGTCGGCCAGAGGGCCACGCCACACCCGGGGTGGGCGCCACGGGGGCCAAGGGTCCTCTCTCTCTCGGGACCTCTGCCCAGCACGAGGATGGGGGGGCAGTGTGTTCCTGTTAAGACAAAGTCCGTTTCTAGAGGAAGCACGGGTGAAAGGACAGAGGGACGCACAGCGGCCCACGCGGTTCTCACCCAGCTGCTGGCCGTGAGCCCCGCACACGCGCTGGTTCGCAGGCTCAGCAGCGCTGACCAACCACTCCCGTGGGAGGCCTTGAAAGCTCAGAGTGAGGGGCACTCAACGCCAGGCTCCCGACCGCTCAGATTTCCGCTGCCACCTTCTCACGCGCCGACTCCCAGCCGCCAAGGCGCTCAGCGGCAGAAACCCCACTCCACTCCGTCACATTCTTCTAAACCAGGGAGTCGGGACCCCGGCTGACGACGGCTCAGGCCAGGCCTCGGGCGCAGCCCCTCCTGTGCCAGATTACCTCCTTGCCCACCTGTGGAGCGGTCTCCCACCCACTCTACACTCACTGTGAACTCCTGCCTGGACAGCGGCCCCTCCAGGGTCAAGTTCACATGCCTTGCTGGCACCCCCGCCCCACCACGCCTTGCACACCGCACTGTCCAGGTCCTTTGGGTGACAGCCAGCCCCCCGCCCATACCGCTGGCCTCTGAAAAGACCAGCCCCCCCATCCCCGGAAGCCGATATCATCTCCATCCCCACACAGAGGCCATGAAGCCCAGGCCCCCTTCCCAGAACTCGACAAATGACACGTTGTCCACCGCCACGCCTCTCCCTTCATGCCGCTTCCCCGGGGGTGACCACGAGCCCCCAAAGCCCCTGCTGTGTTGGATGCTGAATCCCCAGTGCAACAGTGCGGGGTGGGGGCTCACGGGAGGTGCTGTCCCATGGAGGGAGAGGGTTTGTTGTCAGAGCGCCCCCTGTTGCCTTTCCACCTTCCAGCGTGGGGTGACAGCGCCAAGGCCTCACGGGGCGCCCGGCCTTCCATCTCAGACTTCCAGAACAGTGAGGAATAAGTTGCTTTTCCTCATAAATCACCCAGACATGGGTGTTGTGTCACAGCTCTGCAAAGCAGGTAACACAGGGACCACGCCCAGGCCCCAGGCCTAGCTTGGGGATGGACGGATGGACGGACAGGCAGACAGCGTCCCAGGTACCCACTTTCTGGGTAGTCCCCACAAGGCGTCTGTGTACTGGGCAGTTGCTCTGTGTCCCAACAAGCTCCAGCCACAACCCCAGCCCTGGGAGCAGGAAAAGCAGACGCAGCGACACCCAGAGTCCTACCAGGTCCTGCTTGCCGGCCCGGAAATCTGCAGGGAGGGTGTGGGGAGGACACGTCAGCAGGCACAGGACATGGACCAGAGGCCACCGGCGGTGGAGAGCAGACGGACAATGGCGCACGCCTGCTCCTCCAGCCCCGGCCTTCCACGTCTTCCTGGCACCCGTCCTAATCCTACTCACATCCTTCCGTCAGGATCTGCTAGAGAGCCGAGGCCAGCAGCCCGGGCCCTGGGAGAGGCCCTGGAGGCCCCAGGCACGGCCATCAGCTGAGCAGGGAGGTGCTGAGTCAGGGGTCAGCACCATGGACAGCGCCCACCGGGCACTGGGTCCATCCCGGGGAGCTCTGGGGTGGCTGCAGGCCCCACGGAAGGGAGCCATGGGCAGAAGCGAGGAGGCCGGGGTGTTGAAGCCCCACGCCTGGCTGACCCTGCGGGAGGGCTGTCCCTGGTGAGGCTCCCAGCTCCCAGCTCCCTGGCGCACAGGACGAGTGGGCTCCGGCTGCCTGAGGAAGCACTGCAGGTCTCCATGCACGGAAGCAGGGAAGAGATCCAGGGGACAGAGGTCCAGTCCTCCCGGACTCCCACTCCTCCACCCGCCCCACAAGGCCTCCGCGCCCTGCAGACTGAACCCCGGCCCACAGTCTACAACCCTGCCCTAGGAACACGGCCATGCTCTTCCTCTCCACCAGCCTCCATGCAGCCTGGAGACCCCTTCCAGGGCGGCCTGCTCAGAACCCTCAGCTCAGAACCCCCACGTCCCTGCTCGCGCCTGTGCCCAGACCCCCACCACACCCCAGCTCTCTTCCCATCCCAGCAAGGAACAAGGGGACTTGGAGGAGAAATAACGGGGCTGTGTTGCGGACAGGCTGTGCCGAGTCTCCGCCTGCCCCCGGCACTGCTGTCAGAAGGAACCGCCCTCTGCACCAGGGGCAGCTCCCTTCCTTGCCCACGCACTGCCCACAGGCCGTGGTGAGGCCGCCTGTCCACTCTGGCCACACCCAGGGCACAGCCCAGCCAGAGCCAAGCACTGAGCGTGGCTGGGCGGAGGCAGCTGGCTGCAGCGTCACCCTCCAAGCTCAGGCCATCACGTTGTGATGTGATTTAGACACTTCCAGCAGCTTGGGAGACCCAGGGCGAGGACTCTCTGGCCTGAACTGCGAGACCACCAGACTGTGTCTAACGTGTGGCTCAGGCCTGCCGCTGCACCATCTGCCCCCAGCAGAAGGCATGTGCCCCACTCCGAGCCGCGGGCTAAGGATGAGTCTCCTGCCTGGGGGAGCATCCGCCCCACCCACTCTCGGCAGGAAGGCCCCGGCTCAGGTCCAACCGCCCTGGGACACAACCGACCCCACACAGCAAAGGGAAACTGCCCTCGGCCATCTGCTTCAGCCCCTGGAGCTGTCGACCCGGGGCCATTCAGCCCAGTCCAGGCAGCGTGGCCAGCGGGCTGGGGGACAGGGGCACAGGACACACGCTGGGGATGAGGATGCTGAAGATGGCGCTCTCAGCAGGTGCCTAGGTAGACTGCGCCCTTGCTGTGTACCTGGCATTCACCGAATGCTCTCTATGAATGAACTCACTCACACGCCCGTCAGTCCCAGGATACGGGTACAGCTGACCATCCCTTTAGCAGAAGACACTGAGGCACAGACCAGATAAGCAACCAGCACAGGCCACACAGCCAGGAAGGGAACGGTGGGGCTCCGGAGCCCGCGCTCCCCACCACTGCCCGGACGGCACAGCGACAGCCAGGACACAAGCCTCCCAGGGGAGGCACCTGCCATCCCCCCCATCACAGCCCACGGACTTGTGGGCTTGCCTGGTGCCACACAGGGGACTTAATGTAGAGCCGGCCAGGCCCCCAGGACCCGTGACCTAAATCGCTGAGTCTCCCGGTGGCCCTGCCTGGCGAGCACCCTGCAGGTGTCCCCGCATCACACACACCCTGGAGAACGAAGCCCTGCAGGGCCCCCACTTCGCAAGCTTCCAGGAAACAGGAGGCTCCTCCCTCTCTCGAGGATCCCACCAGCCGCCCAGCAGCCACATGGCTGCACCGATTCCACACACACTCAGGGCCCCACCACCCCTAACAGGACCAGCGTGATTTCGGAAACCTGCGTCTGGCTTCTCCACCTCCCACTGCGTGTAGTAGAGGTCTTCTGGGCAGGGGATTCGACGGTGCGCACACGGCACGTGATCCTGCCTGGCTCCGGGGCACCAGCTGCACCCAGCCCACACCACAGAGAGGAAGACACAGAGAGAGAGAGAGAGAGATCTTCCATTCGCTGGCTCACTCCCCAAATAGAATAAACGCAATGGCAGGAGCCTGAACTCCATTCAGGTCTCCCACGTGGGTGCCCCTTGGGGCCCAAGCACTTGGGCGTCTTCCAGTGCTTTCTCGGGTGAATTAGCAGGAAGCTGGATTGGAAGCAGAGCAGCCGGGACTCGAACCTGTGCTCTTATGAAATGCAGCATCCATGGGCAGAAGCTTAAACAGCTCTGCCACAACACCAGCCCCAAAACAGGGGGCTTAAAATGCATGACCCTCACTAATGCAAGTCACCCCCTTCCTCTGCAGGTTCCCCATCAAGATGGCCCCCACCCTCGACCCCCACGTGTCACAGAACCAGAGCAGGGGGCCTCCTGGCAGAGTGGCTTTGAGCCTCCCCAAGGTCTCCCAACTCAATGTGGCTGCACCGGGAGCAAAGGACTCTGGGAACCAGCATTTTCCCGATGCTCGCAGTGAGGGAGAGAAGCTGAGGCTCAAAGCCCGACTGCCACTCCCTTATGAGCAACTCCGGGCTCATTATACAACCTCTCTGTTCATCCTTAAACTCAGACTGGCACCGCCCACTCACGGGACCCACATTAGGACCAAGCAAAGGTGCACACGCCGGAGAGCCCGCTGCAAACGCAAGCGCCATAATCAGGTTGGGACTCCTGTCTGAGGTCCCGGGTGAGGCCGCCAGGCCACCCCGATTCTGTCCACCAGCCAGTGGCCCAGGGGCCGTGGAAATGCTGAGACCAGCTCAGCACAGCACCCCCGCCGACCAGCCCGCCTCCTCGCCACCCGGACAGACCGTCAGCAGCCAGGACAGGCACCACATTTCCCATGATCAGATGAGAAAGGCGAGGCTCCCACACCCTTCCACAGAGCAGAACACTGCCTGCTGGAAACCAAGCTGCCGAGAGCGAGTCAGTGGGCGGACGAGCGAGCGTCCCAGCAGGGAGCCGAGGGGGCTCTGGCTCGGGCAGCGGCCGGGGAGAGGTCTTGGCAGAGAATGAGGGCTTGAGGCACAGGGGTGGTGTCGGGAGCTCTGGAAGCCAAGGCTGGCGGGAGCCCAAGACCTGCGGGGTGGTGGAGGGGAGAGACAGCAGGCGAGGGCCAGCCCGGGGATCCCCGGGGAGCTGGCCTGGATCCCACAGCCAGGCACTTCGGGGCGGGAGCCGGGCCGTGGCAGCAGGCACGTGAGAGGGCACCAGCCTCAGAGGCCCATAAGTGCAGAGGGCCCTGGCACGCTTCGTGGGGACACGCTGCCACGGAGGCCAGCACCCAGCTCCCATTGTGCCGGCAGAGCACAGCCTCCCACGCTCCGGTTTCCATGGGAATCCCCTTGAAGTAACCCCAGAGCTGGCAGCCGCTCCTCCCCGCGGAGGAGGAGGGGGGCGGCCACCCCCGCGCCCGGGACACTGTGGCAACGCCGAGGCCCAGCCCCAGGGAGCCTGCCCAACTCACACGCACCCGCAGAGAGGGGATGGGGGCCTCAGGGCCCTCCCGCACCTCTGCCCTACCGGGGGGCACCCCCAGATCTCCCCCTGCCCCTGCAAGGCAATGGAAGGAGGAAGCGGGCAGTCTGCTTGGCTCCCTTTGAGAAGGCTCCACAGGGACCCAGGGAGGCCCAGGTTCGCAGGAGACAGCGGGGGTCAAGTCCAGGGTCCATCTCACAGGGGCAGCATGACCCTGACCAGCCGCTGCACTTCCCGGAGCCCCCACTTTCTCATGTGCTTCACCCGGCCGAGGCCCAGGCGCATGGAGGTGCCCGCACACCTGCAGCCCCACCCCCACCCCAGACGACGGCACTGCCCCTTCACCCTCACGGTGTGGGGAAAGCTCTGTTCACCCAGCTGTCCCCAGCCCCTCCTCAAGGGACATTCGTGGGGAGCCCAGGACACACCCCTGCGACATGTGGGGTCACCGCACTGCTGACGAGCAAGAAGCCCGCAGCTCAGGGGCAAAGAGCCGGGCACCGCTCCCACGGCCACCCCGGGCTTGAGAACTGCTGTCACTGTTCCTTCACGGAGGGGGACACTCGGGCTCGGAGGGGCCGCAGGGAGAACACTGCGCCCCGGGGCCCTGGAAACGTGCCCAACTCCCACTTCTCAGGCTGCTGGGGGCTCCCTGGCCTGCGTCGGCCTCCCCTCCCCAACCACGAGTGACAAGCACAGACCCAGGCCCCACACCCAAGAGGCTGACACGCTCACGCACCGCGTGGCCCAGCCCACCCCTCCCCCAACACCAACACCAGCAGCTCAGAGCCAGCGTGCACAGCTCCCCCACTGTGGGAAGCCAAGCAGCATCCCACAGGTCCTGGGTGGGGGCGGGAGCTGCGGCCCCCAAGCCCCCTTCCCCTGTGGTTGCTCCCTCTATCCAAACAATCAACAGAACCCCAAGCCAGCGGCCATCACCCCAAAGGGGGGCGCTGCGCCAAGCCACCTGAACGAAGCAGGGCTCCAGAGGGGACCCCACTGACAGCCCTCCCAGCCTGGCACCACCCAGCGTCCCGGAGCGGTTCTCCAGGGCAACCAGCCAGGCCTCCGGCGCAGCACAGCCAAGCGGAGGGGCTGCTCGCTCTCCGCTCGGCGACGGCACACGGTCAGGCACTGGAGCTCCCGGGAAGGCTTCCGAAGCCAGGTGCTGCGGGCCGGGAGCACCGCACAGGAATGGAAGCGGAGCACCGCACCCTCTGCCTGGGAGATGCCGGCACGGGCGTATCCGCCGCATCACGGGAAATCAGGGAAACCATGACCAGACACAGCCCGGGCCGGCAACGGAGACCCCGCGGGGAAGCCCCCGTGGCAGCAGAGAACGCGGCATGCGTGCACCTGCCGGTCAGAGACTTGAGCTTCCCTGCCGAGCTCTGCCAGGTGAGGCCACCAGTACCCTCAGGACACATGGACGTGCGGCCGGTCCACCAGGGGCTGTCCACCTGTACCCTCAGGACACATGGACGTGGGGCCGACACACCAAGGGCTGTCCACCTGTACCCTCAGGACACATGGACGTGGGGCAAATCCACCAGGGGCTGTCTACCTGTACCCTCAGGACACATGGACATACAGCCGGTCCACCAGGGGCTGTCCACCTGTACCCTCAGGACACATGGACGTGCAGCCGGTCCACCAGAGGCTGTCTACCTGTACCCTCAGGACACATGGACGTGCGGCCGGTCCACCAGGGGCTGTCCACCAGTACCCTCAGAGCACACGGACGTGGGGCCGACACACCAAGGGCTGTCCACCTGTACCCTCAGGACACATGGACACGGGGCGGGCCCACCAGGGGCTGTCCACCTGCTACCCTCAGAACACATAGATGTGGGGCCAGTCCACCAGGGGCTGTCCACTTGTACCCTCAGGACACATGGACATGGGGCCGGTCCACCATGTGCTGTCCATCTGCTACACTCAGGACACATGGACACGGGGCCGGTCCACCAGGGGCTGTCCACCTGTACCCTCAGGACACATGGACACGGGGCCGGCGCTATGGCCCAGCAGGTTAAGCTGTCACTACGACACCAGCATCCCATATCAGTGCCAGTCTGAGTCCTGGCTGCTCCACTTCCAATCCAGCTCCTGCTAATGCAGCTGGGGAGGCAGTGGAGGACGGCCCACGTGCTTGGGCTCCTGCGCCCATGTGGGGAGACCCTGAGGAAGCTCCTGGCTCCTGGTTCTGGCCTGGCCCAGCCTGGCTGTTGCAAGCATCTGGGGAGTGCACCAGCTGATGGAAGCTCTCGCTCTCGCTCTCTCTCTCTCTCTCTCTCTCTCTCTCTGTCACTCTGCCTTTCAAATAAATAACTCTTAAAAAAAAATACCCAGACATGACTAATTTTTCATGGTTAGTGAAAACCTTAGGTTTTCACAGGTAAATTGGCCCTTTCCACTAGAGGTTACTTGACAGGAATACCCAGAGTTGTGCTGACCCCAGCCCTGATGACCCTGGGCCCTGGGGAGGGGCCCTGCGGAGCGTGGACAGCCTCGCCCCCCACACAGCAGGGGAACAAACTCCACGCCCCCCCCCCAGGAGTTCTGGACAAGTCAGATGCTGAGAGGATTTGGTGTCTAGAGATGGGGATGGGGCTCCCAGGGAAGAGGGGGATCCACCTTGCCCAGGGAGGATGCCCGCCGGACCCCACCTGGCAGCAGAACCTTGCGCCCACCTGCCTCGGGGTCCCCAGGGCCACGACCCCCAGGAGCCTCTGGCACTCTCCCAGCCACTCGCCAGCCGGCACAGCTGTGCACCAGGTCAGCCCCGGAGACGCAGGGTGTGGTGGGAGTCACCCCAGCTCTCGGGACGCGGGCCAGGCGGAGGTCCAGTCGGATGTCGCCACCCTGCTGGCCATGCAGCCGTGGGCAGAGGCTGGCCCCTCTCAGCCCCAAGCTGCAGGGAGGGGCGGGGGTGCCAGGAACAAGTGCAGACGGCTGTGGGGAGCAGCCCCCCGCATCCAGGCCATGTCGGCAAGCAGCCACCCCTCTCCCAACAGCCCCAGCTGCGCCTGCACACGGGGTCTCTCACCATGTAGGGTCCGAGGAAAACCAAGGCACTCGGCCTCCCTCTCGAAGCCCCCCAAGCTGGCAGAATGACAGGTGACCACGCAGGTCAGCCTGGGAGCTCCGGCCTCCGGGGCTCACCGGCCCCCAGGCATCCGAGCGGTAACGAAAGCAGGCGGTGGGGAGCAGCGCTCAGACGCGGCACCCACCAGGGCAGCCACCCGGAGCCCAGACCTGAGCCAGGCAGCACCTGGCACCTGCAGCACTGAGTTCAGATCCTGGCGCCTGGGACTCCGAGCTGAGAAACGCAGCTTCCGTCTCTGTGCCCGACTGGAGGCGAGAGTCCCACACCTGGGCGGAGGGGGGCTGGAGGCAGCCCCTGCCGGCACCCACACACACGGTATGGCTCCCTGCACCCACTTCAGGGACCCTGCATCCCCGGAACCCACTCAGGGTCTGCCTCCTGTCCTCTCCTATACTCAGCAAAGGCCGAGGGAATCCACTTCTTCCAGGAAGCCCTCCCTGACCTACTGCCCAGGATGGCCAGGTGCCTCCTCAACACAGCTCAGTCGTAGGCTCCTCCCCCTCGGCAGTGACCACTGCTCCACCTGGCCTGCTGTGGGGACCCCTCAGGACCTCACCCATCCCATCCACAGCCACGCCCCCTCCCAGCAAAGCATCTAACATGAGGCAGGCCACGTGCACGGTCCCTCACAACACCCCCGTCCTGAGTTGCACGATCCTGGCTCAATCCACCATCTGATGGGGCAAACCCCACAGAAGAAAACATCACAGCCCGGGGGTGGGGGGGTTCCTCTCCTGTGCCCCACTTTGTGCCTAACGGGCAGGGGCGGGGCTGGGAGGGCGGGAGCTGCACCTGGGGAGAGGCCGAGCCTGCATTCCGAGGAAATGCTGCCTCCCCACCCCGCGATCAGGACCCCGCCCCTCCCAGCCACCACCGTCTGACCCTCAGGTCCTGTGCCAGTCTGAAGCCCTCCCGGGGCAGGAGAGCAGGTGCCCTTTCCTCCCGCCACACACTGGCACTTGTGGCCCCCGAGGTGGGGCCCCCAGGGAGGCCCGTGCTGTGCACCCCCTTAGAAGGGACAGACACGGAAACCCCAAAGACTAGGTCTGCAGCCACTGCCCCAGCTGACCACCGCGCAGTCGCCTCTGGCCTCGTACGGACAGGATGGCTGGACAGTGGTCCCCGTCTGGGGTTTTGAGACTGGGGTCCCCAGGGGCCAGCACTGTGGCTCAGCGGGTTAGGCACCACCTGGGACACCAGCATCCCATGTTAGCACAGGTTCAAGTCCCGGCTGCTCCACTTCCGACCCAGCTCCCTGCTAATGCGCCTGGGAAAGCAAGGGAAGATGGCCCAAGTGCTTGACCTCTGCACCCACATGGGAGACCCGGACGGAGCTCCTGGCTTCTGCCTGGCCCAGCCCCAGCTGTTGGGGAGTGAACCAGAGGATGGAAGATCTGTGTGTGTGTGTGTGTGTGTGTGTGTGTGTGTGTGTGTGTCTCCCTGTCTCTCCATAACTCTGCCTTTCAAACAAATAAATACATCTTTAAAAAAGAAAGAAGGGGAGGAAGGGAGGGAGGGAGGGAGGGAAACGGGTCACCTACTGGGAAGGTGTGAACAGCAAGGCATGCTGGGAATGCCCTGCTCTGGCCTGGAAGCCTTGGCACAAAGCCAGAGTACCCCTGGGACCTCCTGGCCCAGGGCGCTCCCCGGGACACACTCATGTCCCGGCCTGGGAACGCCAGCACACCGCAGGAGAGGCGGGGCTGGGCAGGCTCTGCCCGCCCTGCAGGGGCCTCTGTCCACGTCGGCATGGACTGCCCCCCACCCTGCATGGACTGCCCCCAGCCCTGGCCCCGGCGCCTCGTGGCTGCACGGCAGGGTGCTCCCGCAGTTGGTTGAAGGGCCAAGCAGGGATGGGCATGGGTCAGAGCCTTCACCCGTCCCCTGGGAGGTGGAGGCGCAGGACAGATGCGCGGGGCTCCCTCTGCCCCAGGCCCCTAAGGTGGGCCCACACAGCCCTCCTGTCCCTGTCCATCCCTGAGGGGACCCAGAGCGCATCCTGTCCCTGAACCAGATCTGAAGATGCAGAGCTGCACAGAGCGACTGCAGACCGGGGCGCCCCGAGCCCCCTTCACGGGTCCAGCAGCAGGGGGAGGGGCCCCGAGAGAGGAAGAGTTGCAGGCAGTGCCCACGGCAGCAGGGGCCCAGCCCCCGCCCATGCCTGCCGCGCATCTTCCTGGGCCCTCAGGGAACCTCCAGTGAGACGCACGCACACAGAGCGGCCCCAGCACCCACGGGCACCCGTGTGGGCCCAGAGCACGGTGTCCGGCTGCTGAGACACCGCTGCCGTGGTGCTGAGCCAATGAGGAGCGTGTCCTTCTCGGAGTTGGCAGTGCCAGGGCAGCCGGGCAGAAACACCTGCCCGGCTCACCCGCTCCTGCGCCACACAGCTCCACCCCCGGCCGCCCTTCCCCGACGGGCGCCCCGCAAAACCCAGCTGTCGAGGGGGCGAGGACAGGCTGCACCCCGGCCCCCTCCCCACCTGGCGCACCTGCAGGGAGGCTGCGAGCCGACCCACTAACGAAAGCTTTCACCCACCTCCTCTTCCTGCGTTGCAAGGAGCAGAGGTGAGGGCTGCTCGTGCCACTGGAACAGCCTGGGCTGCAGGGAGAGCCCCGCGCACCCCGCAACCGTCCAGGGTGGCCGAGACAGTGCAGCCCGCACGGGGGCAGTGGCCCAAGGTCAGACGGGGCTGGGGCTGCGTGGATCTTGGCTGCTCACCTTGGCCCAGCCCGGGCCATCTGCGGCCGACGGCATTTCCCAGGGAGGCCCCGGCTCCATCTCCTGTCCCATCTGCTCACCCACGCTGTGACCTGGATCTTCCCACTTCCAAAGGTAGAATCCAACTCCCGCTGGAGCCCGGCCGGCCTCGCCCCGAGCCTGACCACACTGGACACCTCATCTGCTGCCCGAGGAGGTCCCTTGTCAGTGTGGGGACCTCCTCAGTCCTCCAGCCCTGCGGCCAGCCCACCCCGGCTTAGCTGTCACTCAGAACAGACGCCCAGCCCCTCCCGAACTCCTGACCCACAGAACCTGGACA
Organism: Sylvilagus bachmani; assembly: GCA_015711505.1. Classification (NCBI taxonomy): domain Eukaryota; kingdom Metazoa; phylum Chordata; class Mammalia; order Lagomorpha; family Leporidae; genus Sylvilagus; species Sylvilagus bachmani. The sequence continues at coordinate 2,791,428 of CM027405.1, read as the reverse complement.
CAGAACAAAGGCCCTGGGACCCAGAGTCGCTTGCTGTGCTGACAGTAAGTGTGATGATAGTAAGCTTCTATCTTAGTGCATACTGGGGGTCGCCCCCTCCCCAGTGCTAACTCCACAGCAGCCGAGGGGCTGGCACTGTGGCGTAGGGAGTGGAGCCACCGCCTGCAGTGCCAGCATCCCACGTGGGCGCCAGTTCAAGTCCCATCTGCTCCACTTCCGATCCAGCTCTCTGCTGGGGCCTGGGAAAGCAGTGGAAGATGCCCAAGGCCTTGGGCCCCTGCACCCACGTGGGAGACCCAGAGGCAGCTCCTGGCTTTGGATCGGCGCAGCTCCGGCCGTTGCAGCCAACTGGGGAGTGAACCAGTGGATGGAAGACCTCTCTCTCTCTCTCTCTCTCTCTCTCTCTCCCCTTCTGTGGCTCTGCCTTTCAAAATAAAGGAAGGAAGGAAGGAAGGAAGGAAGGAAGGAAGGAAGGAAGGAAGGAAGGAAGGAAGGAAGGAGGGAGGAAAGGGGGAGGAGAGAAAGAGAGACCAGCTGAGCAGAAGACCCAAGAGCTGCCCCTCCCCGCCGGACCCCCGCCGGAGGGGACGAACACAGCCGCAGTGGAAATCAATCCTCTTCCTTTTTTTTTTTTTCCTGAAGCAAGAGAGACGGAGACAGATGGGCTCGCTGCAGTCCACAGAGGATCCAGCTCTGTGCCATATGCGTGGACGGCCCCTTTAAAAACCAGCCAGGTCAGGGCAGGCCTAGTGCCAGAACTGCCTGCCCATTGAATGGCCCACCCCCCACACTGGAGCGCCTGGGTTTGGGCCCCCGCTCAGCTCTCAATTCCACCTTCCCGCTGCTGCGCACCCTGGGAGGCACGGGAGCGGCCCAAGGGCCTGGGTCCCCCCATGCGAGTGGGACACCTGGCTGGAGTTCCCGGCTCCTGGCTGCTGCAGCCATCTGGGGAGCGAAGTAGCCGATGGGCGCTCGCGCTCTCGCTCTCGCTCTCTCTCTGCCTCTCAAATGGAAAAGTGAATCACCAAAATCTCAATTTTGGCAAATTTAACTTTTAGCTCGGTAGACAACATGGCAGCCCAACCTACCCAAGCCACCAACACCGCTCTAACCCCTCACCCACCCGCGGGCCGGACAGAGCACACTTTGAAACGGCGATGGCCACTTGCCAGGGAGCCCGTGGCGTCTTGATGGAAGACAGCCAAAGTGGGAGTAGCCGAGGCCAACGGTGGGGGGAGCTTCTGCACCCCCCACACCCTCCCCACCGCCTGGACCCCCTCGGCATCCCACACCTCCGCCCGGGGCTGTCTCACGAAGGGGTTTCCTCACTCGGCCCACCGGCGCGTCCACTCCCCTCTCAGACTCCTGACACCTCGGGCCACCTGCCCTGCCTGGCGGATGGCACCACGCCTGCCCAGGGCCCCCGGGACCCACAGGTGAGCCTGCCAGCAAGCACCCGCACAGCTCGCTGCTTCGCGCTCGGAGCCCCCCGGACACCGTCCCTGCTCCCCTCTGCTCCCCACTGCCGAAGCCTGCTCCCAGGCTGGCCCTGGACCCCTGCACCCCTGCACCCCTGCACCCCTGCACCCCAGCCCCAGCACTGTGGGGGCTGCGTCCTATTCCTCCCCCCTGCACCCCCCTACACACCCCGACCTCGGAAGATCGATGCCGATCAGATGAGCGCGCACGCTGCCCGTGCGTGCGGGACGCCAGGCAGGCAGCCAGGCCGCTCGCTCGGGAGGAGGCCTGCAGGGCCTGCAGGACGTTCAAGGACACAAAGCCGCGTCCCACGCCACCTACGTGGGGGTTACAGGGAAACACAACGTGAGGTGGGCTGTGTCTGGGCTGGCGAAAGCAGAGATGTTACTCCTCGCCTCCTTGCTCTGCTTTCTGCAGTCAACGCTTCTGTAAACCTCGATACAGTAAGTAGAGAAATGAGGGGTCGTGTTGCGGGCACAGCGGCCTGCGGCCGGCAGCCCACACGGGCACAGGCCAAGTCCCGCTGCTCCACTCCCGATCCAGCTCCCTGCTGATGCACCTGGGAGAGCAGAGGAGGACTGGGGCCCTGCACCCGCGTGGGAGACCTGGAAGAAGCTCCTGGCTCCTGGCTTCGGATCAGCACAGCTCCAGCCATATGACCATTTGGGGAATGAGCCAGGGATGGAAGATTCTCTCTCTCTCTCTCTCTCCCTCCCTCTCTCTCTCTCTCTCTCTCTCCCTCCCTCTCTCTCTCTCCCTCCCTCTCTCTCCCTCCCTCCCTCTCTCTCTCTCTCTCTCTCTCTCTCTCTGCCTTTCAAATAAATATAATAAATCTTTAAAAAAACAGGTAGAGAAATGAAATTCCCACCCCCTGACAAGCAGTGCCACACCCAGGCCCCGCAGGCAGGCCCCACTGGGAGGCTGCACCAGCATCCCGCAGCCTTGGGTTACGAAATAGTCACAGTGGCGGGGGGAGGGTGCTCAGCGCCTCTCACACTGTCGCTCAGCCCTGGCTCCTCCCGCCGGCCCCTCTGTGACGGACTCCCAGAGGGAGCAGACAGGCAGGCTGCGGCCCAGCACGGGGCCACGGCAGAGGGAGGCCCGAGACCCTCGTGTGAGCCACGGGCCACCACCACCTTCTCGGCCACTGTCGCAGGGAGGAGGCCGAGCTGTTCCGTGTCCGCAGCCGCTGCTTCCGGTGGCAGCGCACTGTGTGACCGTAGCATCCCCCGGCCCCCGCCAGGACCCACACGTCCCTGTGGCCTGGTCACGAGGATTGCCACGCAAAGACCATGCCACCTGCTCGGACGAGGCGGGCAGGCCTGCACCACACAGTCATGTGGGACCATAGGGGGGCCCGCAGCCCCGCTCAGGACCCCCTCGTCACCAGCGAGGAAGCCAGCATGGCTGGAGACCTTCCAGAGTTTGTGCGAAGACACTGCAGGCTCTCCCGACAGCCATACACGAACCGGGAAATAGCAACAATTAACAAGACCCACGGCCGCACTGGAGGCTTTAAAACACCAGGAGCAGGTAGTATGTAGATAAAGCCACTACCGGCAGCGCCAGCATCCCACATGGGTGCCGGTTCGAGTCCCGGCTGCTCCACTTCCAATCCAGCTCTCTGCTGTGGCCTGGGAAAGCAGTGGAAGACGGCCCAGGTCCTTGGGCCCCTGCACCCACGTGGGAGACCCGGAAGAAGCTCCTGGCTCCTGGCTTCGGATCAGCTCCGGCCGTTGCAGCCCTTTGGGGAGTGAACCAGCAGATGGAAGACCAACCCCACCCCCCCCCCGCCGCCGCCGCCTGTCTGTAACTCTGCCTGTCAAATAAAATCCTACAGCATTTATATGCACAATGAGGCGGCAGGAGCAAGGAGAAGCCCGGGGTCCCGCGTGCTTGTGAGAGGCGCGTGGGGAGCAGTTGGCACAGCCTGGCGTCAGCCTGCTGGCCTGGAGCAGAATCTTGGCCCAGATCAGCCGCCGCCATCTCGTCCTCTGCCTGGGAGCGCCACGCAGCGTCCGTAAGGGCTCCTCCAACGTAAGGGCGTCTCCAGGTCCCTCCGCCCCGACCTCTGTCTCCCACAGAGCGGATTACGTTGCCGGGTCCACTCCGCCCGCTGTCTCCTGGACTCGGAGCGTCTGTCCACTGGTCCACTCCCCAGATGGCCGCAACGGCCAGTGCTGGGCCAGGAGCTTCCTCTGGGTCTCCCACGTGGGCGCAGGGGTCCAAGCACTGGGGCTGTCCTCTGCTGCTCTCCCAGGCCACAGCAGAGAGCTGGACACGGGTTGCCAGCTTCGCAGGTGGCAGCGTTACCGGCTACGCCACAGTGCTGGCCCCCTTTTCCAAATTTTTGTTTTATATTTTTATTTATTTATTTGAGAGATAGAGTTACAGACAGAGAGAGGGAGAGACAGAAAGGTCTTCCATCTGCTGAGTTACTCCCCACATGGCTGCAATGGCCGGAGCTGCACCGATCTGAAGCCAGGAGCCAGGAGCTTCTTCCGGGTCCCCCCTGTCTGTGCAGGGCCCAAGGACTTGGGCCACTTCTACTGCTTTCCCAGGCCATCAGCAGGGAGCTGGATTGGAAGAAGAGCAGCTGGGACTTGAACCAGTGCCCTCATGGGATGTGGGCACTGCAGGCAGAGGCTTAGCCAACTGGGCCACGGTGTCGACCTGTGTATATTTTTGTAATAAGACAATTAGACGGCCAGCACTGCAGCTTACTTAGCTAATCCTCCACCTGTGGTGCTGGCACACCGGGTTCCAGCCCCACTTGGGGCTCCAGATTCACCTGGCTCCTGCCTTCGGTCAGCGCGGTGCGCCAGCCGCGGCGGCCATTGGAGGGTGAACCAACGGCAAAGGAAGACCTTTCTCTCTGTCTCTCTCTCTCACTGTCCACTCTGCCTGTCAAAAAACAAACAAACTCCGCCACGGCATCCAGAGGTCCACGACACGCTGCTGGCTCCCACAGCTCCCTGAGTGCTGACCCCACCACGGCCACCCCACGCCTCGGGCTGCACAGCTCCCTCCCCGCCACGCTGGTCCTCTCCGGGAGGCCGGCTGCTCAGGGCTGGGTGCCACTTGTCTCCCAGCAGTGTGGGCATGGGTCCCAGGCTGGTGACGTGGCAGCTGACAGAAACGTTGAGGAGAGTGGGGCCAGGAGGGAGGTCCTAGAGCAGCTGGGGGCTTGCGCTCGGAAGAACCGAGGGGTTCCTCACAGCACCCCGGTTTAGCACCTGTCATCACCGAAGCCTGAGCCTGGCCCCAGCCGGCAGCGTGACCCCTGCACCCCGTGCAGTCCCGCTACTGCCATCAGCCCTGACGTGACGCGCTCCCGCGCGGGCTCCAGGCTCCATGACCTCCAGAGCCACAAAACCCCAACTACTTAACACACCAGGGCTGAGCCCCTGCCGCCGCCAGCGCCCGGAGCTCTCTCACCTGATGGACCTGCGCCCCATCCACTCTGCTCAGACAGCCCCTCCCCAGGAAGGCGCTCTGACCTGCCAGCCGGACTGCGACCCTCACCCAGTCCCGGCAGAGCGGGCAGGCTAGGGCTGAGTGACGGGGCGGGATGCCCAGGGATTTTTGTATGGAGAACGTGAAGGTCTGCTTTATTTAGTCACGTTGCAAAGATGGCACTCGGCTTCCACACTGCCCAGCCAAGGACTACATTTCCCAGCTGCCCTTGCTGCTGGCAGTCATCTGACCAGCTCTGGCCAATGGGATGTGAGGGAAGTGACACGTGTCACTGGAAGCCAGTGTGCCTCCCCCACACCCTGCCCCAGAGAATGGGAGGGAGAGAGAAGGGCTTGGACGCCCTCACCACTGTGGAAGAGACCTCCGGGCCGTGCACAGACACAGGGATAAACAGCCACGCTAAGACGTCGCTGGAATGTGGGGTTTTCCCTGCCCCTGGCGTTAACAAACCGTCCAGCACCCCAACCACCTCCGAGAACCCCTTGTCCCACACAGAGCCCTGGCCCTGCTGTGCGCGCTGACCAGTCCAGGGTGAGCCTAGGGCCAGAGACCCGCAGGATCCCACTCGACCCGGCCCCAGCCCTTGCATGGTCTCCACGGGGCCAGCGTGCCGACGCCGTGGGTGAGACCGACACTTACGGTGCCATCACCACGTCAGCAGGAGCGCCAGTCCGGCTGCTCCACTTCCAGTCCAGGTCCCTGCTAACACGTCTCGGAGGCAGCAGACGATGCCCAAGTCCTTGGGTCCCGGCCACCCACATGGGAGACCCGGATGGGGTTCTTGGTTCCAAACCTGGAACTACTGCGGCCCATTCGGAGAATGAACCAGCAGATGGCCGATGGATCTCCCTCTCCCCATCACCTGGCGTTTCAGATTAAAACAACAAGGTCACCCACGTGTGGTCTGGGGCCCTGCCCGAGACCAGTGGCCGGTGAGTGGGAAATCTGGGATGGGCACCGCTCTGTGGACGGAGCTGCCAAAGGACAGAGGGGCAGCCCTGGGATCCGGTCCCTGGATCCGATAACCGCCTGCCCGCCCTGCTGAACCACCAGGCACCTGGATCCAGGCACGGAGGAGGGAGCTTGTGCCCACCAAGTCCGTGCTGAGTGAGGGACGGGGACTGCGGCCTCCGTCGGCCAGAGCCCCCAGCACAGGTGCAGGACTCACATGCCCGCTGCATCCAGGCTCAGAGAGGCATCTCTGAGGAGCAGGCAGTCGGCCCAGAGGTTGGGATCCCCGTGGAGATGGCCGCATCCATGAGTCCCGGCCACCCCGACTCCGGCGTCCTGTTAACGCACACCCCGGGGCCGGCAGGCGGGGGCCACGTGTGCAGGAGACCTGGATGGGAGCTCCGGGCTCCCAGCTCCAGCTGGACCTGGCCCTGGCTGTCGTGGGCACCTGAGGAGCACGTGGGAGCCCTGCCTGTCTCTGTGTCTCTCTCGCTGCCTCTCAAATTTAAGAAGAAAAAAAAAGTGTTTTCCAGCAGAGGCGGGCCGGAAGCACAGGTCACGGCACGTCCCGTCCTGGGTGTCTGGGTTCAAGTCCTGGCTCCACGCCCACCTCCAGCTTCCTGCTAAGGCACCACGGGAGGCAGCGGGGGGTGTACCTGGGTCCCAGCAACCCACACAGGACACTCGGGCTGAATTCCCAGCTCTGAGCTCGGGCTCCGCCCAGTCTCAGCTGCCACGGGCACAGGAGGACAGAGCCAGCAGGTCTCTCATTCGCATTCGCTCTCTCTCTCCCTCCTTCTCAAATTTTAAAAATGTTTTTAAGTAAAGGTTTTTGAGATAACTGGAGACATTGACCACATGGACTAGAATTCAAATAACTGGAAATGAGCACTCGTGTTGCTGGCTGGGTGAGGCAGGTAGGAAGTCAGAAGTGAGCCTGTGTGTGGGAGGGACCTTGTGGGAGGGGCCTTGTGGGAGGGGCCTTGTGGGAGGGGCCTTGTGGGAGGGGCCTTGTGGGAGGGGCCTTGTGTGGGAGGGGCCTGAGGGTGACAGAGCACGCGCAGGCGCTCAGAGCTCACCTGGTGTTTCACACCACAGCTCCTGCCCAGACCCCGTAACTACACAGGTGGTCCCAGCTCTCCCCAAGGAAGGCCCCCCAGAATCCCCTCTGCTTAGCACCCCACGGGTTGCCCAGCCCTCCCCAAAGGCAGGCCCCCAGGGGAATCGTATACAGCCAAACGTTTTCATTAAAACATTTGGAATTATTACAAAAAATTCCAAAGGTAATAACGATGACAGAGGCAGTTTGCTTTTAGCTAGATTTACGTGCGGTATCTACACTATTTCATCTAGCCCTGGCACAAAGCCCGGCTGGCAGGGAGCTCCCTCTGATCCGTAGACAGGAACACGGGGCTCAGGGGCTGCAGAAGCACAGGCCCAGGCCCAGGTCCCAGCTCCCGCAGGGGGCTGCAGGCCCGGCCAGCCCAGAGGCTCTGCAGCTGAAGATCCCGTCCCCGCCTGGGGCAGCCCACACTCCCGGCCCTGACCCTCTGAGCAGCCTTTGTTCTGCCTCAATGGGCCATTCAGCCCCCGTCTCTGGGGGACAATGGCCCCCACTGTGCAAAGAAGGCAGGGCCTGTCCTGGCAGTACAGTGGCTCCCAGGTGTGCCCAGTCTCCCGGGCGGGCGGGCCACTGTCCCTTCTGCATGGAACCCACCAGGAGGCCGCACCCTGATGCACCCCCACCCCAACCCCCGAGCACACCCCAACACTGCTCTGTAGCCCCGCGTGGGGGTGGGGACTGTCTTTCCTGCCAACCATCACAATGGCACTGACTGGCCAAGCCAGGCAGACTTCGCAAAGCCCTCCCGAGCCAGACCCAGAACCTGACCTGGACAGGGCACATGGCGCCGCCCTGCTGGCCCCAGCTACACCTCGCAGTGGTCATGAGGAGGGTGACCCCAGGACTTCAGGTGCTGTCCACTAAGATAAAGGAGATAGACTCCCCAGCTCCGCCCACAAATGCAAATTACCCACCTGGGAAGAGCCATAGAAAACTCACCCTAACTGAGGAAATACTCGGTTCCAAGCTTGACTATTGCTCACGGTCTGGATTGCAGTGGGCAGTCGCTGGCCTTTCTGCCCCTTGCTCCTTCACAGCGAATGGCAGCAGCCAGCACAACTCAGAACGGGCTGCCGCTACAAGGGCACCCCAGCCCGCGGCCCCAGCACCCCTCGCCCGTGGCCCCAGCACCCCCAGCCCGCGGCCCCAGCACCCCCCGCCCGCGGCCCCAGCCCGCAGCCCCAGCACCCCCAGCCCGCGGCCCCAGCACCCCCAGCCCGCGGCCCCAGCCGCCCCGTTCCTCCAGCCTGCGGCTTCTTTCCAAGGTGTTCAACGAGCCCATCTGTCCACTCTATCTGCTTTGGTGGATTCACTGGCTGCTCAGCCTCCAGCCCCAGCGGCCATCCGGGAGCTCACCGCCGCACGAGCCACCCGCAGGGGCAAGCGACCGGCCTCAGCGTTCCCTCTGCGTGGTAACGGGCAATGTACTTGCTCTGTAACTGGGCTAACGGCCCGCAGTTCTGCCCGAGGGCTGACCGGCCAGGTGGCTGCCCCTGCAGGGCCCGTCTCCCCAAGGCTGCTCCCGAAACCTCAGGAGAAGAGGGGCCACGCCCAAGGGCCACCAAGGTCTCCCCTGCCTGTGTGCAGAGACGGAAGCCAGGCGAGGGGCAGAGTGGATGCCGCTCCCAGAGACCACATCACGAAGCAGAGCCCGAGGGAGCCGGGCGCCAGCACGAGGGGAGCAGCGAACTTCCGCTCCACACAGAGGGAGGAGGCTCGGCCCGGCGGACTCAGGCGTGGGTTAAAACAAGTATTTTTCATCTCAGCTGTTTGCAAAGACAAAACAAATTCGCGAGTGAACGCGGAGCGGCGGGCGGGAAAGCAGAGGCGCACCAAGCCCCGGGGACTGCCACACGCAGCGCACGTGCGGGCTCCCCTCTAGGGACCGGCTCCCCGCGGATGGCGGGCGGGGCGGGCTGGGAAGCCCCGTGGGCGGCGCTCACTGTAAAAGAAAAAGGGAAGCAACGTGAACACCACCAGGGCTGCAGGACGCCCTCCCACCTCGCCACGGGAGAAGCGCTCGGCTGCTTCCCAACTCCACGGAAACGCATCGGCGATGGCTTCATGGTGGCGCACGGATGCCTGCCCACACCCTGTGCACTGCCAAGCTGGTGGTCTAGACTCCGCAGGACACACCCCCCCCACAGTGGGGGGAGCCCACAGGCCCAGCAGGGACTGGAGGCAGCAGGGACCCTGAATGCCCTACCCCCACCCACCAGGGAAAAGCTGACCAATGGGTGCCAGGCTCTCACCATTTCCACCAATCACCAAAGCCAGCCTGACATGCGTGACATCAACGAGGACCCCCGACACAGGAAAGGAACAGAAGTCCTGGGTTTTCCCACCCCGGAATCTGGGTTGGCAGCAGGGGTCAGCGGCTGGTCTCCTGGCAATCAGCCAGGTGGGGGTGCCCCAGGCTTCACGCCACAGTCACTGGGCCGAAAGTGCAGGAGCAAGCGTTTTGCCCGGCAGCCAAGCCGGCAGTCCACCTCAGAGCACCCGGTCTGACCCGTCTGGATGTCACTGAGGTCCTCGATTCTGACTCACCCCTGCCCTGCCATCAGCAGTGCTGGCTTAAGACTTACTCGTCTCATGGTGCCAACATGGCTGCCAGCAACCCAAGGGTTTCCATGTTTTCACCCCAAGAAACGGATCGACTTCCTGCAGCTCTCTCTCCTTCCCAGAACTGACGGCCAAGTCCATCGTGGAACCGGTCACTGCAAGGGGGATGGGCTTACCCTTGGGCCAACCCAACCCAGCCGTGGCCAGAGCTCTCCGGCCAGGAAGGCACGCCGGGTGCTGGGGAGACCGGCTACCATGGCCGCCACAAGCGTGCGGATTTCACTGCGCGCCAGGCCTCCTGCTAGCCGCGGCCTCCCTAGCGTGGCCGAGGCTCTTGTGACATGAGACACACAAGGGTGAGGGACAGAGAAGCTGAGGCACGGCCCCTCCCGCGGGAGCCGCGCCCCCGGGTCTGACGCCGAGATGCCCACACGAGGGGACGCTGCTCTAATTCATACCAAGGTGTGAATGACTGACAGAACCGAACCTGCCGCACGGTTCCGGGGATTTCACAAAGCACCGGGACTTCAAGCAGAGACGTGGGGCTCGGAACCCAAAAGATGGGAATGTGTCCACCTGAGTACCGGCATACACTACCCGCTCATCAAACTCTTCCCGGAGGAAAGCTGAAATCCTAGCAGAGTCGTTTGCCAAAAGCCTCCATGAGCTAAATGCTGCTGGTCACCCTAACAGCCTTGGGAGCGGTCACTTTTCTGTCTCTTAACAAACTCAGAGAGGTTCAGTAACTGGCCCAAGGCTGCACAGCCGGCAGAGCCCGTCTGTCACTCAAAGCCGCACCCTCCCCAGTGCTCAGAGCCCACAACAGGAGCGAATGCAGCCGGGTGGAAGTCCAGGGAGGCCTGCACGCGTCTCCGGTCCCAGCTGGTGTGTTCTGGCCTGCAGGGCAGCCAGCTCCCGCCCCAGCACCCCGCACTCAGCGGCTTCACCTGCCCCGGCGTTCTGCATCGGAAAAGCGGGTATGAAGGCTGTGAGCTCTGGAGTGCGCCCCCGGCGCACACAGGCGCTGTTACCCCAGGAACAGCCTCCACCTCGGCCGCCTCGCCGGCTCCTCACACAAACCCGGACATGCTCCCACTTCACAGATGGGGACACTGAGCCCGATGGGAAGAGGCTCCCCTCAAGGTCACAGGGCGCCGTGCACAAGGCAGACTGCACGGGGACCGCAGCAGGCGCTCAGGGGCGGAGGGAGGAGCCACCGCTGCTCGGCCCGGGAAGCCTGCGCTTGGGGCTCCTGCCGCGGCTGCAGCAGGCACTAACGATGGAAAAGCCCACTGCGATGGCCCCGCAGCCCCAGGGTAGAGGCGGTGAACCAGAGGCTCCCCCAGCTCCCCGGGCGCGTGACCCCCGCCAGCTGGGAGCCGCCGCCGCTGCACACCGCAGCGCGCGCCAGGCCCTGGGGGCGCTCGCCCACCCGCAGCCCGCAGGCCTCCCCCAGGCACCCGCCCATCCGCGCTCACTGTCCCCAAGGCACGCGACACAGGGCCGCTTGGAGCTCCGCGGGCCCCGCGGCCCGGGCCGCCCTGCCCCCCCCCCGCATGCACACCCCGCAGGAGCGTGACTCAGCGGTTCTCCTCCGGAGCGGGGAGCGCCGCCCAGTCCCCCCGCATCGCCCCGGCCTCCGCTCCCGCGCGCTCTCGTTTCCGCCGGACACCCCCGCCCCCAGAGCCCGCCGCCCGCGCCGGGCCCACACAGGATCCCTGGCACAGGCGCCCACGCGCACCTCCCCCTGGGGCGCCCACCCGGGAACCCCTCGCCGAAAACCGCACAAACACGGCTGCGGCCAGTCCTGCAGCCCCCGGGGAGGCCGCAGCCCGCCTCCGGTCCCGACCCCCGGCCAAGTCCCCAGCGCGAGCGCGTCCCGCCGCAGCTCGCCGCGGCTCTCCGCACCCTCCGCCCGGGCTCGCCCCGCGTGCTGTCCCCAGCGATCCCCGGGACCCCAAGCCGCAGGGCGGCCAGCGGGGCGCTGACCCGCCCGCCTTTGGTGGGGGTGGGGCTTGCGGGACCGACCTCGGGGTCTTCCACGCGAGGCCCGCCGGGCTGCAGAGCAATCCCCCCGGGTGGAAGCTCGCTGGGAATCCAGCACCAGCCCGGGCGGCCGCCTTCTCCCTCCCACTAGGGAACTGCCTCGGCGCGCGCGGGGAGGGGCCCGGGGCCCGCAGCCTCCCGAGGGTCCCGCACTGGGTGGGTTCCCCCCTCCCCCTCTCCTCTGGGTCCCTCTTCGTCTCCAGGGAGTGGGCAGCCTAGAAATTTGTGCGGGCGCTGGGGAGGGCCGAAACGGCCAGCGCCGGCCTCCGAGCCCTTACACGGCTCCAGGGCGTCTCCACCAGACTGGCCGCCGCGGGGGTGGCCTCTTTTTACAGCCCGTGGCTGGGCCGCAGTCCGGCGCCTCCCGGAGGGCGGCGCGGAGGAGGAGGAGGGCGCTGCCCTCTCCCGGTCCTCGGGCTCCCTGCCCCCCACCCCAGGCCCGGGGCACACGACACGCAGCGCGCGGTGCAAACCTTCGGAGGGCATTGGGTGCGACGGCATCCCCACGCCGCGGCCGCCGGAGGGGGTCTCGGACAACACGTACGTTACCTTCGGTCACATAGCTGTGGTCCCGCAGGAAGCTGTGGTTAATTTTCCGCGTGTCCGTGTCCTCGCCCATTGAAGGCCGTGCCCGGTGCCCTGGGCATGCCCCGCCGCCGCACACCGATGCAATCCGCAGAGGTCGCGCCGGGCGCGCGGGCCATGCCGCCGCAGCCTAGCAGAGGCGCGGGCCGCCGGGGCCCCGGGGGGTGGGCATCGCGGCCGGGGGCGGCGGGGGAGGTCTTGGGGGGTGGCGGGCGCCGCGGTCAGGCGAGCGCGCGGCGAGCGGGCGGCGGCCGCGGGTTCGGGCGGGCCGGGGCCCGGGCGCGCATCCCGGCCGGCCCGTGCGCGCTGCGTCTGTGCGCCGGCGGCGGCGGCGGTGGCCTGGTGCCCGGGCGCCCGGCGGCGGCGGCGGCGGCGGCGGCGGCGGCGGCGGCGGCGGCGGCGGCGGCAGGGGGATGCGCGCGGCGCTGCGCTGCGCCGAGCGAGCCGGGGCCGAGCCGGGCTGCGCGGGCTGGGGCCGCCGCCGCCGCCGCCGCCGCCGCTGCCGCAGGCCCCTCCCTCGCGCCGCCCGCTCCTCCGCCCCCGCGCTGCAGGTGGAGCCGGAGCCCGCGCCCGCGCAGGCCGCCCCGCCGCTTGCCGTGGTCGCCCCGGGGCCGCGAGGGAGCAGGCGGCCGGCTGGGGGGACGGGACACCCCGCGGGGCGCTTAGCTGCGCGTTCGGGGTGCGGCTGGGTTCTCTGGCTGCCCAGGTGCTCGGGTCAGGGAACAGCCGGCCGCCGGGTGGGGCGCATAGCAGGGGCAGGGGGCGCTTAGCTTCCCCGGACCGGGAGGGCCGGGGGCTGCCGCCGAAGGGGGCGTCCCCGGAGGAGAGGTTTGGGGCGGGAGTTGAGATGGGGGCAGCTGGGCTGGAGCCGCGGGCGTCGGCGCCCTGCGGGACAGAACTCTGGACTGGATGGCCGAGCGCGGGGATCTCCCCTCGAGCTGCCCCCCTCTCGCAGGTGAAATGAAGAAGCCAGACCAGGGGCAGGCCAAAGACGGGCTCCTCCGCATCCCCTTCCGCCTGTCCTGGCCTTTGGCCTTCCTCCCTCGGCC
>CM027405.1:2765955-2778056 GCA_015711505.1 Sylvilagus bachmani | reverse complement strand
ACAGGCTGCAAATTGCCTGGCCCTGGGCAGGGGTCAGTGGGCCAGGGAGTTCCTGGGGGAGGTGGAGTCGGTCCGCCCTCTGCGAGACGCTGTCATGCTCCTTGCTTCCCTCAGCCTTGGGGGACTCCAAGTAGACCCCCCAAAACTGTAGTGGGGGGCAAGAGAGCCCAGGGGTTCTGGGACAGAGAGGGACCTTTGGGTAAGACAGGGCAGTGGGTGCCACCTGAGGTCTCTTGTGGGGAGAGGGAGACAGTTTCACTCCTAAGCCGACCGTGAGGGGCTGGAGCTGGGAGGCCGGGGGGGTGCACCAGGGGCTGGAGCTGGGAGGCGGGGGGGGGTGCACCAGGGGCTGGAGCTGGGAGGCGGGGGGGGGCCGCCGGCACCTGCTTGCGGAGCGGCCTAGGCGAGCACCTTCACATGTGCCGGCTACGCCTTTTCTCCGTGGAGCCCATCCTCGCAACGAGGGGCAGGTGCAATGCAAGGACCAGGGACCCTGGGCTGTGCCGAGCCTGCACCATTTGTGCCCCCGCAGGAGGTGACCGACATCCCTGTCACCTGTCACCAGCCACCGGGCACCTCCTCTCTCACACCAGCTCCGCTCCAAAGCTGGGCACCTCAAGCCCTCCCCCCGGCCCTGCTCCTGCCTCCCTGGCTCGGGACAGAAAAATGGCCACAGCCTCACCTCTAGGAGCTGCCTTGCGGGGGGAGCCAGGAGCTCGTGCCTAGTAGGGCCTGACCTCCCCCTCCACTGGCCACTGCCCCCCCACAGGATCCCCTACCTCCTGCCAGCGTCAGCCCCACGCCCAGTGATTCCATGGCTGGCCACCACCATCCAGCCCTTTGGTCAGCTTCTGGGCCCGGCTGGGCACCCAGGGATGGTGGCCTCCAGCCTCACTGGGCCCCAAGGCTGGGCTGCCTTCCCCCCAGCCCTGGACCCCACTGGACAGTCTCTGTCATTCTCCTAACCCTGCCCCATCAGAGCCAAGGCCCCTGCCTCAGCCTCCTACCCACGCTCACACCCACCCGATTTGTAATCTGCTGCTCCCTCCACGGCTGCCCCGGCCGTGTCCCTGCCGCCTCTCGTGGGAGCCAGAGCTCCAGATCCTGCCAGCCCGCAGCCGGCAGTCCTCTCCAGTGTTTGCTGAGCAGCTACCGTGTGCCAGCACCTTCCCAGTACGGGGGTGGAGCGGCAGACAGACCAGAAACCGCCTGGCCCCGTGGGGCGAGCTGGACAGGACAGAGCGGACCGCAGCCCCCAGGGCGCCATAAGCGAAGGGGAGAAAGTGGGTGCCCGGGTACAGGTGCGTGGAGGGCGGGAGGCAACGAGGGGAGACATGTCACATCCCACAACACGAGCCCCCACTTGGGTCTCCTCCTCAGCCGAGAGCCATCCACTGGGGCGGCCGTGTCTGCACCCACTCACTGGAGCCCTCCACGCCGGCCTCTAACCACACTCCACCCTCCTCCCCGGGAAGCAGCGCCGTTCTCCCAGGGCGGGGTCACCTTGCTGGCCCTCTCTCCGCTCACCTCTCTGGGTCCCCCCGCCTCGGGCTGCTCCACCTGCTGCTCTGTCCCTCCCAGCTGCACCAGTGTCCTTCCACATCTTCTCATGGTCCCTGTCATGCTGGTCTCTGGTGCCACTGACCCCCACCCCTGCACACGCACGCGCGCGCGCACACACACACACACACACACAGGCTAAGTGGTTCTCCTGGCTGCACAGGACGTGTGCAGGTGAGGGCACTGCAGGCTGGATCTGCCCCCTGACCCCAGTGGGGTGGTGTTCGGAGGTGATTAGGGCTGGGTGGGGTCATGGGGGCAGCGCCCTTGTGAGGAGAGGCCAGGACATTTGCACACACAGCAGGACGGTAGCTGCCCACTCAGCAGCCAAAGCCCCCCACCCCCCAGGAGCCAATCCACCCAGAGCCTGTCCAGCCGCCTGAGCTGTGAGTGAAGAGCTGCTACGGTTAAGCCCCGGCCCACGGTGCTCCATCCCAGCCGTGGTCAAGCCCCGGCCCGCGGTGCTCCGTCCCAGCGGCCTGGGCTGAAGCTGGTCAGCGCTCAGCTTGCTGGACCACCACAGGGTGAACTTACACAGCTGACCGCCACCCGCCTCCCGGGGCTCCCTCGGGCGTCCTACACTGAAGCTCCCCCACCCCGGGCCGATGGGTGCAGGTGGTGGGGTCCTTGGCAGGGATCAGTCCAGAGAGGGAGCCCTCATGGGGGACAGGTGCTCTGATGACAGCAGACAAGTGAGGGCACCGTCTCTCACTGGAGCTTTCTCTCTCTCCGTGCGCAAGTCAGCAGCCAGGCACTGGCCTGACGCCCCGTCTGCCGGCCCCGAGGTCTCGGCCATCCCGGCCTCCACACTGCGAGGAAGCCACGTCCAGTGTGCAAGTCACACGGCCCGCCCTCCCGCCCCTCACTCCGTCCTGTCACCAGCTCTGGGACTTTGCATGAGTAGACTCTCAGAGAATGAACGGTTTTCTTGTCTGACCTCTGGGCTCCACGTGGTGTTTCTTTTCTTTTTTTTTTTTTTTTTTTTAAGATTTATTTATGTATTTGAAAGGCAGAGTTACAGAGAGGCAGATGGAGTTGGGGCTGGGGGAGTGCTTCCATTGGCTGGTTCACTCCCCAAATGGCTGTGATGGCCAGAACTGGCTCAGACTGAAGCCAGGAGCTTCTTCCTGGTCTCCCATGCGGGTGCAGGGGCCCAAGCACTTGCGCCATCTGCAGCTGCTGTCCCAGGTGCGTTAGCAGAGAGCTGGATGGAAGTGGAGCAGCCGGGACTCGATCCGGCAACCATATGGGATGCCGGTGCCGCAGGCAGTAGCTTCACTGCTACCACGGCACCAGCCCCGGCAACATGGCGCTTCTCATACCTGCTCGTGTCATTGCGTGGGTGTAACAGCACTGGATTCACCTTCCACGGCTGAGTGATATTCCAGGCAGAAAAGCCAGACAATCCGTGCGCTGTCCGTGGCTTTCCAGGTCATCTTTTTCCAGTGGGAGGCTGTTAGGAGCCACGCCCCGGCCGGCGTCGGCACGTTTGCCACGCTGCAGCCGCTGAGAGGCAGGGCCGTGGTGCTCGCTAGAGAGGGCTTCAGGAGCCTCCACGGTGAGCACTGTGCTGGGCTCCCCTGTGCTGTCTGCCCCTCGAGCCCTCCTAGCCACGCCCCTCCTGGCCGGCTGGCCCGGCTCTCGGCCCCTCCCCTCCCGAGCCAGCCTCTCACCTGCCCACGCTAGCAGCTTCCGAGGCCCCCACAAGATGCCCCGGGCAGCTCCAGCCCGTTGCTCGCATGCCCGATTCGTTCCTCCGGGGACGCTGGCCGTGTCCTGAGCACAGTGGACGCCCCCCCCCCCCGAGGCTGTGCATTGGCCCGCGCTGCTGCCCCCGCTGCGAGGCTGACCCCACGTCCCACCCGTGCTCCTGGACACCAGCCTAAGCGTGGTGGCTGCTGTCCTGAGCGGCAATTAGCGTGGAATGGAACAGGGCGTTATGTCGTCTTGTGCAATGTTTAAATTCATAAAAGCATCCCACTGATGGCACCATGTTGCACATTGCTTTTTTTCTAAGCACTATTTGTTTTCCCCCAGCGCTACCTCATTTCTTCATTGATCTTAAAGCTGGCAAGAGCCTGCTTCCAGAACCTTCTCGCACGCTCTGGCTGCGCTCTGTGTCCAGGGCTCACGGTGCTAACAGCACCACATCCACAGGCCAGAACACAGCCGAGCCACAGAGTCCGAGATTTCAACCCAGCCAGGAGGATGTGCAAGATTAACCAGCGTGCTCGGGTCACAGTTCACGCGTCATCCACCCCCCACCGCCCCACCCACCGTCCTGGCCGGCAGTGTCTTCCTCCTACCCAGCGCCTCGCCCCAGGAGTACGGATCCCCAGCACGGAAAGATGCAGGGGACACGGCTGGGGCACACGGTGTCAGCCCTGGTGTGCTGGAGGCTGTGCATGTGTGACTCCGCCCCGAGCTGCACTAGCAGGGGGCGGGGGCTCTCCGGGTCCCCAGGTGGGCGGGGAACGGGTCTCCCGCCACGGGGGTCTCTTCTCTGCACGGTCCCCTTGTCTTTGCCCAGTTCCGTTAGGAACTTGGCTTTCTGCTTAGGCATTTCTCGGAGCTGTTTCTGAAACGGCGCCGCCCGTGCTCAGGCTGTGTTGAGTGAGTTTGTGGTCCTCTTGTCCTACGGAAGTCACTGTTTCCTACTTAACTTAGGAGACAGGTAGCTGGAGGGAGAGACAAATTGGCCAGGATTGCACCAGGTCAAGCTGAGAGCGGCAAACTCCACCCAGCTCTCCCCGTGAGTGGCAGGCCCCACTTCCCTGAGCAGTCACTGCTGCCTCCCAGGGGTCACGAGCGAGCAGGGCCAGGAACCGGGCACTCGGCATGGGCGTGGGCACCCAAATTGCCGTCTCACCCACTGGGTCAAACTCCCAGGAGGAGCTAATTTGGGTGCAGTGAAATTTATTATCTTGTCCGCATTTTGCCTCTTGTCATCTGTTTGGTCAATAGTTCTCTAACGTCTGAGTTCTGGGAACATTGCTAGGGATGTCCTTCCTTCCATCTCCGTGTTAAGCTGTGTACCCGGCACAGTGGCTAAGCCACCAGCTGTGTACCGGGCACAGTGGCTAAGCCACCAGCTGTGTACCGGGCACAGTGGCTAAGCCACCAGCTGGGACGCTGGCATCCCATATGAGATCCCAGGCCTGCCTCCACGTCCGATCCAACCTCCTGCCATTGTGCACCGGGGCAGCAGCAGGTGCTGGCTTGGGTGTGCGGGTTCCTACCACCAAGGTGGGAGACTTGGATGGAGCTCCGGGCTCCTGGATGCGACTGGGCCCAGCCCTGGCTGTTGCAAGTATTGGGGAATGACCCAGTGGATGGGTGGTCTCTCTCTCTCTCTCTCTCTCTCTCCCTCCCTCTCTCTCTTTTTCTCTCTTTCCCTCCCCCTCTCTCTCTCCCTTCTCTCCCCTCTCTCTCCCCTCTCCCTCTCCCCTCTCTCTCCCCTCTCTTTCTCTCTCTGCCTCTCAGATTTGTAAAGTAAGTAATGAAGACGGGTCACTCAGGGATCTAGCCCACTGCAAGCCGCTGTGGTGTGGGGTGAGGTAGGATCTGATCACACACAACAACCGAGTGGCTCTCCGAGCAGTCGACCTCCTCGCGGTGATGGCGACCCCGGTTCTCCCTGCGGGTCTCCTCCTGGGCTCTCTGTCCTATGCCATTCTTTCTTGTTTTGGTCTGGCCCATGTGTCATTGCTACCCTGCCTGACACGGTGCTTTTAATAAGTCAATGTCAAATCGGTCCAGTCTGCTTTTCTGCAAAGTCTTCTTGACTGTTCTTGGACTTTTGCTTTTCTATGTAACTTTTCAGTCTTGCAGAGACCACTGAAAACCCTGTTTGGGGGTGGGGGGGTGCGCTGTTGTGGCGTAGTGTTAAAGTCGCCGGTTCGAGTCCCAGCTGCTCCACTTCTGATCCAGCTCCTTACTAATGGCCTGGGAAAGCAGTGGAGGATGGCCCAAGTGCTTGGGCCCCTGCACCCACGTGGGAGACCCAGAAGAAGCTCCTGGCTCCTGGCTTCAGCCTGGCCCAGCCCCAGCCATTGGGATCATCTGAGGAGTGAACCAGCAGATGGAAGATCTTTCTGTCTCCCCCTCTCTCTGTAACTCTGCCTTTCAAATAAATAAATAAATATATTTTTTAAAACATCCTGTTGGGATTCTCATTGAACCTGCAATTCATTTGTAATTAAAACGGGGCTGGCGCTGTGGCACAGTAGGCTAAGCCGCCGCCTGCAGCGCCAGCATCTCATATGGGTGCCCGATTTGAGTCCCAGCTGCTCCAGTTCCGATCCAGCTCTCTGCTGTGGCCTGGGAAAGCAGTGGAGGATGGCCCAAGGGCTTGGGCCCCTGCACCCATGTGAGAGACCCAGAAGGAGCTCCTGGCTCTTGGCTTGGAATCGGCCCAACCCTGGCCGTTGTGGCCATTTCGGGAGTGAACCAGCAGGTGGAAGACCTCTCTCCCTATCTCTCCCTCTCTCTGACTGTAACTCTACTTCTCAAATAAATAAACAACAATCTTTAAAAAACAAAACAAAGCAACGCTGTTTGTAAAAGAATTCGCAGTGAGCTGGGAGGACATCGGTGTCTTCGCTACCGCATCACCCACCCGTGGCCATGTCTTGTGTCGGATTCTCTTTCACGCCCTCCGATTAAATCGCGCGATTTCCTCATCACGAGGGTCACAGCCGCTTGTAGCATCCTTAGTGTCAGCTGCTGGGATCACCACTTGAGAGCCGACTCGGCGACCCCCGGACTTGCCTGTGTGCCTGACGCTGTGAGGCGCTCCCTTCCCAGCTGAGGGATCGCGAGCCCAGAGCGCGGGTTTCACCCTGGCGGTGGGAGGGCCCGGGTCCGAGGCCAGGCGGGCCGGGTCGGGGGGCTCTGCTCTGACCCCCAAGATCATTCTCCTCGTCGGCCCGCATAAACGCTGGGGCAGCCCTGAGGACCTTATAGACGTTGCTGCTGCTACAAATGGGATTTATCCCCTTACACATTCTATGTTAACTAATTAATTGCAATCTACATGAAAGGCAGAGTGAGAGTGAGAGCGAGAGCGAGAGCGAGAGAGAGAGAGAGAGAGAACTTCCACCCACTGATTCACTCCCCAAATGTCCACACCAGGTTGAAACCCAGAGCCGAAGACGCCATCTGGGTCTCCTGTGTGGGTGGCGGAGGCCCAGGCACGTGCCCCCTCCTCTGCAGCCCCCCCCCACACACCGGGTGTGCATTGACAAGAACGCACACCTGGGAGTGGAGCAGCCAAGACTCGAACCGGCAGTCTGGTGTGGGATGCAGGTCTCCCAAACCCAGGCTGAACCCACTGCCCGTCCCCGTGTCCTGAGCATGCTGGTCTCTGCTCCTGCCCGTAGGAGTGTGTGTGTTCACTGTGCCGTCTTGGACCCAGCAGTTCTGTTGAATCGTAGGAATCTGAGCGGGGGTTCTCCTGGGTTTTCTGTGAAGACCATCACAAGAGCTGCAGTTAAACACGGTTCCCTCGCCTGGCTCCACCCGTCCCCTGGTCCAGCTGGGCTCCATGCAAGGCAGAGTTAAACAGCAGTGGGGTGGAGACATCTTTGTCTTAGGTCTAGCATGCTTTTAGTTTCACCGTGAAAAATGATGTTTACTGTCAGTTGTTTAATTATTATTACAGAGGCAGAGAGACAGACAGGGCACACATCAGCTGCCAAAGCCCAAAATGCAGAGCTGAGATCTCAATCCGCATCTCCCACGGCCGGCCTGAGCCGTCCTGCTGCCCACCAGGGTCCACAGGGCAGGAAGAGGAGGCGGGACTCGAACCCAGACACTGCAACAAGTGGGCTGGGCACCTCCACCGCCAGGCCAAACACCCAGCCCTGCGGTCATGTGTTCACAGATCCCTTTCTCAGCTTGAGAAAACTCCCTCTGGCTTTCTGAGTGCTTTTTTCTTTTTTTTTTTTTTTAAGATTTATTTATTTACTTGAAAGAGTTAGAGAGGGAGAGAGAGAGAGAGAGAGAGAGAGAGGTTTTCCATCCGCTGATTCACTCCCAGTTGGCTGCAATGGCCGGAACTGTGCCAATCCAAAACCAGGAGCCAGGAGCTTCTTCCGGGTCTCCCACGTGGGTGCAGCGGCCCAAGGACTTGGGCCATCTTCTACTGCTTTCCCAGACCACAGCAGAGAGCTGGATCAGAAGTGGAGCAGCTGGGACTCGAACTGGTGCCCATATAGGATGCTGAAGCTGCAGACAGCGGCTTTACCTGCTATGCCACAGTGCCGGCCGCCTGAGTGCTTTTACCAAACGTGAGCATGGAAATTTTTCTTTTTCTTTTTTTTTTTATTTCTTTTTTTTTGTTTGACAGGCAGAGTGGACAGCGAGAGAGAGAGACAGAGAGAAAGGTCTTCCTTTGCCGTTGGTTCACCCTCCAATGGCTGCCGCGGACGGCGCGCCGCGGACAGCGCGCTGCGGCCAGTGCACCGCGCTCATCCGATGGCAGGAGCCAGGTGCTAGGTGCTTTTTCCTGGTCTCCCATGGGGTGCAGGGCCCAAGCACCTGGGCCATCCTCCACTGCACTCCCGGGCCACAGCAGAGAGCTGGCCTGGAAGAGGGGGCAACTGGGACAGAATCCGGCACCCCGACCGGGACTAGGACCCGGTATGCTGGCGCTGCAAGGCGGAGGATTAGCCTGTTGAGCCACGGCGCCGGCCAAGCATGGAAATTTTTCTAACGTAAGTGGTTTTTGTTTGGCTGGTCGCTCTGTCTTGCTGTATCGATTGATATATAACCTTTTGCCTCTGACCTATCAATGGAATGAATGAAATTCACAGTTTTGTCTGTAACCATCCTTGCACTCCTAGGGTACACCCCAAGGTCATAAGATGAACATACAAGGGAACTCCAAAAAAATTCGTGGAAAATGCATATTATGAAAAAATGTGCACGAATTCCAGACGGTTCTTGTGGCCAGATAAACTAATCCTTTAATTCCGCTGTTCCACCAACTTTGTGAAGTACTCTCATGTCTACATACATGTATACACGTGGAGAAGGGGAGAGGCTCCTTTGCTAGCAGTGTTTGGGTTTTGCACGTGTGTTTAGAAGCCAGGTTGATTAACAATTGTCTTGCAAGGGCCGGCGCTGTGGCGCAGTGGGTTAAAGCCTCAGCCTGCAGCACCAGCATCCCATATGGGTGCCAGTTCGAGTCCCGGCTGCTCCTCTTAGGATCCAGCCCCCTGCTAATGTGCCTGCGAAAGCAGCAGAGGATGGCCCGAGTCCTCAGGCCACTGGGGGACCTGGAAGAAATCCTGGTTCCTGGCTTTGGATCAGCTCAGCTCCGGGTGTGGTAGGCATCTGGGGAGTGAACCAGTGGATGGAAGACCTCTCTCTCTCTGTAATTCTGTCTTTCAAAATAAAAAATAAATAAATGTTCTTGTAGTTTTCTGGCAAGTTCATGGTAACATCATGAGTTGGAGAGCTGTCTCTCGACGTTTCTATGGGGTTGATGCTTGGTGGCGGCCACCCTCCCAAGTGTTTCTCAGCGGCTGTTCTGCTTCGCATGCCCCTCAGCAGTGGACGGGAGCTCCCGCCGCCCCCCACAGTGTGGTGAGGCCAGCCAGCGGGCGCACGGGAGTGGCTCGGTGGGGCGTGGGGCGGGGGGCGTTGTCACAGGGACTGTTGATGCGTCTCTTCTCCTGTGCCAATCTGCCAGCTGCAGACCACCTTGGTGAAGTGTCTGTTCAGATTTTTTTAAGTAAAGATTTATGTATTTATTGGAGGGGCAGAGTTACAGAGAGGGAGAGACAGAGAGAAGGTCTTCCATCCTCTGTTCCACAGCTGGAGGTGGGTCAATGCAAAGTCAGGAGCCAGGAGCTCCATCCGGGTCCCCCCGTGGGTGCAGGGGCCAAGCACAGGGCCATCTTCCACTGCCTTCCCAGGCCACAGCAGAGAGCGGGATTGGAAATGGAGCAGCCAGGACTCAAATCAGGTGCCCATACGGGATGCCGGCTCTGCAGGCAGCGGCTTTACCCGCTACGCCACCGTGCCAGCCCCGCCTGTGGATTCATTTAACCGAGTTTTTCAGAGAGAGATCCTGAACTTTGCTGAAGCCCACTGCATCTTTTTTTCTTAGGTGGGTCCTGCTCTGGGGGTCCTCTCTAAGAAGTGTTAGGCTGACTCGAGGGCACGGTGAGTTTTGGCCTGTGGACCAACCGCCTCTTTTTATATACAACGTGGTGCGGGAGCATGGCCATAGCCCACTCTGTGTTTGCGATGGCCCCGTTCACGCCGGCGGTGCAGGCGTGTCGTTCTGCAGAGCCCATATGGTCCACAAGCCCAAAATACCTACTCTCTGATCCTCCAGTTCAAGCTGTCAGCTTCCTACAGATGCAGGCTTCACATTTAGATCTTCCTGGAGCCCGTTTTCGTGCAGATATGGGTGGAAGATCACTTTGACATGCGTACGAGTGTTTTAGCATCCATTGCCGGAATGAGTGCTACACCAAGCGGAACTGTCTTTGAACTGTTGTCCAAACTCAGTTCTTTTTTTCTTTTAAGATTGTATTGTACTTGTTTAAGAGGCAGGGTTACAGACAGAGAGAGGGAGAGACAGAGAGAGAGAGAGATCTTCCAAATGACTACAGTTGCAGGAGCTGGGCCAATCCGAAGCCAGGAGCTCCATCCGGGTCTCCCACGCGGTGCAGGGGCCCAAGCACAGGGCCATCTTCTACTGCTTTCCCAGGCCACAGCAGAGAGCTGGATCGGAAGAGGAGCAGCTGGGACTTGAACCAGCGCCCATATGGGATGCCGATGCTGCAGGTGGAGGCTTAACCTACTGCGTCACAGCGCCTGCCCCCAACTCAGTTCCATCAGCTGTCCTACTTGTGCGTCTGTTTCTGGACTCTCCTCTTCCCGCCTCTGTTTCTCTGGACATCAACCTCATCCGTATTAGTCCCTGAAGCCTTCAAAATCAGACGCCGGGAGCTTTCGGACTTAGTCCTCTTGTTTCAAAGTGGGTGGACTGTCCGTAGTTCCATGTGAATTCTAGAATCAGTTTGCCAATTTCTAAAAAAAGAAAAACCTGCTCAGATCTCCTGTGGGTGGTTAGTTTATATAGAAATCAACTTGAGGGAATCGACATCTTCAGGACGTGGTCTTCCAGTCCGCTAACACCACGCACTCACGAGCACCGCGTCTCCTCCGGTTCCCATTACTGCCCGGTGACTCTGAGTGTACGTCGTCCACATCTTTACCACGTGTTCCCCCGCGGCTCGCGCTGCAAGTGGAATCTCCTGAACTTCAGTTCTCGTTGACCTTGTGTCCTGCAGCCCCGCAAGCCCAGTAATCGTCTCCGGCGTCCCTTTTGTAGATCCATTGAGGTTTCTACAGAGCCAATTCTGTCCCTTGCGAGGAAAGGCGGGGGTCCCGCGTTTCTGCTGGGGACATCGTCTACTTCTCTGGCTTCATTACACTGGCCATGGCTTCTGGTACAGCGTGGCCCAGGAGCTGGGGCCCCTGCACCCGCGTGGGAGACCCGGACGGAGCTCCAGGCTCCCCGCTTCAGCCCAGCCCAGTCCCGATCATCATGACCACTGGGGAGTGAACCAGCAGAGGAAAGATTCTCTCTCTCTCTCTCTCTCAACTCTGCCTCTCGAATACATCAATAAATGAATCTTTAAAAAGGTAAATTGCTCTGTCGAGGAGCTGGATTGGAAGCAGAGCAGCCGGGCTGTCCCGGCACTCAGGTATGAGTGCTGTTGCGGGGGGCAGCTTAGCCCAGCGCACCGTGACAGCGGTCCCCACTAACCTAATTTAAAAGCGATGAACCATCTGATAAGTATGAAGACGGCAGAGGACATTGGAGCAGACCCAGTGGATAACACCCATCCCCTGGGGGTCTCAAAGGGACAGACAGACAGACATGGAGACAGGATCTCAAAACACTCTGGCCACATCCCCAAGAACGGGGTTGGCCAGCCAGCCCCACCCGTGCCCCCAGAACCGGGCAGAGCCCAGGCCTCCGAGGTGCGAGCACGCAGAGAAGCAAACGGCCGAGCCGCTCACGCCCCAGACACGGCAGACGCGCAGGTGCCTCATCTCACCCTGCGGGGCGGGACTCAGGGCGGCTCCATTTCACAGCCGGAAAGACTGAGGCTTGGAGAGGCAGGACCACTGCAGACCACACACCGCAGCAGGCCGGCACCTCGGTCCCCGCCCGCAGCCCCTGCGTGCCTTTCCCTCCCTTGTCGCTGACGTGCACGTCCTACCCTCCCACCTGGTTCATGTTCCACCCCAGAGCGTCCAGCTGCACGGGGCAGGGAGCTTTGCCCACCTCGCTCACTGCTGTGTGCCCGCGGCGCCTGGCAGAGCCAGCGTCGGAGTTCACGGAGTTCACTGTATCTGTGGGGAGTCAGGGAATGGAGGAGCAGGGAGGCCCCGTCCTGGCCCCGCCCCTGTCCTGGCCCCGCCCCATCCTGGCCCCGCCCCTGTCCTGGCCCCGCCCCGTCCTGACCCAGCCCCGTCCTGACCCAGCCCCTCCTGACCCCGCCCCTGTCCTG
>CM027405.1:2741837-2765855 GCA_015711505.1 Sylvilagus bachmani | reverse complement strand
CCGCCCCTGTCCTGACCCAGCCCCTGTCCTGACCCAGCCCCGTCCTGACCCCGCCCCTGTCCTGACCCCGCCCCTGTCCTGACCCAGCCCCTGTCCTGACCCAGCCCCGTCCTGACCCCGCCCCTGACGTGGGCCCCGCCCCGTCCTGGCCCCGCCCCTGGCCTGGCCCCGCCCCTGGCCTGGCCCCGCCCCTGGCCTGGCCCCGCCCGGCGCTGTAGCATAGCAGGTTAATCCTCTGCCTGCGGTGCCGGCATTCCATATGGGCGCTGATTCTAGTCCCGGCTGCTCCTCTTCTGATCCAGCTCTCTGCTGTGGCCTGGGAAGGCAGTAGAAGATGGCCCAAGTCCTGGCTGCCGGCAGGACACGCCTCGCCCACGCAGGGACCAGCCGAGCCCTGGGAATCCGACTCGGCCACGTGGACCGGGCAGCAGAATGCAGCTCTTGCTGGTCTGTCGGCAGCCGCTCCCCGGCCTCGTGTTGAGCACACCCGTGCCGGAGCGGGAGGATAAGGGGCAGATGCTCCCCCAGGCCCCTGCCTGCTCCCCCAGACCCCTCCTCAGTTAATGGTTTCCTCTTTGGTCGGAGCGGCGGCTTTACAACCACACTGTTACCTAGCAACAGCCGTACATCATCAGCATATGCTGGAATGCTGACACAGACCGCCCTGGCTGCTGGCCGCTTCGACCTCTTTTCATCCAGACATGATCCTTGGCCTCCAGCCTCAGCGGCACGAGCCTTCAGGCCTCCCAGCCTCAGTGGCACCCGGCAGGTGCCTCTCCACGCCATCCGGGCATCCTTCTGAGCTCCCAGCAGGGGGCTTCCGTGCGTCCTTGGACATGACTGAGGCAGAACCCTGCCCATCCGGCCTGAATACCTCGTGCTCTGCTCTGCCTCCAGACACTCGCGGGCCCTGCCGGGTCTCTGGGCACACAGGCGACCTCTGCTCCCCGCCGCAGGCCCCCAGAGACCTCCTCAGCATTGTGCCTGAGTGGCCAGTGCAGGCGTGAAGTCCCTCCCTGAGTGTGCAGGGGACACTTGCATCCAGCCCTATCCTGCGTTCATGCATTCATTCAACAAGCGGTCACTGCCCCCAAGGAGCTTACTCCCACAGGTGGTGAGCCAGGGGCAGCCCCAGATGCTCCAGCTGCAAGAGGAACGGAGACAAAGCCAGTCCCTAACCTGCGAGGCTCACAGCCCCAGGGTGGAGGCCGCCTGGAGCTCACGGGCAGGAGGGCGGGGTGTGGCCGGGCAGGGCAGGGCAGTGGGGGGCGGTGTAGCAGGCGCAGGAAGCAGGGTACAGGAACAGGGAGAGGGCAGGTGCAGCCTGTTGCAGGAAGCGGAGTTGGGGACCCCAGGGCTCCCCATGCTGGGCAGACAGGTGCAAAGCAGGGAAGCGTTGAATGGAGGGGCTGCGTTCAGAGCCCTCTCCCGGCTGCTGTGCAGACAGAGGCCCCGGTGCCGGCTGCGCCAGGAGACTGAGCAGGCCGATGGTGGTGGCGGTGGAGCCCTGGGTGGGGGAGACGCTGCGAGGAAGCAGCAGGAGGTGCTGAGGGCGCCCACCAGGTGTAGGGGCTGAGCAGACAGGGCCGGTGACGCCGTGCACGGAGGGCCCCCCGAGGGAGAGTGCTAAGTGGGGATGCCCCCCAGGTTCAGAGCCACGGCGTAAGGGAGCCAGCTAGCCATGCTGAGTTCCGGGTGAGCCCAGAGGCCTCGCCCATTCGCTCACCGGCCACACTGCACCCCTGGGTGACAGCAGGTTAGCGCCAGTGCAGCAAATGCTGCACCCACCAGTGAGGAGCCCGGGGCGCCAGCTGGGCCAGAACGGAGCGGCAGAGGGTGGCCAAGGCAGTGGGCGGCAAGACAGGAGGAAGTCGTCGGCGTCTCACACGGGGGGCTGGGAGCAAGGAGCTCCCGCATGCCGGCCGGGTTTAGGGCCACCTGGGCTGAGCCATGTCCCTGTCTGTCAATGCCAAATCCTCCTGGGGAGGGGCAGGCATGGGGGTGGGATCCAGGCTCCATCAAGAGGCAGGTGCAGCGGGATGCTGAGTGGGGCGGGAGTCAGGGGAGGATGCTTCGCTCCCGGGAGACAGAGCACTTAGGTGGCTGAGCCCCACCCCCCGCCCCCGGCCATGGTGACAACGATGAAGAAGAGCACAGCCCCTCCACTCAGAGCTGCCGTCCCGGGCGGGGGAGGCTCGGAGCTCACTGTCCTGCGCTCTCTCCATCATCTCAGCCTGAGTGTTAGTTCCCATGGCAACTGCGACCAATCACCACAAACCCAGCACTTAAAACCACAGAACCGGGGCTGGTGCTGTGGTACAGTGGGTCACGCCACTGCCTTCAATGCCAGTGTCCATACAGGTGCTGGTTCGAGTCCCGGCTGCCCCACTTCCGATCCAGCTCCCTGCTAACGTGCCTGGGAAGGCGGTGGAGGACGGCCCAGGTCCTCGTGTCCCTGCACCCGCGTGGGAGACCCGAGTGGAGCTCCTGGCTCCTGGATTTGGCCAGGGCTTGCAGCCATTTGGGGAGTGAACCAGTGGGTGGAAGATATCTCCACCCCTCCAACCAGCCCGTCACTCTCGCTTTCAAATAAATAAATCTTTAGGGGCCTGACATTGTGGCATAATGGGCTAAACCCCCACCTGTGGTGCCAGCATCCCATATGGGTGCCAGTTCAAGTCCTGGCTGCTCCACTTCCGATCCAGCTCTCTGCTGTGGCCTGGGAGAGCAGTGGGAGATGGGCCAGGTGCTTGGGCCCCTGCACCCACATGGGAGACCCGGAGAAAGCTCCTGGCTCCTGGCTTCGGATCAGCTGAGCTCTGGCCTTTGTGGCCATCTGGGGAGTGACCCAGCAGATGGGAGACCTTTCTGTCTGTCTCTCCCTCTCTCTATCTGTAACTCTACCTCTCTAATAAGTAAATAACATCTAGAACAACAACAACAAACCCAGAACAGAGTTCTCCTGGGGTCCGGGAGACCAGAAGTCCAAATGCATTTTCTGGTGCAAAAGCAAGCACTGTGGGGCCCGCGCCTCCCAGAGGCTGTCGGGGGAATTGCACCGGGCCTCTCTCCCGGCACTGCGGTGCCCTGGCCCCCACACACATCCCTCCCACTTCCACCTCCCCCTCTCCTCTCCTGCCACCCCCTTCTCCCTTGCAGGGTCACCGGTCATTGGATTTAGGGCCAGACACCAGACAGCGAGGCCAGGCTGTCTCCCCTCCAGTGTTCGTGTAATCACACGTGCGGAGACCCTGGTTTCAAATAAGCTCACACTCATGGGTTTGCAGGTCTCGGACGTGCCTTCTGGGGGACACAGTTCACCCCACGATACACGGAGAGAAGGTTCCAAGCTTATAAGGAAAGCATCCGTAGCGTAAAACCAGACAAAAGCCCAATCCCGTCTGGACCTGGCCGCCCTCCCCTCCCCCGGCCCCCGAGGCTGGGCTCCTGGGGCTCCGCTGCAGAACCAGCACCGCACAGGCCCTTCCAGAACCTTCCTCCTCTCAGTCTCAGTGAGTGCTCCCACCCTGAAACTGCCCCCAGCCGACAGGTGCTGGAAGAAGGCGGGAAAGGGTGTTTGGGGCCAGCAGAGGTGCGGCGAGCAGCAGGTGCTAGCTTGTGTGTGCTCAGGGCTGCCGGCTGGGCACCTGCTGGGCACCAGCCCGGTGCTGGGTGCGGGGTGTCGGGGGAGGGCCACCTGGAGAGCCGCTGCCTGCGCTTCTGCAGGGACCGGCGGGGGCTGGGCTGATTCTGCCCCTGCACGGGAAAGAGGGGGAACGGGGCCAGGGCACCAGCAGCCGACGTGGCAGGGGAAGTAGCCGGCTACTAAATCTTAGAGGAGAAAGAGGGGAGGGGAGGCGAGCAGGGGACTTGGCCCTGAGAGGGCGAGGCTGAGGAGGAAGCTAGGGTACTCACGCAGGGGGACCCGGTGCGAGCATAGACAGAGGCTTGTAGGAGAATGGAATTAAAGTCTATTTGGAGACCAAAGAAATGGAACCCAAGACACGCAT
This sequence comes from Sylvilagus bachmani, assembly GCA_015711505.1. Lineage (NCBI taxonomy): Eukaryota > Metazoa > Chordata > Mammalia > Lagomorpha > Leporidae > Sylvilagus > Sylvilagus bachmani. The sequence continues at coordinate 2,761,845 of CM027405.1, read as the reverse complement.
TTTCCTTGAACGTTTTCAAGACCTTCGTGGATCAACAGGACGGGTCGGAATCCAGACTTCGTGCCGGAGGTCCCGAGCCGTGGCGCGGCAAAGGCCCGGGGCTCCATGGGAAAGAACACACATTCGCCTCGGTGGCTCTGCAGTATTTGTCCTCACTCTGGGAAAAATCAGATAAAACTGGACCCCTACCTCAAATCCCACACAAAAACAAGCCCTAGGGGCCAGCGCCGGGGAGCAGCAGGTTAAGCCGCTGCCTGCGATGCCGGCGTCCCATTTCTGAGCGCCGGGTCCAGTCCCGGCTGCTCCACTTCCCATCCAGCTCCCTGCTAATGCGGCCGGGAAAGCAGCGGAAGATGCCCGAGTGCTTGGGCCCTGCACCCACGTGGGAGACCCGGATGGAGCTCCTGGCTCCTGGCTCCAGCCTGGCGCAGCCCTGGCTGCCACAGCTCTGGGGAGGGAACCAGCAAATGCAAGATCTGCCCTTGTCTCTCCGTGTGTCACTCTGCCTTTCACATAAATAAATCCTTTAAAAAACTAAACTTTAAGAAAATTAGATTTCACTGTGGAAAGCAAAATTTGAGAACTTTTGTAAGATATCACGGAAGCTGCCATCATGACCGGCGGACACAATTTCCAATCCAAGGGACGAACCATCAAACAGCGAAGCCCCTGACGGCAGCAACTCCCTGCGGACAGAGCAGGCAGACGGCCGCACGCGGGAGGACACGCCTGCCACACGGAACGAGCCCCTGGTCACGGAGAACACACACAGGGGACCCTGAGGCACCGCGAAGGTCAAAGGCAGCGTTTGCACCTCTGAAACCAGCATTCCCGGCACCAGTGGCGAGAATGGCAGGGAGCGGGCATCGCCAGGGGAGGGGGCGTCGCGGAGACCACCACACCCACCAGCGCGGCTTCCGGCACAGACACACGGCGCCGCGGGGTCAGAGCGGCGTGTGTCAGCCACACGGTGACGACGGTGCAGATGGAGCAGGGTCGCTACACGTGACATCGATGGAGTTGTCAGAACAACATACGGGCAACAAGCCGAACCCCACTCCCGGGACGAGACCCCCTTCCGGCACCTTCCCAGGCAGTGCACGAAGGAAACAAGGAACGCAGAACCAGGATGCACGTCGACGCAGGACTCGGAGCCAAACAGCCGGGGCCTGGAAGGACTCCCAGAATGCTCTGCGTCTGTGCTAGCCGAGATGCCGGTTGCTTGCGAGCTAAGAGCACCCTGGCCTTGGCGATCTGGAGCCGTGCGAGCCAACCCACGATGGGGTCAGGGGCCACCCCAGTGGGAGGGGTGGACGTGTGCAGTGGACGCGCAGGGTGGCTCTGGGCTCAGCGTTCTGCCTGTTACCGTGCTGTGCGATCCACACACCGTGTGTCGCGTTCCTTCATATGTGTCAAACATTTCCTAATTTTGAACACATAAAAGTGAAACTTAGGGGCCAGCTCTATGGTGTAGTGGGCTAAGCCTCCATCTGTGGCGACAGCATCCCACATGGGCACTGGTTCAAGTCCCAGCTGCTCCTCTTTCGATCCAGCTCTCTGCTGTAGCCTGGGAAAGCAGCAGAAGACGGGCCAAGTGCTTGGGTCCCTGCACCCACGTTGGGGACCCAGAGGAAGTTCCTGGCTCCTGGCTTCAGATCAGCTCAGCTCCAGCCATTGCCGCCATCTGGGGATGAACCAGCAGACAGATAGTTGACCTCTCTCTCTCTCTCTCTCTCTCCCCCTAATTCTGTCTTTCAAATAAATAAAATAAATCTTTTTTTTTTAAGTGAAACTTTAAGCATCCAGGATCTTGACAACTAGACGCAAGGTGGAGACGATTCATGGCGAGTGCTGTGGGGCAGAGTCTGCAGGAGAGACCACCCAGGGGCACTGAGCTCGAGTGCCCGGCAGAGGAGCCGGCAATGCTAAGCCTCCCAGGGTCACCGAGCGTGAGTGCCCGGTGGAGGAGCCAGCGATGCTGAGCCTCCCAGGGTCACCGAGCGTGAGTGCCCGGTGGAGGAGCCAGCGATGCTGAGCCACCCAGGGGCACTGAGCGAGCCATCGGCAGAGGAGCCAGCGATGCTAAGCCACCCCCGCGGTCGGTCCTTTCACGTCTGCAGCAAGGGCCTGGCCCAGCCCAGTGAGCCCTGGGCCTGTGTGGGACGCAGGGGCCTCAGCGCCCAGGGGGAAGGCTGCCCTGAGCTTCCCCTTGGTTGCTCGTCACGCTGCCCGTGCTGCCCGACACCTCCATGTTTCCTAATGGGGCAGCTGTGGAAATGTGCACCCCAAATCCGTACCTCCGATCTTTGGAGTGACCAAGAAAAGCAACTACCCAGTATCATTCTCTCTCTCTCTGGCCGTGCATCCACCCTGGGACGCGTGAGCTCGCTGGGTGCCTCTGGGCAGAGTGGACCACACAGTGCCCTGGCAGTGGAGGCAGTAGTGGGAGAGCAAGCGGCTGCTACTCCTACCAGCCCCCCCACCCAGGATGTGAACCCTGGCAGGTGTGACCCCCCACCCCAGGCTGGGACCCCTGGCAGGTGTGACACCCCCCCCCCCCGGCTCTGCTTAGACTCCACGACGTATGTTGAGTGACCAACAAAGCACCAGCTGCCCAGAGGAAGGGCCACCTCAGCCCGCTCCAGCTCCTCCAAGCGCCCGCTCCCTCATTCTGAGGCAATGCAGCGGGCCTGGGGAACCTGCGGCTTCCCAGCTCCGCAGGATCTGCCCCCCACCCCCTATCCACCTCTGCGCTCCCAGCACATCCGTCTTCTTGCAGTTCTTCCTGCCCCAGGTCCTTTGCACACACTTCACCTGGCCGTAGCCTGCGAACCTCCTCCCCACCAGGCGGTCCTCACTCTCCAGGCTTCCTTCTCGCTTCTTGCCACCGCCCATCAGCACGCGCAGGAGCTGCGTGTAGATTCTGTACTGTCTGCGCCTCTGCAAACCGTAGGCAGAGGAAATGCTAGCGGAGACGAGTGTGGTTCTTGTCTTCACGCAAGACGAGAGACAGAGAGCAGGCGTGAGACCAAGAGCAGCGACCAGCAAGGCAGCGAGGTCTATTGAGAGAGAGAGAGAGAGAGAGGGAGGGGGAGGGGAGGGGGAGGGAGAGCGAGGGAGAGAGAGAGCGAGTGAGCGAGCGAGTGGGTGCCCAGTCACTCAGCCTGGGGAGAGCAAGGTCAGTGGGTAAATGGCCAGGCCGGCGGCTCAGCCGAGAGCGGGGAACTGAGCCTGCGCAGTCTGTGCTCAGAGTGGGGCTTACGAGGGAAAGGGGTCCAGTTCTGCCGTTCTTCCCCGCCCCCGCCCCGCCCTCCTCCCCTCCTCCAGGACGCGGGTTCCTACGTGTGCATCGGGTGAAATCCCTCCCAGGGGCTCGTTACTCAGCACTGGCAGACTGGGGCCTGCCTGGCACGGGCAGAGGAGCCTCCCCAGGGTGCCTGCCTGGGAGGAAGGCTGGGCAGGGGTCCCTGCTCGGGGGTGTCAGGCCGGGACCCCACGTGGTGCTGAGCAGTGAGGATGCTCCTGGGTGGCTGAGACCCCTGGGCGGTCATCAGGGCCGGGCAGGACTGTGCGTGTGGGACCTGGGTGGTTCCTCAGGCCCCTCTCGCACACGCAGGGCTATCTCGAACTTGCTACCTAACAGAAATGTCCGTGTCTTTCCTCGCTGCACCCCGGGCCCCCAGGTCCCTGATGAGCAGAACGTGAACAATCCCCAAGTGCTGGGCCATGATCTACGATGAAGATGAGAAGGCGAGAGCCGTCCCATCTCCCCCACCCCAGGGCAGCTGGCCTTGGAAGGAGCGTCCAGGCCCCAGCCGCCAACGACACGGAGCCTAAGGGCCCTGCTGGAGCCCACCCCCTCCCTCCCTGGGTTTGCCACGGGAACAAACGGCTCTAACTCGTGACATCGCTGGCATTGCCGCCGGCCAGCGGTGGCGCCATCCCCGGCTCGGGCACGCATCTGCCCGGGAGTGGCAGGCAGGAGCACCACCCATCTCCGTGGCTCCTGGCGAGGAGCAATCGTGTGGCCAAGGCGGCGGTTTGAAGCCAGAATCGCCAGTTATGGATTATCAGCGCCCTGGGATGCTGCTACTTTCTGACGTATGTAAGCCCCAAACCCACCCAGGACACCCCGCCTCTAACCCGGCTGGGGCTGGAGACCCAGGCGGCCATGCCCGGCCTGGCCTCGGAGCTCCTGAGCCGAGTGCAGGGGACCAGGGGCAGAGCGCGCCTGGGTAGTGGCTTCCGGGGGACAAGGGCAAATGGCACCAGCAGAATGCTCGTGGAGGCGTCTGGGCACCAGGACCTGCGCACGCCTGAGTCCTCTGTGCCTTTCTGTCCAGCAGGGGGCACCCTCTGGGACTTGTCTGTAAGAGACACAAGTCCCCGCCTCGGTCTCACCGCTGGGCCGTCCTGGAGGAGCAGGCCCAGCTGAGCGTCTGGAGGGCAGGGCATGTGGGTGGCCTGGGCAGGGCCTCCCACAGCCCCCCTCCTCCCACCGCCTCCATGCTTCCACTGCACGGTGTCCACCGAGTCCCCACACACGCCAGGCCCCGCCCCAGGCCCCGGAGCTTCGTCCAGGAAGGCGAAAGACAAGGAAACAGGAAAGTAGAACCACTGCCAGACATGGCGAGGACAGGGTAGCAGGAGAGCGCGTGCACGCCCACCCCACTCTCCCAGGAGGGGCACCAGGAGAGGGGGTCCACGCCCACCCCACTCTCCCAGGAGGGGTAGCAGGAGAGCGGCATCCACGCCCACCCCACTCTCCCAGGAGGGGTCCCCAGATGGATGCCGGGCACTTGCTTATTCCTCATTGCTGGATGCGCCCAGTTGCTGAGACCAAAAGCCCCGGAGTCGCCCTGTCCCTTTCTCTCCCACCCACTACCTAACCTGCTGGCAAACCCATCAGCTCCACCTTCAAATCATCCCAGACCCAGCCAGCGCGTCTCCCCAGGCTGCAGGAAGACCCCCCACCCCGCCCCCTGCTCCTGCCTCTCAAGCCCTCCAGACGCTGTCTGGTCCCCACCCACAGCCAGAGCAGCCCCACGAGCCCAGCGCCCGGCCCTCCCACACCACGCGGCTGCTGGAAGATCTTCCTGGCTTCCTGTTCTGCTGGTGGTGGACTGACATCCCTGCAAGGGCCCAGGAGCCCAGGTCCCCTCCCGGGACCAGCCCCAGCGCTGCCCAAACCTCACGGCCTGCTCCCTCCACCCTGGCCAGGGCCCCGCAGCACTGCTGCCTCGGCCCCGCCCCAGGCTGACTCTTGGCAAAGTCCCCCCGCCAGCCAGTGCCAAGCAGAAGCTCATCCTGCAGCCCCTCCCCACCGCCCTTTCCTGCTTGATTCCTCTCCAGACCACGCACCATCTGCTCACGTCGTGCTGCATGCACTGGAGGCCCTGTCTGCCTGTCTGCGCTGTGTGTTCTGCTCACGGCTGTGTCCCTGTGCCTAGAACACTCGGGACTGTGTCCGGACACTCGGGACACCCTACGGATAAACAGGTTCTACAAAGCCAATCACCCACCCACCCAGGGTCCTGGGCATTCGGACAGAAAAGAAAGCAGGTGCACACAGACTTCCCCGTGAGTATTCACAGCAGCTTGGCACCTACCAGCCACAGTCTGCAGGCAAGCAGAGCCCATCAGCAGGAGGACAGATAAAGACGCCGTGGAGAACGCGCACCACACACTACTGCTCAACAACCCCGGGAAGGAGCTGGGAACTGAGAATTCTCCAGCAACGCCAAGTAACGCCCCAGACGCCTCCTCCCACAAACAACACCCATCAGCTCTGTACAGACACAGTAAGCAACTCCCTGATGGCACCCGTGGGCACCCAAAAGCAGGGAGATACTGGGGGGCTGACTCCTGTGAGAGGGCAAAGGTCCCAGATGTGGGGGAGGGGGTCCTCGTGTTTGATGGCATTTACCCAGCAGGCACTCGGGCTGCGCTGCCCAGTGGGGCTCGGTCCTCCGTAGGAACCTGGGGTCATCTCGATGCTAGACACTGGCAGGGGGTGAGGAAAAGCCGGAGACAAGGATAACAAATCCTGTGCAGGGTCTCACCAGGCAGATAACCAGCAGCCCGGCAAAGCCTACTACGCTGAACTTGGAGTCAGCCAGCGGCTCAGAGAAAAGCAACACTCTTAGGGACGACAGAACAGGATCCAAAGTGTCTACACCATATCACTCATCAAAGTCGAGATACACGCCAAAATTATGACATGGGAAAGAACACGCTAGAAAAGAACTGGCCCCAAGGAGGCCCAGATGTTGGGGTTGGCTCAGTGCTCAAGGGTGTCAAGGAAAAAATGTTCATGACGGAAACCCCAGAGACAAAAACAGAGGATCGGAAATTTAAGATCTGCTCCAGGAGCTAAGAAGCAGATTACAAATTTCAGAGCAGTCAACTCAGACAGATGCGTAGAATTTACTCAACCTGGAAAAGGGGGAGGGGAGTTACAGTAGTGACAGCGGCTCTGGGCCCTGTGCCTGCACCAGAAAGAGGAGGCGAGAGAGGGGACAGGGTGGGAAACACGCCAATGGCTTGGCAGGTACCCGGTTTGGTAACAGCATCAATTTACAGACCCAGGAAGGAGCCAAAGCCTGGGAAAATACAAAACGAAAAACAAAATGAAAGTCAACCACTGAGGTGCTTCTTGGTTAAACTGCTAAAAACCAGAGGAAGAAAAATCCCCAAATGCAGCCGGAGGGAAACCACACATCGCGCGTGGGGGAGCCATGATTTCACTGACAACCAACTTCTCCTTGGAAACAATGGAGGCCAGTAGACAGTGGAAGGGCCTCTCTGAAGCCCTGGGACATCTGTCAGTCTCTGAGGGCTGGGACATCTGTCAGTCTCTGAGATCCTGGGACATCTGTCAGTCTCTGAGATCCTGGGACATCTGTCAGTCTCTGAGGGCTGGGACATCTGTCAGTCTCTGAGGTGCTGGGACGTCTGTCAGTCTCTCTGAGGCACTGGACATTCTTGCTCCAGAACACTGTGTCCAGTGCACATATCCTTCAATAAGGAAGGCGTAATAAAGATGTCTTCAGATCTCAGAGACCTCAGCGCCCCCATTGCCAGCAGACCTTCTGCACAAAGGATCCGTTACAGGACGTTGTTCAGGCTGGAGCGGAGCAGCTGCACACAGCAGCTCAAATCTTCCGGAAGGAGCGAGAAACACTGAACATAATAAATATTTGGCTAAATATAAAAGCCTGCTCTGTCCTTAACTCCCTTAAAGTACATTTGATCACTTGACGATTGACGTCGTGCTATAGGGATGATAACAGATGTAGGCGCTCACGGACGACAACCACAGCAAAAGAGGGAAGGAGGCACCGAAAGTCCCTGCCCCTGATTGTACTTGACACGGCAAGTGCACCAGCGAGAGCTGGGGACACACAGTGTAACCCTACAGTGACCACTAAAACGTGATGCATGGGCAGAAGCAGGAAGTCCACTGACCAAGGCTGAAAAACTGCCCAGGAGGGGCCGGCGCCATGGCTTAGCAGGTGGAGACTCCACTTACAGCGATGGCATCCCATGCGGGCGCTGGCTCAAGTCCTGGCTGCTCCACTTCCGACCCAGCTCTCTGTTGTGGCCCGGGAAAGCAGTGGAGGATGGTCCAAGGGCTTGGGCCCCTGCACCTGCATGGGAGACCTGAAAGAAGCTCCTGGCTCCCAGCTTCAGATCAGCCATTTGAGGGGTAAATCAGTAGATGGAAGACCTCTCTCTCTCTCTCTCTCTCTCTCTCTCTGCCTCTCAAATAAAAATACGTATTTTTTTTTAAAAAAAGATAAACTAAAAATGAAAAGCATTCCAGAATGAGACATGATTAGGCAGCACCCTGGGTGAATCTCGCAGACACACCGACCACAAGACATAAACACAGGCGCACCTGCCACCTGTTGCAGCCAGAGGACTCCCTGGGACAGCACACCAGCGTGCTAGCCCGTGAAGGGACAGGGACACGACTAGAAACGGGAGCGAGGGATTTCCCAAGGAGATGAAATGTCCAGCACCTGCTTTGTGCCACGATGCACACTCGTCAAAACTCACCAGGTTATGTAACTAGGAGCTGCACACTTTATGTAATTATGCCAGAACTGAAAAAAAAAAAAGGGAACTAAGTTTAAAAAGTGGATTTGTGTCTCTGTGTTGGCCCTGGGCTGGAAGCTACTGAATACAGCGTCACCCACTCTCAGGCCAGGCCTGGACCACGACTCACCCCAAACAGAACACAAAGCCACAGCAAAGTGGCCACGGCCCGGGGCACCTCAGGCCCCTCTGAGAAGCGTCTGTGGAAGAGAGATCAACGAGGAGGAGGAGCCAGTCATGCAAATTCCTGAGGAACGGCCGGGCAGGTGCAGGGGACAGGAAGCGGCACTGTGTGAGGCCCGACTGCCCAGCCCTGTGTGCTACACTGTACTGGAACTCAGTTTACCCATCCATGCAATGGGAGGATTGAACGTGACCGCTGCCACACCTCTCAGCCCTGCCAATCCAATATCCTCAAAGACCCATCCAAGTCGCGGGAAGCTTCAGCTTGTTCTGGCCAGATAGTGGTGTGGCCAAGAGCTGTGCACAGACTTCAGTGTTAGAGGCCGATGTACGAATGAACATCCACACACCCGTCGAAGTAGAAAGATAAGATTTATTTACAAAGACTCCGTCCCTTAGAAACTTAGAACCACAGCACCGGAATAAGGCATCCCGGGCAGCGCGTGTAGCATCGGGACGCAGTCAGTAGCCCCTTCATTTGTGTTTCTTTTTTCTTCCATATCCTTCCCTTTCTAACCCCTTACCTGACCTAACCTCGGCAGTGCCTGCCAATCGGCCAGAGGCAGATGTTCTTAGAGTTGTCTGCGCCCTGGCCTGGCCAGGGCATATTCCCACACGCTTCGATTAGAACGCTGTTCGGAAGAACAGAGGACGCCCCCATCCCCCAAACGGGCTCTGTGCTCACCGAAGGCTGTACAGACGCATCTCCTCGTCTTGTTCACTTCTTGACCTTGAGTCCGACTTTTTCCTTCTACTTTTAACAGTGCTTTTCATTCTCTTTACACATCTACAACACCTTGAGCTTCTTCAATGATTTATTTATTTGAAAGACAGAGTTACACGGAGAGAAAAGGAGAGGCAGAGAGAGAGGTCTTCCATCTGCTGGTTCACTCCCCAATCGGCCACAGTGGCCGGAGCTGCGCCGATCCAAAGCCAGGAGCCAGGAGCTTTTTCCAGGTCTCCCATGCAGGTGCAGGGCCCAAGGACTTGGGCCATCTTCCACTGCTTTCCCAGGCCACAGCAGAGAGCTGGATCGGAAGTAGAGCAGCCGGGACTTGAACCGGCGCCCACATGGGATGCCGGCACTGCAGGCGGCAGCTCTACCCATTATGCCACATCACTGGCCCCAACACCTTTAACTTCTCAGTGAGCAGATGTGTGTGCAAAGGGATTGCCCTGTGGAGGCCACAGCCCAGCCAGAATGGAAGAGAAACGCGCCTGCGTCCGTCCCAGCGGCCCCATCTGGAGCCGGCGCGAGCTGTCCAAGGTTTGTGAGCTCAGATCTGCGAGGGCGAGGGTGGATCAGTGAGGGCAGTGGGCGCTTCGGTTGAGCCTCTGGCAAAACAGGAAGTGGGGAGGCGGACCTTGGCACCAGGGGCAGTGGCACGTTTCAGACATCTGAAGCGGCCACCATCGGCCTCGAAGCGGGCGACGCTGCCCCTGCACCGCTGGCACAGCTGTGGGCACCCCCGCTGGACCCACTCACTCAGCAAACATGGCGGCATGCCAGGCTCCCGTGGGACCTCAGCTCCCTGGGCCTCGCCTCCCTCCTTTGCTGCCCATGGCGACAGCAGCCACGCCCACCTGCAGGGGCCGAGCACCCTAACTTCCCCGGCCGTCCCTGCCCTGGGCGGCCACAGGCCTTCCCGCTGCTCTCCGTCCTGCCCCTCCGTCCCTTCTCCACGAGCGGCCTCGGCAAGCGTGAGCAGCGTCGTGTCACCCCCCCGCGTGGAGCCCTTCCCGTCCCACACGGAGCCAAGTTCCACCCCACAGCACCACAGCCCGGCCCCGCCCTGCTCGGGACCCCGGAGACTCCCAGGCGCCTCTGCTCCTGACAAGGCCAGCCAGCCCGGGCAGTGCTGTCCCTTCCTGGGACAGGCCCCGCCCCAGCTCCACCCTTCCTCTTCTCCTGGGCTCATTCCAGGGTCACGTCCTCGGCTAGTCCCGCAGCCCGGTCCCGCCACCCCGTCCCAGCACCGTCACCTCATCAGAACAGCTGCACCTCCCGAGACGGGTGCTGTGGGGCGATTTGCCCGCTTCCTCGGGATGCTTGCGGATGTGCACACACATGTACACACGTGTGCACACGCATGCACCCTGCAGTGCTGAAGCCCTGCTGTGTCCTGTTGGTCCTGTCACCCCCAGTGCCTGGAATGGTGCAGACACACGGGAGGCCGTCTCCTGCCGGGAAGACCAAGAGTGAGACCTCAGGGCTGCGCAGTGACACAATGTATATGAAAGCTCCCAGCTGGGGCCGGAGGATAGCAAGTGCCTGCTACTGCCCGTTTCATTTCGGTCCAGCTCAGTTCAGGAGTGAGTGGTCATCGTGATAAGACCCAGTGCGGTCAGCTCCCACAAAAACACTTTGAAAACGTGAACTGGCCACATGAGCTGGTCCACGTGTCAGGATTACAGACAAGCCCCCCTTGGACGCCACTGTACCGTGGTGAGTCTTACTTAATAATAGGATTAATTCTGGGTGGCCTGGGGGGCTTCAGAGGGACCTGCTGCCTCCACTGTGAGCTGATTACACGTCACGGCCAGGGAAGCTAGCAAAGACCCACACCTGAGCCCCGCGCACTCCCTCGCTCACTCATTCGCAAACACTGCATAAGGACCCACCCGGCAAACACGGTCAGGCTTCAGGACCCAAGACACGAAGGAGTGACCCCAGGTTTGGAGGCTTCGGCTTTCAGTTCAGTGTCACAGACAGGTCCCCAGACGCTGTGAGACCTGCCCCGAGGGACATGGGGCTTGAGATGAGAGCTGGTTTTGCACAGGCGCAAAGAGAGACAGAGAGAAGCTTCTGGCTAGGGAGCCAGGGGAGGCCCCTGCTGGGTCAGGACGGGGACTGCGAGGGAGGGGCCCAGGTCACAGCCCAGGCCCTGTCCACTGACCCTCAGGTCAGGCTGTGGAGGGTGCCCAAGGCAAGGCTCAGGGCGTCCCTGCCAGGCCAAGAAGCTTCAGCTTTCATCTCTCTCTGCCGCACAAGCTGGGGACACCCAGGGACGGCGGGGAGGGGGCCCTGGCATGGGCAGTCCGGGAGGCAGCCCCTGGAGCAGCCACCTGCTCCTTGCTCTGCTCAGCCTTCTGCCTCGGCGAGCACCCAGCCCCCAGACACCACCCACTGCCTCCCTGAACCAGCCACCTCTGGTCCAAAATTAACTTGGGAAAATATTTTTGCAAATCCCTGGTGACAATAGATCAATTCTGGAGGCAGCTGAAATGCCCCGCGGGGTGCGACCACCTCTGACGTTTAGGGAGGTGAGGACCATGAAAACAGAACCGGGTTAATGAGCCTGGATTCACGTCACACAAGGACGAACAGTTTACCTCCCTTCGACTTCAGCTTTCCAGCCAGCACAAGGCGTGTGTAATCGAGTTACCCTTGGCCCGTGCATCCAGGCAGCAAGGTGAAAATATTGTGCTGTTCGTCCTTGCAACGTTGGGAACGTGGGGTCGTAAGGGAAATTCAGTTGCGCGTATTGAGTGAGCCAGTGGAAGCTTTGCTCTTCTGTTCAGTGCCAGAATTTACCAAAGACCACGCAGGATCAGCTGAGCCCAGGCGCGGTCCCGTGTGTGCGGTTTGATCGCGGCAATATTGTCACCGTGTTGTCCGTGGACCCGCCCACCGAAGATCACTGTCAGCAGTGGTGAGTGACAGGGCTCCCATCCCGCCCACCGCCGGCAGGCGCCAGGGCCCTGGCTTCACACAGGACTGGCGCTGCCCACCCCCCACCCACCGCACACACTGGACCCGGGGAGGGGCTCACGGCCTCCGAAATTTTCCGCCGGGCAGGTTCCAGGTTCAGACTGTGCTGAAGGTGGCCGGGGGAGGGGGGAGCCAGGGGGCGAGGAGCTGGGGGACGATGCTGTCCGCACGCGTTCCCCCCAGCACTGCCTGGAAAATGTGCCGTGGGCCCAACAGCCTCAGCCAACAGTTCATTCTGCAGGGCTCTGGGCCTGCACTTCTGGAGCCCTGGCATCGGCAGGGCCATGCTCCCTAACAGCCCCGGGGCGCCGTCTGGCCCGTACCTCCCTCGGCTTCTGCTGCCTCCCCCCCGGTGCACCCAGGGCCCCAGGCCCCCTCCGGCGACCTCATCACAACCGATGACATCAGCAAGGCTGTCTGTCCGGCTTGGGGCACGCTTGCAGGTATCGGGGGTCAGGACCCCACCACCCGCGTCAAGGTGCTGGCGTAGACATGGGTTGGTGGGGGGGTAGAGCGGAGTCAGCCCTTATTCCACAAACCTCAACCAGCGAACCCCAGGCTTGGGAGACCAGGTGGGGAAACCGAACCTTCTGGGCATAGCTCGGAGGAGCAACCCACAAGCCCAGGCGGTGAGCACCGTGCCAGGCCACACACCGGCCCGGGTGGACAGGAGGCCCTGGTATTACAGCTGCACGGGTTGAACCTGAGCTCAGCAGCTCAGGGGACCCCGGGCGAGAGTCGCGTCCCTCTCGTCCTGGTTTTCTGAGAGGTGAGACAGGAACTGTGGTGGCGCTCGGCTCCTGCACTGCCATGGGCGCTAAGCGGGCACTTCCCACCCTGACCACACGGCGCGGGGTAAACTCACAGTGACCCTCGACCACCAGCCTTGAAAGCCTCCGGCCCGGGGCCTGGTGGACTGTAAGCACCCAGGAAGCATCACTCATTCGGCATTTATCAGGCTCCGCCTGCGCGTGGCTCACTGTGCTGGCTCGTCTGGCTGCCGCAGTTCAGGTCCGAGATGAGCAGCCTGGAGTCCACTGCCCACCCTCCTTCCTGCAACCCTTGGGTCCCCTGGCCTGGTCCTGCAGGACTTCCATCTCTGCCCCTGATGGCACGGGGGACCCACCCGTGTCTCATTTTCCTCTGCTTGCAAGGACACCAGTTGGGGCCGGCACTGCAGCGTGGCAGGTAAAGCCGTCGCCTACAGTGCCGGTATCCGGTATGGGCGCCAGTTCAAGTCCCAGCTGCTCCACTTCCAATCCAGCTCTCTGCTATAACCTGGGAAAGCACTGGAAGATGGCCCAAGTCCTTGGGCCCCTGCACCCACATGGGAGACCTGGAGGAAGCTCCTGGCTCTTGGCTTCAGATCAGCCCAGCTCCAGCCATTGCAGCCATTTGGGGAGCAAACAAGCAGATGGAAGACCTCTCTCTCTCCCTCCCTCTCTCTCCCTCTCTCTCTCTCTCTCTCTGCCTGTCTCTCTGTCACTCTGCCTTTCAAATCAATAAATAAATCTTAAGAAAGAAAGAAAGAAAGAAAGAAAGAAAGAAAGAAAGAAAGAAAGAAAGGAAGAAAGGAAGGAAGGAAGGAAGGAAGGAAGGAAGGAAGGAAGGAAGGAAGGAAGGAAGGAAGGAAGGAAGGAAGGAAGAAAGACACCAGTCACCTTGGGTCAAGGTCGCACCTGAACTTCACCTTGGGTCAAGGTCGCACCTGCATGACCTCACAGTACCGGAACCTGTTTCCAAACGGGGTCACATCCGGAGGAACTGGGGGGTTAGGACGTGAGCAGAAATCTGGGTGCACAACTCGCATCAGCGCCCACAACCTTTCTTTCTGGCAGGTGGCCCCAGGCCCCTCGGTGCAGGCCCCCGGCTGCCCACTGCCGCCATCACATCCCCCCCCCCCCCGGGGAGGGGGGGCTCTGCAGGCTGCAAAGAGGCTGTGATGACCTCGAGGACGCAGAAAATCCGCATCCCCCGCCCCGTGCAGTCTCCAGCGCCCGCCAGCAGGGGTCACTGCCCCTCCGAGGTCACCTGCAGCCCCAGCCGCAGGGCCCAGTGCAGGCTGAGCCTGGCTCCCGGCCCGGGCTCCTCGTCCACCTGCCGCCTCCCCAGGTGCGGGCAGCACCTCGAGGCCTCGGACACCTCGCCAGGCCCCGCGAGCAGGTGCTGCCCAGCGCCGTTCTCCTTGAAACCTGGAAGAATTAGGACAGCCAGGACCCCAGCGGAGATTTTCAGTTAACAACGGTCGATTCATCAGCCTGAAGCTACGTCCTTTAGGCCAGCTCCGGCACTCGCAGCCTTGTTGATGTGGAGGTGGTAAGTAGGCATTTTGACAGGCAGAGTGGACAGTGAGAGAGAGAGAGAAAGCGAGAGAGAGAGAGAGAGAGAGAGAAAGGTCTTCCTTTTGCCGTTGCTTCACCCTCCAATGGCCGCTTCGGCTGGCGCACCACACTGATCGGAAGCCAGGAGCCAGGTGCTTCTCCTGGTCTCCCATGGGGTGCAGGGCCCAAGCACTTGGGCCTTCCTCCACTGCACTCCCGGGCCACAGCAGAGAGCTGGCCTGGAAGAGGGGCAACCGGGACAGAATCCGGCACCCCAACTGGGACTAGAACCCGGTGTGCTGGCGCTGTAAGGTGGAGGATTAGCCTGTTGAGCTATGGCGCTGGCCTGAAGGCATTTTCTCTCTCTGGCAAGTCCTCACCTCGAGTTCCATAGGGGGCGGATTGAGTCCTGCCCCAGCTGGCCCCCGAGAAGTCCATCCACGGTCCCCACGGGTGTCACTCAGGCAGGGCCCGCCTCTCCGTCCCAAAGCCTCAGACACTCTGCTGGCTTTAGGGGGTATTTGTGGAAAAGGCGAATTTTCTTTAAAAAGCTCCCCCAGCAGCCCACAGGCCCGGCCGTGACCCTCAGGGCTCCCCCCTTCCCAGGGCCCCCTGGTGGGAAGGAGACCCGGATGCTGATACAAGGCTGCCTCCCCCAGCAGCCCACCAGGATGCTCACCTGGGAGGAGGGGCGTGGCCTCTGGGCTGGGGCAGACCTGACCTTCCCAGACGACGCTGACCCCGGGCAGCTGTCCTCTGTCACAGGCGCTGCACTGGACACACAACTCACCTGGTCTCAACCCACAGACTGCCCGGGAGTCAGCCTGCCTGGGTCCAAAGCCAGGCTGGACAACGCTGCAGCGGGAGGGAGCCTGGGCAGGTCAGACTGTCTCTGAGCCTCCGTCCCCCTTGGCGATCGGCAGTGGTCAGAGTGACTGCTTCCCAGAGAGGTTGCAGGGGAGACGCCCATGGGCTCAGAGAGAGCTCCCCGTGCAGCAGGCACGTGATCGTCTCGGTCTGCTGCGGTGCCGTCCCCACGTCCGGACGAGGAGCAGCCTGCGTGCGCGGGGAGGAAGAGCGAGACGGAGCCGGCGAAGTCCGTCTCCCGGGCTGCACCTCCCTCCCTGCACCCCGAGTGGCCTGGGGTCTGGCTTGGAGCCCACAGGCAGGGGCTCCAGTCCCAGTCCCCTCCGCAGGTCCGCCTTACCCGGGAGGTGGGCACTGGGCTCGCTGAGGCTCAGCCCGGTGTGCCGGGCCCCGGGAAGAGCCGGCAAATCTGCCTCTGTTTCCAGAATGTGCAGACCCCAACGCACAGTGCCCCAACAAAGAGGATTCAAACAACACACTTCCGGACAGCGCATGGGACCCAGGAGAAATCGCGAGGGAGGTTTAGAAATTTGTGAAACTAGGGGCCGGTGTTGTGGCGCAGTGTCCCATTCGGGCGCCGGTTCGAGTCCCGGCTGCTCCACTTCCCATCCAGCTCCCTGCTACTTCACCTGGGAAAGCAGCAGAAGATGGTCCCAGTGCTTGGGCCCCTGCACCCACGTGGGACACCCAGATGGAGCTCCTGGTTTTGGCCTGGCCCAGCCCTGGCCATCTGTGGCCCACTGGGGACTGAACCAGCAAATGGAAGGCCTCTGTCTCCCTGTGTACCCTGGCTTTCACGTCACACAAGTGGATCTTTTCAACACCTTCACACTGATGACATGAGAAGCCGAGGGAGGCGGTGGACGTGCAGCACCCAGCACATCTGTTAGAAGAGGAGCCCTGAGATCGGCTGTGCAAGCTTCCCTCGCAGGAAACCAGAGAAAGAAAAGCAAATTAAATCCAAAGTAAGCGAAAGAAAGAACAGAAATTAGAGCAGAAATCAATGCAATTGAAAGCAGAGAGTCAACGGACAAAAATCAATGAACTCAAAAGCCAGTTCTTTAAAAGGATCAATAAAAAGTGATCTGCCTGCAGTACCGACATCCCATATGGGCACGGGTTCAAGTCCTGGCTGCTCCACTTCTGATCTAGCTGTTTGCTGTAGCCCGGGAAGGCAGTGGAGGATGGCCCAAGTCCTTGGGCCCCTGCACCTGTGTGGGAGACCAGGAAGAAGCTCCTGGCTCCTGGCTTCTGATTGGCTCAGCTCCCGCTGTTGTGGCCAACTGGGGAGTGAACCAGTGGATGGAAGACCTGTCTCTCTCCCTCTCTCTCTCTCTCTCTCTCTCTCTCTCTCTCTGCCTTCTGTGGGGACAATCACTTTCTAACAGCAAAGGGGGGAGTGTTTTGCCCTTGAAAAGTCCGGAAACAGCACCCGAGGTCCCCTGCAGACCCCTCCATGCTTATGGGGTCCCTGGCATATTGTTCACAGCTCTCGCCCCCCATCCAGGGCGCCCAACCCATGCACTCGCGATGAGGACCACAGATCACAGGGACCTCATGGGGGCCTGGGGAGGCACATGGTCCAGCCGGCTCCTAGCAGGGTGAGCTCAGAGACCCGCACTCAGCAAGACCCCCCCACCCTGAGTGAGCGTCATGGCCGCCGCCGCAGCCCCATTCCCTTCCTTGCAAGGGAATCACACATGGAGCGGCATTTTCCACAGGAAGTGTGGGCTTGTGGGAGCCAGCACACGGCTGCGACAGAGACGTGGGACACCGAGAGAATGTGGCAGACACAGGAGAAACAGAGGCCTCCCCCGGAAAAAGCCGGCACAACCAAAAGCAACCCACGAGGAAGCAGAGATGGGATCGTCTGCCCTGCCGCGGGTGGGGAGCCACAGCCGGGCGTGAAATGCACACAGCCGAGGGTTCGCACGCAGAACACGTGCACAGGAAGCGATCTTGGGCTTGTTGAAAGATTTCTTCATTTGTTGAGAGGCAGGGGGGCAAAAGACAGAGGAGAGAGAGCTTCGGCTGCTGGCCCAGCCGCCGCATGGCCGCAACCGTGAGGGCAAGGCACTGGGGGCTCACCAGGAGCTCCATCCTGCCGGCCAGGGCCTACGCACTCCAGCCAGCATCTGCGGCTGGCCCAGGCACATCAGCAGGGAGCCGGCCCGCAAGTGGAGCAGCTGGGACTTGAACCAGGAAGGCCAGGGAGGGCCGGTAGGCAGCAGCTTTAACCAGCTCTGCCACAGCCACAGCCCCACGTGGCTCTAAGCTCGACAGAGAAAAGGATGAAGCTGCATGTGAGAACATGGGAGCCAGCCTGGCCACGAGGTGGAGGCAGGGGCGGGCCAGCTGGGCACCCCAGAGCAGGGCAGAGCCATCACCTGCGGCTGCCAGGGTGGCCTCCCCTGCGGCTGCGCACGAGTGAACTCCGTCCCAGGGCCAGCTGCCCACGGAGCCCACTGGGAAGCAGGAGACTCAGAAACCCAGGACACGGCAACAGTTAAAAAGCCAAAGAGTAGCGGATACCGGCCAAGACCGGAGCTGCCGGGCCACGGTGCCAAACAGCGTGCAACCGCCTGGGAAAGGCACGGAGCCCCCAGCCCCTGACCTGCAGAGATGCTATGCTGGACCTGTGCGCCCGGAGGCCAGCACAGAAATGGCCTCACCGAGACGGGCAGCAAGGTGGACGCCCAGCGGCGGTAAACAGATGCTTCCAGTGTGGTTCGTCCGGAGAAGGCAGCGCCGCGCCCCCGGGAGGGAGCTGGCCAGAAGCAGCACCTGCCCCTGACGGTCGACACGGCCACACTGATCCACGGACCCTCAAGGACAGCGGCAGGAAGGACGAGCCAGGGAACCGTCGTGGGGAAACACCGGCCAGCAGACCCTCCGGCAGTCACGAGCCGGCTCGCCCAGCGCCTGCCCACTCCAGGGCCAGCCATCCTTTGGGGTGGGGGCGGGGCCCGAGGGCGTGCACAGGAGCCTTCCAGCATCCTAGAACATTCCGCGCCCTGGGCTGGGTGAGCGCACAGACACCCCTGCCATCCTCATGGCAGACCCCAGACAGCGAGCTGAACCAGGCGGCCGTCTGCACGGAGCAGACAGAAAACCATCATCCAGCCAGGGTGTGAGCCGGGCCACGGGCCCGGGGGCCACGGGACAGCAGAGGGCTGAGAAACCAAGCACAGGCCAGCCGTGTCGGCCACTGACACCCCCTCCCATGGTGCTGGTGTTAGGTACTGACACTCCCATCCCACAGTGCTCATGTTAAGTCACTAACACCCCCTCCCACGGTGCTGGTGTTAGGTACTGACACCCCAAATCCCATGGTGCTTGTATTAAATACTAACACCAGTCCCACGGTGCTGGTGTTAAGTCACTGACACCCCAAGTCCCACGGTGCTGGTGTTAAGTCACTGACACCACAAGTTCCACGGTGCTGATGTTAAGTACTGACAGTCCCAGTCCCACGGTGCTGATGTTAAGTCACTGACACCCCAAATCCCATGGTGCTTGTGTTAAGTACTAACACCAGTCTCACAGTGCTGGTGTTAAGTCACTGACACCCCCAGTCCCACGGTGCTGGTGTTAAGTCTATAGTCTATTTGGGAGCGTGTCAAGCATTCATAGAAAAAAGGAAACAAAAGACAAGTCTATTTTGGTGCAAAAAGTTCGCTATTGTGCACGGACTTTCCACAACATGAATTCTCCAAGGACTTTTGAGGCTGCCGTGTGTCTGGTCCTACAGTTAGGGTTCCCTCTCGGCCTGTTTGCTAGGACAGGCAGAGAGCTTTCCTTATCGTGCAGCGGTTTCTGTGCAGGAGCCCAAGGACTGGGCACCTGAGGCCAGGCTGTGCTGCTAACAGTGACCGACGACCCTGGCTGAAAATGTCTGCAGTGGCCGGCGCTGTGGCACGGCAGGTGAAGCCACCGTGTCCGATGCCGCCATCCATATGGGCACCGGTTCCTAAGCCGGCTGCTCCACTTCCGGTCCAGCTCTCTGCTGTGGCCTGGGAAAGCAGTGGAAGATGGCCCAGGTCCTTGGGGCCCTGCACCCACGTGGGAGACCCGGAGGAAGCTCCTGGCTTCAGTCTGGTTCCAGCCATGGCTGCTGTGGCCATCCGGGAAGTGAACTAGCAGATGGAAGTTCTCTCTCTCTCTCTCTCTCTGTCTCTCTCTCTGTCTCTCTCTCTCCATCCCCCTCTGCCTCCCCAGGCGCACTAGCAGGGAACTGGGTGGGTAGCAGAGTCTCTGCTGGGGCTGGCATCACAAGTGACAACGTAGGCCACTGCCAACAGCGCCTGCCCTGCGGGGCGGATCTCCTACTCATAACACCAGGCTGGGTCTCAGCAGCTGTTGGCCTGGGGACTACAGCCCCCAGGTCTGTCCTGGGCAAGTGGAGACAGCGCCATGCCAGCTGGTGCTCCCGGCCCGCAGTGGCCTCTGAAAAGGGCCCACATCCAGGAGTGGTGACGCCGGGGAGACCCCGTGCTCCGAAGGCTGAGACAGCCTAGGCTCTCTTCTGTCTGCCAGTCCAACAGGAAGGGCCTGCCCCCTCCACCCCGGGCTCCCCCAGCCCTGCCCCCCTCCACCCCGGGCTCCCCCAGCCCTGCCCCCTCCACCCCGGGCTCCCCCAGCCCTGCCCCCTCCACCCCGGGCTCCCCCAGCCCTGTCCCCCTCCACCCCGGGCTCCCCCAGCTCTGCCCCCCTCCACCCCGGGCTCCTCCAGCTCTGCCCCCCACCACTCCAGGCTCCCCCAGACCTGCCCCCCTCCACCCCGGGCTCTCCCAGCTCTGCCCCCTCCACCCGGGGCTCCCCCAGC
>CM027405.1:2718358-2741337 GCA_015711505.1 Sylvilagus bachmani | reverse complement strand
CCCCGGGCTCCTCCAGCCCCACTCCCCTCCACCCCGGGCTCCTCCAGCCCTGCCCCCCTCCACCCTGGGCTCCTCCAGCTCAGCACTGGCCAGTCTTCATCTGTTCCCACTGAAGAGATGCCACAGAGGGGCCCCAAGCTCAGAGGTCTTTCCCAAAAAGGTGGCTAGAAGGGTGGTCCATCGGAGAAGCGAGCACAGCCTCCCTGCTGTGGGCTGACACAAGCCCTTTCTGACCTCCTCACAGCTGTGACCAGCAGGGGAGCTGCCCAGGGGAATCCCGGCACCGGTGCTGTGGAGGCCGGGAGTGCCTCATCGCATGAGGCAGAGCACGGGTGTAGGCGATGAGCCAGGTTCAGCGCCTTTGTCCCCTCTCCGCTTCGTTCCCGCCCACAGATGGGCAGGAAAGCCCCACCTGACAGTCTTGTCCCAGGTCCCAGGGGGAGCAAGGCAGGGCAGGTTTCCTTGACACAGGTGTGTTCTCCACAAGACCCACGGGCTCGTGGAATCTCATCTCCTGCTTCCCAGAGCCCTGTCCCGAGCGGTCACCCACGGGGGCACGTCTAATGCCGGCACATCCAGTACGCAGCCGGTGGTCTCACCCTTTCAACCGCAGCCGTGCAGTGTGGGACCCAGCTGAAGCAGTGTGTTCACTGGACCTAACGAATGTTTTCAGAGAAGCAGAAAACACGGGTGAAACCCCAAGAGCTCAGGGACCCCCAAGGGCTCCCCCTGCTCACAGAAGTTCAGCCAAGAACAGCGGCTGGCGGAGGTCACAGCGCCCTCTGGTGCTCATGATGAGGAGTTGCAGGACCCGAAGGGTGCTTTTCCAGGGCTTGGAAGAGGGAAGGAGAGAGAGAGAGAGAGAAGAGGCGGGAAGAACAGCAGTAGCACACAGTCCCCGTGGCAGGCAGAAGACGGCCACTAAACACTCCCCACGCCCGGCCGCCTGAGCACACGGCGAGCACGCTTGTGCATCCCAGACCTCAGCTCACGAGGACATTTATGCATCCCGACCGCGTGGCACCACCCAGGTTCTCAGGATTGCCCACACGCGGGGCGTCTCCCTCTTCTCCCTCCCGCTTGTTTTTCTGAAGGAAAACAGTGAAACCCCGCCCTGCTCTTCAGCATGTTGAAAATCCAGACACTTTCTGTCTTTGCACGCAAGCGCAATGCCAGGACACGGCTACCGGAGCAAGAGCGGGTCCTCGGAACCACGTGGGGAGGGCTCCCTGAGTGACCCGGGGAAGCGAGCGGGATAAGGAGCCCAGCCACAGACAGATCACTCGCAGCCCAACCCTGCTGGTCAGCCGGCATTCCAGAGCCGCAGGTCCCGACACGGGGTCCCCGGATGGGAGGCCCTGGGAGGCACCTCGCTGATGGCATTGCTGCAGGAGGCTCAACTGACCTGTGGGGTCAACCGGCCTTTTATCTGAGACACGGCGGGGAAAGCCAACACCGGTGACGAATATCTCAGTGAATCCCGGCAGTGACCACTGGGACCAGGCACCCCTCACCCCAGGGCCCCTTTCTCTGCCAGGTGGCTGAGCAGCAGAGGGGACCCAGCTGGCCTCAGTCCCACTGGCCACGGGCTGTGACAATGGAGACCCACCAGGTGCGTGGAGACAGGAGGAAGGCTCTCTGGGGAGAGGACGAGTGCCGGGACCTGGAGGATGAGCGAGTTCGTGCGCATGCTACCTTAGCTCTGGGAGCAGAGAGAAGAGCAGAGAAGAGCCCGGCGTGCTCCGGGGCTGGAAGGAGCGACGGGCACTGAATGCTGAGGCGAGCACAGACGGGGCAGCAGCAGTTGGTGCGGCTAGGTGAGGAGTCAAGTGGCGCGACCGGCATCGTGGCACAGCAGGGGAGGCTGCCACCGTGTTGCTGGCATCCGATGTCAGAGCGCCTGCATGAGTCCCAGCTCCTCTGCTTCTGACCCAGCTCCCTGCGAACGAACGCAGCTGGGAATGCAACAAAGGAAACCGAGTGTCGGGGCTCCTGCCAGCCATGTGGGAGACCTGGGTGGAGTCCCAGCTCCTGGCTCTCTGGCACCACCTTTCAAATAAAGAAAACTTTTTAAAAAATATTTATTTGTTTATTTGAAAGGCAGAATGACAGGGAGAGAGAGGGGGAGAGAAGGGGATATGGGGAGAGAGAGAGAAAGAGAGAGAGAGAGGTTTTCCACCCACTGGTTCACTCCCCAAATGGCTGCAATGACCAGGGCTGGGCTAGGATGACGCCAAGAACTTCATCCTGGTCTCCCACGCAGGTGCAGGGGCCCAAGCACCTGGGCCAGCTCCCGCGGCTTTCCCAGGTGCATTAGCAGGGAGCTGGATTGGAAGTGGAGCAGCTGGGACTCAAACTAGTGCCCATATGGGATGCCAGCACTGCAGGTGGCAGCTTAACCTGCTACACCACAGCACTGGCTCAAATAAATGAATCAAGAAGGGGGGGGGGAGTCGCCATCAAAGGCAGAGTCTGGATTAGGAGCCCCGAGGTTGTCCAGCAGTGGAGACGATGGCCCGCCAGGCTGGTAGGGGGAGGCGAGGCGGGGGCAGGCGTGCAGAATCTTCATCCCCAGGGCACTGAAGCCACAGCCCCAGAGGACACAGAGCAGCAGGAGGGACCCTGGCCACACAGCTCTGTGCTGCCTCCGCCTCCGTGAGCTCTGTGCTGGTTCAGCCAGTGTGACCCCTTCCTGCCCCGGGGCTGGAGGCAGGAGGTGGCCAGCCTCTGCACTCTGCTTCCCGACCTTGAGCAGAACCATGCCCCACCCCCAGCCAGACAGCCCCTGCTGTGGGACAGGGCAAGAGACTTCGCTGGCGGCGTCCAGAAGTGGGCGGACCGTGGCGTGAGCAGCAGGTGAACTAATGTACCATATGTCACGCGGTCAGTGCTCAGCGAGCGCCAGCTACCAGGACTCCTCCTGCCCTCGGCCTGCCACCTGCTCCTCACAGCTCCCCGGGGGCCTCCTGGGAAGGCAGCCCCCAGCCCCGCAGCTCCGGCTCCCAGCTCTGAGGCTCTGCGCTCCCCTGGGAACCGCTGTGCACAGAGACCGGGTTTGCACTGAGCCAGCTGCTGACGACAGCCTGGGAAGGAGTCTAAGCTTAGACATGGAGGGAGCAGCGCACACTCCGGCTGAGGCAGGAAGAGCTGGGTTCAGATCTCGGCTCTGCCATTTCTGGCTCAGTGGCCTGACGCAGCCCTACGGTGCCTCGGCTTCCTCCTCTGCAGGATGGACTATCGTTTGGACCCACAGAGTCCCGGTGTCGGGGTCTTGGTCCTCAGTGCGGTGGCCTGGAGCGTTAAGCGGTGGACCTTGCAAGCCCTTGAACAAGGCGTTTGCTAAATAAAGCGAGGGCGCACCTGCCCTCTGGAGGGGCGGGGAGGGGAGGAAGACTGATCCCTGGGCACTGACCGCTGCCCAGCAGGTGGCTCCTCCCGGCTCTGCCACCACCTCGCCTCCTCCACTGGCACCCAGACCCGTTTTCCAGGGCCCTGAGTTGCTGGTGGCCACAGACAGAGCGAAATCAGGATTCAATTGTGGCTGAAACCCGCTAGCCTCCTGGGCACGGACAGGCCCTAGCCTGGGACGGCGCCCACACCAGGAGCTGCCCCTCCCCAAGGACCCACCTGTGGAGCCCGGCGCTGCAGGCATGGCCAGGTGGGTGACCCCGCCCCCAGATGGACCCCCTGACTCAGGCCTGCAGCGCTGCACGTGGCCCGCGGGGTCTGGAAGCCAAGGGTTTGCTGGGGGTCACTCAGCAGCCCGGTTACCGTCGGCCTCCAGGCCTGCGTGGACACGCCCTCCTCTCTTCCAGTGACCTCATTCACGCCCTGGGGCAGCACCCCAGCGCAGGGTGTGAGGGGGCCGAGAACTGGGTGCAGGCGCCAGGGTGGGAGGGCCCCCCTGGGGCAGTGGAGCCCGCGCTCACCTTCCGTACAGGGGGTGGGCAGGCGGGAGGGGCGGCGCGCTGGGCCGGGCATCACTGCCCGCTCCCCGGCGGCCGCCTGCGCCAGTGTCGTCATGATGCAGCCCATGCGGTCACTTACCTCCGGAGAATACGCACTTCTCCCAGGAGAGACTGAGGCAGGGGCGAGGGTGGGGCCCAAACTCCAAACTGTTCTGTCCTGGCCGGAGACCCTTGTGAGCCCGGTCACTCCCAGAGCAGGCCTCACTGGGGGCCGGGTCGCTGGTCCCCCCTCCCCCACCCATCTCCCACACTGTGGGTGTCCTGTAGGGGAGGGGCAGGGCCTGGAGGGGCTCACCCCAGCTGCCTCTGCCTAGGCCCAGGGAGCCTCCTGCAGGCCCCGAGCAGGGCTGCCTCCTAAGTTCTGGACTGCCTCTCCTCCCCCAGGAAAGCGGGGAGGGGTGGGGGCAGCCGTACATTCCATCTAGGACCTGGTTCAAGTCCCAGCTGCTCCACTTCCCATCCAGCTCCCTGCTACAGCCTAGGAAAACAGCACCCACACCCGCGGGGGAGACCTGGAGGAAGCTCCTGGCTCCTGCTGCAGCCTGGCCCGGCCTGGCCTTCTGCCCGTCTAGGGAGTGAACCATCGGATGGAAGACCTCTCTCTCTGTGTCACTCTTTCAAATAATTTTTTTTTTTTTTGGACAGGCAGAGTTAGACAGTGAGAGAGAAAGAGACAGAAAGGTCTTCCTTTTCCATTTGTTCACCCCCCCAAATAGCTGCTACGGCCGGTGTGCTGCGCCGACCCGAAGCCAGGAGCCAGGTGCTTCTTCTGGTCTCCCATGGGGTGCAGGGCCCAAGCACCTGGGCCATCCTCCACTGCACTCCCAGCCCACAGCAGAGAGCTGGACTGGAAGAGGAGCAACCGGGACAGAACCAGCACCCCAACCGGGACAATAACCCAGTGTGCCGGTGCCACAGGCGGAGGATTAGCCTAGTGAGCTGCAGCGCCGGCCTCAAATAATTTTTTTAAAGAAAGATTTATTTATTTATTTGAAAGTCAGAGTTACACAGAGAAGAGAGGCAGAGAGAGAGAGAGAGAGAATCTTTCATCCGCTGATTCACTCCCCAGTTGGCCGCAACAGCTGGAGCTGAGCCAATCAGAAGCCAGGAGCCAGGAGCTTCTTCCAGGTCTCCCACGCAGGTGCAGGGGCCCAAGGACTTGGGCCATCTTCCAGCTGGATCGGAAGTGGAGCAGCCGGGACACGAACCAGCACCTGTATGGGATACCGGCACTGCGGCCGGTAGCTTTACCCACTCTGCCACAGTGTCGGCCCCTAAATAACATTTTAAAACTGTTCAGAGAGAAACGGAATGAAGCACAAGTCAACAATTAGAAGTGGGGGCACGGGCACCTGGCACCTCGGTTAGGGTGATGTCACACCCCGCACCCCAGTGCCCGGGCTCCAGCCCCGAGGACACTCGCTCAATCCAGCGCCAGCTCGGCCCGTGGTGCGGAGCGGGGCCGGCTGACCCCGCGGCGATGGAGGCTGTGGCCTGACCATCCAGGGTGCAGGGTCCCCGCAGGCCACCGAGCGAGGGGGGGGGGGGCAGGGCGAGGGGGCAGCTGCTGGGGCCACGGAGGAACGGGGGGGGGGGGCATAGAGCGCGCCTGGCCCCGCCCGGCTTCAAACCCAAGACCCAAGGGCTGGAGCGAGGCCAGGCCGCCGCGGGCGACCCGCGAGGAGGGCTGCGCCTGCAGCGGGCGCGGGGCAGCCGGCTTCCGGCAGCGCGGCGCGGGGCACCGCCCGGACGCCGGCGGCAGAGGCGGAGCCGGGCAGCGAGCGCGCCCGCCGCCGGGACCCGGGACCCGGAAGCCGGCTGTCCCCGCGCCCGGCCGCCCGCGCCTGGCCCGCGCCTGGCCCGCCGCCGGGATGGGGCCGGCGCTCCTGCTGCTGCTGCTGCTGCTGCCGCTGCGGCCGCCGGCCACCCGGGCCGCGGGCCCCCTGCGCGTCTTCGTGGTGCCGCACAGCCACATGGACGTGGGCTGGGTCTACACGGTGGAGGTAGGGACCCCGGGACCCCGGTGCGGGCTGCAGCTAGGGGCGCCGAGCCAGGGCCGGCGCTGGCTGCCCCAACTTCGGCTTTGCCAGGGCAGCCTGGGGCCGGAGGGAGTGGGCAGGCTGCAGGCCAGTGGATGTCAGGTGACAGCGGGGCGGCTGGCCCCTGCCCCCGGGGACAGGCTCTGGGGGCGGGGCTGTGCTCCGGACCGTGCGTGCTGGGCCCTAGTGTCCCCTCCTGTCTGCTGACGCCGGCACAGGGCGTCCTGTGCTGGGGGGAGGGCCAACCCCACCTCCATCAGCATATCCCAGGAGTCACGTGGCGGCGCCAGTGGCTCCCCACTGCTCTGAAGGAGGCAGAGCCCAGCACCCCCACGGCCACGCTGGCCACAGGGCCCTTCCACTGCCTGTGCCTGCCGCCCAGAAAGCAGTCTCCCAGAACCCGCAGCGTTCGGTCCCTCTTTGTTCCTTGATCCTCACCTGCCTCAGAGTGGGTGAATGAATGAATGAATAAATGATGTGCGGTGAGAGTTCAGGAAGAAGAGAGAGGACCCCGATCCCTGAGGTCTCCGAGGTAGACGCTGGATGCTCCCCACCCCCAGTGGCCAAGTACACGGACAAGACCCCTGTGCTGGGGGTTAGAGGAGGTTCGTGTGCAGGACAGCAGGGCAGTGATGAGCAGAGACGGGAGGAGGACTTGGGGCCACGCGTGGGATCTGCTCCCAGGGCGCATCTCCAGGAGGAGACCCCCCCAGTGGAGGGGCTTAGAGGGCGGGAGAAGCAGGGGCCGGCGTTGGGGTGCAGCCGGCTAAGCCACTGCTGGCGACGCTGGCATCCCGCACGGGCGCCAGGTCAGTCCTGGCCGCTTGCTTCCGCGCCAGCTCCCTGCTCCTGACCTGGGACAGCAGCGGAGGATGACCCCGGTGCTGGGCCCTGCGCCCCCGTGGGAGACCGGGCAGAGTTCCGGGCTCCTGGTTTCTTCCTAGCCCAGACCTGGCTGTTGCGGCCTTTTGAGGAGTGAACCAGCAGATGGAAAATATTTCCTTCTCTCTCTCGGTCATTCTGCCTTTCAAATAAGGAAGTAGGGGGTTTTTAATTAATTTATTTATTCATTCATTTGAGAGCAGAGTCACAGACAGAGAGAGAGAGAGACCTTCCATCTGCTGTTCACTCTCCAAATGGCTGCAGTGACCAGGGCTGGGCCAGGCCAAAGCCAGGAGCCTCCTGTGGTCTCCCACGTGGGCCCAGGGGCCCAGGGACGTGGGCTCTCTGCCGCTTTCCCAGACACAGCAGCAGGGAGCCGAATCGGAGGTGCAGCAGCCAGGCCCGGAACTGGCGCCCTTGTGGGAAGCTGGTGCTGTAGGCCGTGGCTTACCCCGCTGTGCCACAGCGCCGGCCCTGGAAATAAATCTTAACACAGAAAAAGAAGGGATTGGGAGAAGCATTCCTGCGCTCCCAGTTTCCGGAGGAACAAGCCGAGGCGGAGGCTGGCGCCTGGCCCAGTGTGGCATCTCCTCTCCATTCCTGAGCTGCCGGTGCCCCGGGCCCCCTCTCCCCATCTCAGCCCAGGCCACACCCCTGGGGGCAGCTGCCCCGCCCTCTGTGCACCTCTGCCCTCCCCCGGGAGCCCCCTCCTCAGCAAAGGGCAGAGGCGGGAGCAGTGGAGACGGGCAGGGGACAGACCCTGCCCCTGGCTGGGGACACGACACTGGGTCTCGCTGGACTTTCCTCTTTGCTCCCCGGGGCCAGACCCTGTGGGGCCCCCGGAGGTGGGAGCTGATGCGATGGTGCCCCCTCCCCAGGAGAGCCTGCGGGCGTACGCGGCCAACGTGTACAGCACCGTGGTGGAGGAGCTGGCGCGCGGGCAGCAGCGCAAGTTCATTGCCGTGGAGCAGGAGTTCTTCCGGCTGTGGTGGGACGGCATCGCCTCGGACCGGCAGAAGCGCCAGGTAAGGCTGGTGACGCGGTCGGCCAGGCTGGCCCAGGCAGAGGCCGAGAGAGAGGAGCAGCCCCAGGCGGGAGGCTCACCAGGGGTTCTGGCTGTGCGGGCCGAGCGCTGGCTGTTGGTGGGGATCCTCTGGTTCCAAGGCTGTGGGCAGGTGCACGCCCCCCCCCACCCCAGAGAGAGGCTATTTGCAAAGCCCCTCCTTTCCGGCTCATCTTGGAAAACAAGTCAGCTGTGGCTCCCCAGCCAGGCATCCCCAAGAGGCAGATCCAGCTGGTGCGGATGGGTGCCGCCCCGCCGCTGGGCACTCCCCCCATGGCCTGGAGCCCCGCCCCCGTCCTCTCACCTGTGTGGCTGGCTGGCTGCTGCCCCGGGCAGGGGGTCGATGGCCCGGGCTGTGGCTGCAGCAGGCCGCTCCCAGGGGTGACCTCGCCTGCTGAGGCCCAGCACCTACAGCGCCCCAGCAGCTCCTCGCCCTTTCCTCCCCGGCGTCCCCCTCCCCCAGGGCCGTCGGCCTGGCGCTGCTGGAGCTGTGCCTGAAGCCTGGGCAGTCGTGACGGGGAGCCCGACCTCGGACGGCCCCTTGCTGCCTGCAGGGTGGTCGGCACTTGTACACGTGGCCGCCACCCAGCCCAGTGGTCTGTCTTCCAGAGAGGTGTGGCCAGGCGGGGGCTGGGAGAGACCCGGGGGTGCACGGCCTGGCGCAGGGCCGGCCCGCAGAATCGCGGGTGAAGGGGGGGCAGGGCTGAGAGCTGTGCAGCGCTGGACGGGACCGCAGTGGGTGTGGCGCGTGGACGCTGCCTGGTGGGGGCGCGGGACTCCGGGACGGGTGCAGGGGAGTTCTTTGTGCTGTTCGGCAGCGTCTTTGTAAGTTTGAATTCTGTCCAAGGTGAAAACGTGGGTGCACTCACGACGAGTTGGTCGAGGAAGAAGCGATGAGTCCGTGTTGGTGTGTCCCTGGGACAGGTGTTTGGCCCAGCAGCTAAGACACAGCCCGTGTCGGGTGTGTGGTTCAGGCCCCCACTCCACTTCTGTTTTTTTTTTTTTTTTAAGATTTATTTATTTGAAAGCCAGAGTTACACAGAGAGAGAAGGAGAGGCAGAGAGAGAGAGAGAGAGAGAGAGAGGTTTTCCATCTGCTGGTTCACTCCCCAGATGGCTGCATTGGCAAGAGCTGCGCCTATCTGAAGCCAGGAGCCAGGAGCTTCTTCCAGGTCTCCCACACGGGTGCAGGGGCCAAAGACCTTGGGCCATCCCCCACTGCTTTCCCAGGTCATAGCAGGGAGCTGGATCAGAAGTGCAGCGGCCGGGTCTTGAACCGGCGCCCGTGTGGGATACTGGCACTGCAGGCGGCAGGCTTACCACTACGCCACAGTGCTGCCTCCCCACTCCACTTCTAGCCCAGCTTCCTGCTAACATACACCCCGGGAGGCAGCAGGAAATGCCTCAGCCACTTCACGCCACCCACGTGGGAGACCTGGGCTGAGCTCCGGGCTGAGCTCCGGGCTTCCGCCTGGCCCCACCTGGCTGTTGTGGGCATCTGGGGAGTGAACCAGCGGGTGGGAGACCTCTCCTGCTCTTGCTGTCTCTCTGCCACTCTCGCCTTTCCTGTGAACATTTGTTAAGATGTATTTATTTGAGGGGCAGTGTTGCAGACAGAGGGAGGAGAGACACAGGGAGAGGTCTTCCATCTGCTGGTTCACTCCCAAAATGGCTGCAACCACCAGAGCTGGGCCATGCTGAAGCCAGGAGCCAGGAGCTTCCTCTGTGTCTCCCACGTGGGTGCAGGGGCCCAAGGACTTGGGCATCTTCCTCTGCTTTCCCAGGCACGTTAGCAGGGAGCTGGATCGGAAGAGGAGCAGCCGGGACTCAAACCGACAGTCATTTGGGATGTCGGCACCACAGGCAGAGGCTTACCTACTGCGCTACAGCACCAGCCCCAGTAATTATTTTTTTAAAAAAGAAGAACCAGCCAGTAACTATTTTTTAAAGATTTAATTTTAATCCATGCCAGACCAGGATGAAGACCCATGAGGGGTTTTCAAAACATCTGTGGAGGCCGGCGCCGCGGCTCACTAGGCTAGTCCTCCGCCTGTGGCACCAGCACACTGTGTTCTAGTCCCGGTCGGGGTGCCAGATTCTGTCCCGGTTGCTCCTCTTCCAGGCCAGCTCTCTGCTGTGGCCCGGGAGTGCAGTGGAGGATGGCCCAAGTGCTTGGGCCCTGCACCCCATGGGAGACCAGGAGAAGCACCTGGCTCCTGCCTTCGGATCAGCACGGTATGCCGGCCACGGCGGCCATTGTGGGGTGAACCAACAGAAAAGGAAGACCTTTCTCTCTGTCTCTCTCTCTCACTGTATAACTCTACCTGTAAAAAAAAAAAAAAATCTGTGGAAATGTATATTATGAAAGAGTTACCTGCTGTGGCGTAGCAGGTAAAGCCACCAGCTACAGTGCCAGCATCCTATATGGGGGCCAATTCAAGTCCCAGATGCTCCACTTCCCATCCAGCTCCCTGCTGTGGCCAGGGAAAGCAGTAGAAGATGGCCCAAGTCCTTGGGCCCTGCACCCATGTGGGAGACCCGGAAGAAGCTCCTGGCTCCTGGCTTTGGCCTGGCCCAGCTCTGGCCATTGCAGCCAATTGGAGAGTGAACCAGCAGATGGAAGACCTCTCTCTCTCTCTCTCTCTCTCTCTCTCTGCCTCTTCCTCTGCCTCTCAAATAAATAAATAAATCTTAAAAAAAAAAAAAAAGTACACGTGGATTTCAGATTTTGCACTGAAACCAACTTATCCTGCGAGTCCACTTCTGTGGCCTTTCTCCGTGGCCACATGTGCAGGTCGAGTGCCGGCCTGGGGATGGGTGTTTTCCAGGGGGGAGGGGCGGACGGTGCAGCCAGGGCATCAGCGTCCTGGTGCCGAGGAGGAGGCTGGGTGAACGCTTCGAGAGGACGGGGTGGCGAGGGCCGTGCCCCAGGCCCCACGCGCCGCCTCCTCTGCCCCGTGCGCAGGTCCGCCAGCTCCTGCAGGAAGGGCGCCTGGAATTCGTCCTCGGGGGCCAGGTGATGCACGACGAGGCCGTGACGCACTTCGACGACCAGATCCTGCAGCTCACAGGTGTGTTGGGGCCCCTGGGCACCCAGCCAGGCTGAGCAGGGTGTGGGCGCGCACGGCTGGGCTCTGGAGATGGGGAGGGGGCAAGAGTGTGGGCTCCTGGCCTGCTGTGTCTGGACGCTGCCAGCCCTAGCCCTGGGACCCCTGGGCAGGGGGCGTAGCCGTAGTGTGGCTCACGCACTCCCCGCTGGGGAGTCTGACGGTCGTGGTTCCTTCTAAGGGGTGTGTGAGGTTCACGCTGGGGCGGTTAAATAGAGCATTTCTGGTGGAATGGGTGGTTCCCTGGTGTTAGCTGCCTTCAGCCCCACCATCATCACCACCACTGCCTCCATCATCGCCACCATCACCAATCCACCATCCGTGTCACAGGTACTGGCTCCACCGTCACCACCACTGCCACTGTCACCACTGCCACTGTCACCACCCCATTACCAGTGCCACCACCCCCATCACCAGTCCACCGTTGCCACCACCACCCCCATCACCAGTCCACCGTTGCCACCACCACCCCCATCACCACCTCCACGTCACCATCACCATTGTCACCGTCACCACCACGTTGCTCACTGTTTGCCCAGTGCTCCCCCCGCAGCCCCTCCGCCAGGTCCCCAGGGCAGGGAGCTGAGGAAGCCCCGCGGCTCTCAGTCTCGCTTCGCAGGTGCAGAGCCTGAGACCCAGAGAAGGGGCGTGGCTGCAGGGCAGGTGGCCGGGACTGGCGGCGGGAGCTCAGGGTCACGGCCATCACAGCGCAGGCCCGGGCGGAGCAGGACTCGTCCGGGATGTTCTCAGCGCGCTCTCCTTCTGCCCCTCCCTGGCCTGGGGTCTTCCCCTGCCCAGCGTCACCCGGCCCCTGGGCGTGGCCATTCCGCCTGGAAGCTGGGGTCCCAGCCACGTCTCTCTTCCCAGGCCTTCACATCCCTTTCTCTGGGAGTTGTTGTTTAAAGTGAGTTGGTTTTAAAAATTCTTTTAAAAAAGATTTATTTATTTATTTGAAAATCAGAGAGAGGGAGAGACAGAGAAGTCCTCCATCCACTGGTTCACCCCCTAGTTGGCTCAAACAGCAAGTACTGGGCCAGGCTGAAGCCAGGAGCCAGGAGCTTCTTCCGGGTCTCCCACACGGGTGCAGGGACTCAAGGACTTGGGCCATCTTCCACTGCTCCCAGGCCATCAACAGAGAGAGCTGGATCGAAAGAAGAGCAGCTGGGATTCGAACCAGTGCCCACATGGGATGCCGACACTGCAGGCTGTGGCTTTACCCACTATACCACAGCACCAGCCCCAAAATTTGTGTTTTATTGGAAGTGGAGAGAGGTCTTCCATGCACCGATTCACTCCCCAAATGCCCACAGCAGCCAGGAGTGTGCCAGGCTGCGGCCAGGAGCCCAGAGCTCCATCCGGGTCCCCACGTGGGTGACAGGGACGAAGCACTTGAGCCACCACCGCTGCCTCCCAGGTGTGCGTTAGCCTTTGACAGGGCGCGGCCTGCACCGAGAACACACACGGGCGTAGCGTTTGGTGCAGCAGGTACGCTGCTGTGTTACCGAAACCAGGGGTGGGACGTCGGCGCCGGCGGGCTCCACGGGAATCGTTTCCTGAGCCTGAGCACCGATCCCGTCTCTGACGACATTGAGAGGCTCCCCAGCGCCCCCTTGGCTGGGTGGGGTTCAGCTGCAGCCTGCGTGACTCAGGACCGCCCTGCCGTGGCCGGTGGGTGCGGTGTGTTTGTAAGGGAGTCCCTGGGGCAGGCTCCTGGGGCAGATTTGTGCCTGGAGTCACAGAAGCAGAGCTTAGGTCTCCTCCCCTCCCTGGGAAGCCCACCGCGCATGGCGGCCCCGGACTGCTGGGAGCAGCTGCTTTGCACGGTGGGTGTCGGCCGCTCCCCTCCCCCATCTCCGCTGTGGTCTTGCTTCCTCCCTCTCCCTGTGACGCCCGCCTCGTCCCGAATCAGAGCCCACGCACACCCTGGAGGGCGCAGCATGGCGCAAGCACTGGGGTTCTCTGCCTCTCGCTCTCCCTGTCACTCTGCCTTGGGCACAAGTAAATGCATCAATCTTTAAAAAGAAGAAGGACAGAGCAGAACGTGGTGCCGGGGGCCGGGGCTGGCCGGGAGCCCGTGTGTCGGGGGCAGGGTCTCTGCCGGGCAGGTGGAGTCGTTCTGCTCACGCGTGCCCCCAGAAACGGGCAAGGCGCAAGTCGCGTGTTCACATTAGAACGTACAAATTAGGGGCTGGCGTTGTGGCACGGCAGGTTACACGGCATCCCATATCGGGGCGCCCGCACCGGTTCCCGTTCCGGCTGCTGCACTTCTGATCCCACCTGCTCGGGCCTGACCGCCTGCAGGGGAGACCGGGGTGGAGCTGCAGGTTGCTGGCTTCAGCCCGGCCCAGCCCTGGCCGTTGCGGTCATTTGAGGAGGGACCCAGCGGGTCAGACCATCTCTCTCTCACCTTCTCTCTCTGTCACCCTGCGTTCAAATAAACAAATGCATCTTTTTTAAAAGTAAAGGTGGAAATGAAATCCCTCGAGCCGCCCACAGCGCAGGGGTCCTGGGAGAGCAGGTTCTGGGGACGGGGTCCCGCCCACCAGCGAGCTTCTGTTGTTTGCAGAAGGACACGGGTTTCTGTACGAGACGTTCGGCATCCGGCCCAGGTTCTCCTGGCACGTCGACCCGTTCGGCGCCTCTGCCACGACCCCCACCCTGTTTGCCCTGGCCGGCTTCGATGCGCACCTCATCTCCCGGATAGACTACGACCTGAAGGCCGCCATGCAGGAGGCCCAGGTGCGTCCACGCCACGTAGGGAGCCCCGCACCAGCCGCCGGGCTGTCCTCCCCAGCCTTTCCTGTGCCGGGGCTACCCTCTCCTCCCTCTCCTCCCACACAGCTCACTTCTCCGGGCATGGCCAGAGGTCTGCAGCCAGGCAGGGCGCTTTGAGCTGGGGGAAGGGCTACGGAGGCAGGGTGACTCCAGGCCTCCTGGCTGCCCACAGGGGCCTAAAACCACAGCCGTAAACTGCAGGTGCCTCGCGCTCGCCCCAGGCTGGGGGCCAAGCACCAGTCACCCTTCACTGCTTTAGAGTAAACAGTAGGCGCTGCCTGTGGGCGTGCACTCAGAAGCACCGGGCCTGGAGCCCTAACCCTGATCTCTAGATGGCAAGAGAGCCCTACCAGGCCGTGATGAGCCCTGAGCCTCCCTCCCGGGTCAGCTCTGCCTCACCTACAGCAGGTGCGGCTCTCCCCACCTCTCACGCAGAAGCCAGGGTTTGTGTGCGGTCCCTGGGCCCGGCCCTGCCCTGGTCCCGAGCACTCTTGTCACTCAGGCAGGGGTGGCCGGCTCTCGGCCTCCCCGGCCTCCCCGGCAGGGTCCCAGCAGAACTGGAATGGGCCGGATGAGTGAGTGGCTCCTCCTCCTGTGGCTTTGGGAGGGGCGGGAGGAGGCGGGAGAGGGAGCTCTAGTCCTGGAAGGCTGGGTGAGGGGCAGGCGAGGGCAGGCGGGAGAGCCCGGTCGTGGGGCGGGCGCCGCCCTGGGCCTCAGCCTGTGCCCCCGGGCCTGCAGGCGCTGCAGTTCGTGTGGCGAGGGTCCCGGTCGCTGCTGGATCAGGAAATCTTCACGCACGTCATGGACCAGTACAGCTACTGCGCCCCCTCCCACATCCCCTTCTCCAACAGGTGCGTGCCCTGTGCAGCTGCCCCCGCGTCCACGCGCACCTTCCCACTCCCGTAAGGCCCCCCCCAGCAGAGGGGGTCCCATCAGGAACCCCTTTGTCCAAATGAAGAAACAGGCTCAGGCCCCCCAGCCAAGGGCCCAGCCGGCGATTCGGGGGTGCAGGGGCTCCGAGCGCCACCTCTCCTGGTGCAGGGTTATCTAAGGGGCCAGCTCCTCACGCTGCCTCCCGGAGACTCGCAGCCTGGCCCTGCCCTGCGAGGTCCCTCCCTGCTCCCGGCAAGGCAAGGCAGCCGAATGCTGATGCCGGGGCCCTTGGGGCCGCCCTCCACGTCCATCACCTCTGCTGCTCCTGCCTCCTCCCACCTGGGCGTGGAATGTGCGGGTTCCAGCTAAGGGGTCGGGGTCTGGGATGATGTGGATGGGAAGGAAGACCCCCACTGTTCCTGCCACGGGCTGGCTTTGTTGTGGGGAGGGGAGGGGGCTAGGCAGGAGGGTTCATCCCCGCCCCAGCCACGGCGCTCAAGGGATCACAAGGAAGCAGGCAGGAGGTGTGGGAGGTGGAAGGGGTCACGGGGGCGAAGCTGCTCCTCACAGTCGTGGGGACTGCATCTGTGCCACCGCTTCCCGTTCCTGGTTTATTTATTTTACTTGAAAGTCAGTTACACAGAGAAAGGAGAGGCAGAGAAAGAGAGATCTTCCATCCGCTGGTTCACTCCCCAGATGGCCGCAACAAGCAGAGCTGTGCTGATCTGAAGCCAGGAGCCAGGAGCTTCTTCTGGGTCTCCCACATGGGTGCAGGGGCCCAAGGACTTGGGCCATCTTCCACTGCTTTCCCAGGCCACAGCAGAGAGCTGGATGGGAAGAGGAGCAGCCGGGTCTTGAACCCCCACCCATATGGGATGCTGGCACTGCGGGCAGCGACTTTACCACTACACCACAGCGCCGGCGCCTCCTCCCCTTCTGATCCAGCTCCCTGCTAATGCGTCCCAGGAAGCCCAAGTGCCCGGGGCCCCGGCACCCCTGTGGGAGGCCCAGATAAGTCCCGGGCTTCTGACTCCAGGCTGGCCCAGGCCTAGCTGTTGTGGGCACTGGGGAGTGAATCAGTGGGCGGACCTCTCTCCGGACTACTGAGCTTTGGCCACCTCCCACATTTTGTACCAAGGCGAGTATCTCACCCCAGCCCGAGTCTTCTGGGGGTCCTGAGACCCCAGCTCTGAGCAGGGAGGTGACCGTAGGAGTGCGTGGGCAGGCAGGTCTCGCCTGGTCGGCATCAGAGCCCCAGGGAGTGGGGAGCAGAGGCCGAGGGCTCCGCGTGCGGCTGGGGGGGGGCGGGCTGGGGCCACGTGGGGTCACAGGCGGCCCCAGCCTCAGCCCTGCCGCGTGCAGAGCTGCTGAGCTCTCCCCCTGCCCCCTCCCCTCCTGCAGGTCAGGGTTTTACTGGAATGGCGTGGCCGTCTTCCCAGAGCCGCCCCGGGATGGGGTGTACCCCAACATGAGTGAGCCTGTCACCCCCGCCAACATCCAGCTCTATGCCGAGACCCTGGTGGCCAACGTGAAGCAGCGAGCTGCCTGGTTCCGCACCCCGCACGTCCTCTGGCCCTGGGTAAGGCGGGGGTCCCAGGCCCTGGGGGCGTCCAGCCCCTGCACCCAGGACCACCTGGGCTCGCGTCCAACTACACCCAAGCCGGTTTCCATCCAGGCCCTCGAAGCTCCATCATTTTCCAGGGCCTCACCCCACCCAACAGCCCCTCCCCGGGTCACCCCCACCACCCACCCGACAGCCCCTCCCCGGGTCACCCCACCACCCACCCGACAGCCCCTCCCCAATGCCAGCCTCCAGCCTCCACCCAGCACCCCTCACTCCCCACCCCAGCGCGTGGGGCTGAGGCCAGGCCCCAGTCCCGTCTCCCTCCCTAGTCCCCGTGCACCTTCCTCTGGGGCCAGGAATGGTTCCTGCTTCCTGTGCTGCACGTGGGGTCAGAATGAGGCTCCCCAGGGCTCCACCCCACCTGTCACCCTCATCACCAGCCTCTCACGGGCACCCACTGTGTGCCAGGCGCTGTCTCACCCACCTACCTGGCACACCACGCTGCTGGTACTTGAGGGAGCGAGGCCCAGAGAGGTTAGGGGATTGTGCTGAGGCCACTGGGCTTCTTGGCAGGGTGGGAGGAAGGGGCGGAGTCAGTGTTCACACTGGTTCCCAGACCTGGGTCCTAACAGAGCCGCCCACTGGCGCCAGCCACGGGTGCTGGTGTGGGCCCCGGTCGGCTCCGTGCCAGAAGCTCAGGGCAGCGCTCCTGTCCGGCCCGCAGGGTTGCGACAAGCAGTTCTTCAACGCCTCGGTGCAGTTTGCCAACATGGACCCCCTGCTGGGCCACATCAACAGCCGGGCGGCCGAGCTGGGGGTCACGGTGCAGTACGCCACGCTGGCCGACTACTTCCAGGCCCTGCACGCCCTCAACGTCACCTGGCGTGTCCGGGACCACCACGACTTCCTGCCCTATTCCTCAGGTACGAGCCCCAGGGAGGGCGCAGACTGCCCACCAAGCCTGCGGGGGTCCTGGGCAGGCCTGTGCTGGGCCCACCTGCACGTCCTGGCTGCTTCCCACAGGCCTGCACGGGGCCCCCGGGAGCCCCCTCCCCACTCCTCTGCCTGAGCACCGGCACCGAGTTCGGTGGACACCTGCTGGGCATCCCCCAGGCCTGGGCTCCCTCCTTTAACTGCGCAGGACCTTGGCTGTACGTTCAATGGGCAGGCCATGGAGGACACGGCCCAGCCTCAAACTGGGGACACAGCTGGGGCTGCTGCCAAAGCTGGGTCCCCGCGCCTGGTGCCGAGGGTCTCGAGGCGAGAGGCTGTCCACTCCAATGGCAGACGAGAGCAGGAACTGCACCCTCCCGCCTGAGGATGGCCTAGGTTTCTTTAAGATTTTATTTAATTATTTAAGAGTTACAGAGGGTTCAGACACAGGGAGAGATCTTCCATCCGCTGGTTCACTCCCCAGGTGGCTGCAATGGCCAGAGCTGGGCCAATCCAAAGCCAGGAGCCAGGAGCTTCTTCCAGGTCTCCCACATGGATACAGGGGCCCAAGGACTTGGGCCATCTTCCACTGCCTTCCCAGGCCACAGCAGAGAGCTGGATTGGAAGCAGAGCAGCCAGGACTCGAACCTGCGCCCCTATGGGATGCCGGCGCTGCAGGCTGGGGCTTTACCTGCTCTGCCACGGTGCTGGCCTCTGGTCTGGGCTTTCAGAGAAGGTTGCAGGTAGCCCTGTAAGGAGGCGGGGTGGCCTGGGGGCCGGGTCTCGGACGTCAGCGCAAGTCCCCGGGAGCGTGCTTGGCGGCGTGGCTGTGTCAGGAGGAGGACAGAGCAGGGTTCTGCCCAACTCAGCAGCTGCGGGCAGGGCAGTGGTCTTCATCCAGCGCCCCCCACCCCGGCAGCCTGGAGCCCCTGCTCCCTGGGCCTTAGCGTGGGTTCTGCCCCTGCAGACTCTGCGCCTGCATCGTGCCGCCGGCGGGGAGGGCAGGCCACCCTGGGCACGGCCTAGGCCTCTGCCGCCTCCTCGAGGCCAGGCTCTGGAGCATGCAGTCGCCATCATACACGTGTCGGACAGACACCAGACATGTCATACACGTGTCGGACAGACACCAGACATGTCATTCACGTGATGGACAGACACCAGACATGTCATACACGCAGACACCAGACATGTCATACACGTGTCGGACAGACACCAGACATGTCATACACGCAGACACCAGACATGTCATACACATGTTGGACAGACAGCAGATATGTCATACACGTGTCGGACAGACATCAGACATGTCATGCACGTGTCGGACAGACACCAGACATGTTATTTACATATTGGACAGACACCAGACATGTCATTCACGTGATGGACAGACATCAGACATGTCATTTACATATTGGACAGACATCAGACATGTCATTTACGTGTTGGACAGACACCAAACATGTCATACATGTGTTGGACATCCATCAGACATGTCATACATGTGTTGGACATCCATCAGACATGTCGTTTACATGACGGACTGACACCAGACATGTCATACACGTGTTGGACAGACATTAGACATGTGGTCAGTCACAAGCTCGGGGAACTGCATTCCTTCACCAGAAAATGAAGAAAACAAAACCAACAAAGATGCGTCTGGTCCAGTGGCAGGGCTCCGTCCACTGGGTCGCTTCAAAAAGGCAGTGAGACGAGAGAAGCTGCCGTCTGCTGGGCTATTAATAACTATGACGTCATCCCCGGGGCCCTGGCCACAGCCCGGCCCCTCTGTCCACAGTCATGGCAGGAAGGAGGCCACGACCCTACCCCCAGGCCCAGCCGGGGGCCTCCCCGGGGAAGATGGCGTGGGCCAAGCCTTCTGGAGGAGCTGGGTTGGGGCGCAGCCCCTCGCCGTGGCTGGGGGCCGACGCTGCTCGCCTTGAGCCCTGTTTTGTCTTCAGCAAAGTGGGTTCTTGGGACAATTAGGGGAGACGCTGGATGAAGACCACTGCCCTGCCCGGCTGCCCCCCTCTTTTGTCTACTTGGGGTCTCAGCCCGCTGCCCATCCCGCCTGCCCACTGCCTGCTGCTGGAGGGACCCCGCCCCAGGGCTCCCCTTCCGGTGGGGGCCTGCCCGCCCTTTCCAGGCCCAGCTCTCCTGGCTGCCCCTCCTCCCACGTCCACCCTGAGCTCGTCTCTGGCCCCTGACCCTCTAGCACGCAGCCCTGCACCGCCCCAGCCTCTCAGCAGGGCTCCCGGCACCATTGCTGGTTTGGCTGGGGGAGGAGGGCTGGGCCCGGAGCCATGAGCCCCAGGACCACCGCCCACCCAGGCTGCCTCCCTGGGAGAGCCACAGACCCCAGGCCTCGGTGGCCTGAGCTTCCTCTGCGTGTCCAGGGCCAGGCGTCGGGGTCTCACTGCCTCCCCTTGTCTCCCAGAAGCGTTCCAGGCCTGGACGGGCTTCTACACGTCCCGCAGTGGCCTCAAGGGGCTGGCGCGGCGAGCCAGCGCCCTGCTACACGCCGGGGAGTCCATGTTCACGCGCTACATGTGGCCGGCACCCACGGGGACTCTGGACCCGGCCTGGGCCCTGCAGCAGTTACGGCAGCTCCGCTGGGCGCTCTCGGAGGTAAGTGCCCACCTCTTGGCGGGACTGGACGCTCCCACGTCCCACCCCATCCTAGCAAGTCCTCCCAGCCCCAGGACCCTGGAGGCCCCCTGGGTCACAAGGCTGGGCCAGAGGTCCGGATTCCTCCCCATGCAGTGCAAACAATGCCCTCGCCCAGAGGGGTGGCAGGCGCTCGGGTGATAATTCATGTCACCTGCTCATCACCATGGCTGCCACCCAGCAGGTCCTTCCCGAATCTCCAGTCTCAGGCGCCCCCACTGTGCGGGGGAAAGCGAGACTGAGAAGCCCTGGGCCGTGTCCTGAGTCACTCAGAAAGGGCCGGGTGGCTGGGCGTGCTCCCTCCCCAGGGGGGCACGCTGGGGAGGTGGCGCTGTGCTGGGGACAGACGGGCACACGCACCAGGCGCCTGCGGAGCCTGGGTCTCCCCGTGTGACGGGCGGCTCTGCCTGCACTCTGCGCGGGGGCGTACAGACGCAGTGCACGCCTGCAACACGCCTGCTGCATGTATGGGACGATGCAGTCCTGGAAAGGAAGCGAGAGGCGGGGACTCGGGGGGCTCTCCGTGGACGGGGTCAGGGAGACTTGGGCAAGTTCCCCGGCCTCTCCTGGGGCGCTCCCGCCTCCTCCCCGGGCACCGGGTGAGGGAGCAGGAGCCAGTGTGGGCGGGGTAGGTGTCCTGACCCCGCCCCTCCTCCCGTGGGGGTTGCCGCAGGTACAGCACCACGACGCCGTCACTGGCACCGAGTCCCCGAAGGTGAGGGACATGTACGTGGAGCACCTGGCTGCCGGGATGCTGAGCGTGCGCAAGCTCATGGCCTCCATCGTCCTGGACAGGCTCCGGCCCACGGCGGCAGAGCCCTGGGCAGCCCCCGTGGCCGGCGCGGGTGAGCCAGGCCCCTGGGGGAAAGCCAGGCCCCTGGGGGAAAGCCGGGGGCCTCTTCTAGTAAGAGCACCGGGCAGGGACCTGGGTGCCCCGGGCTGCTCCGCCCACGTTCCCAAGGAGCTCTCGGCTGTGGCGTGAGCTGGGGCCCTTGGACCCGTCCCACCCTGGCCCTGGCTCCCAGCCCTGGCCCAGCTCAGCCTGGCTGCACATTCGTGCCCTCGGGGCAGCCTCTTTGACTGGGAGGGTCCCGTGTGCACGGCCACCATCGTCCCGGGGCAGCCGGGGGGATCAGACTGCAAACGTCCAGGCACCCGGGTGGGGTCCAGTGAGGTGGGCGGCAGCCGGTCAGGCCTGCTCTCTCTGGGCACAGGGCCTGCAGGACTCACTGCCGCCGTCTACAACCCACTGGCCTGGACGGTGACCACGATCGTCTCCCTGACCGTCGGCTTCCCCAGAGTCAGCGTCACGGACGAGTCGGGCCGCCCGGTGCCCGCACAGGTACGGGGAGGGGGCGGAGACACCACTGTTCGCTGTTGCTGGCTGATGTTCCGGAAGTTCGTGGAAAACGTGTGTTAACGAGAAGCTGCTCGTGGATTTCGGACTTTTCACACCAAAGCTACCTCGTCGTTTGACGCTGCTTTTCCATGGATTCCCCTCGTGCTGGTGGGAGGGCCCTCGGCTGTCTTAACGGGGTGCTTTGATGGGCGTGCTGGCCCCGGGGGGCCTGGGCTGCTGTTCTCAGCAGCACCCGATGTCCAGCGTGGCCCCTTCCACCGCCACGGCCGACATGGCCGACCCCCCCAGGAGGATGAAGGGAGCGGCACCTGGCCTTCAGCAAGCGCTGCCCGGGGCCCACCTGGGCCCTGCACGGCCCTCGCGTGGAGTGTTGCAGGGTGGGCTGGGGGCTCCAGGGGCTGGGTCCCGTGGCTCAGTTTGGCAAAGGGAGGGGCAGGAGAACAGTGGGGGTGGGGGTGCTGGCAGCCCCCACCCAGAGCCCCCTTCCCTACTGGTGAGCGTGCCAGGGCCACCCTAGAGGTTGGGGACATGTCCAGCAGAGATCTCCTGCCATTCAGGGCTCTAAGTAGAGGACGGGCAGGAAGAGGGCAGGTGGGCGGGGACAGCGGGAGCAAGCCCTGGGGGCTGGGCCGCCTCGTAGACAAGCTGAGGCCAGGCCGTGTCCTCCAGGTGGGGGCAGGTTGGAGGGTGCCCGGACTCGGGGTGGGGGGGGCTCAGGTGCAGGTGTTGCTGGAGGGGTGCACCCGCTGAGCTCTGCCAGTCCCCCCTGCTGGGGTCAGGTGAGCCTGAGGGAGCCCCAGAGGATTGTGGGAGTGATGGGCTCAGGGCAGGGGCAGGACGGGCAGCTGGTCACTGGCCAAAAGCAGAGAAGGACCCGGGGAGAGCCAGGAAGACGCGGCCGTGCCCCTGGGGAGAGCGCACCCTGCCGGGCGCCTCGGGGAGACTGAGCCCCCGGCCCCGCCCGCCTGGCAGGTGCAGAGCTCGACCAAGGCCCCGGACTCGTATGACCTGCTGCTCCTGACCACCATCCCGGGCCTCAGCTACCGGCACTACAGCATCAGGCCGGCTGCAGAGGCCCAGGAGGGCGCCGCGGAGCAGGCTGCCGTCCGCTGGCTCGGCCGCCGGCTGAGGGGACGGGGCGGCCGCGGGCGCCTGCTGCCCGTGGGGAATGACTGCTACACCGTGCTGCTGGACCTGGACACCGGCCTGATGGACAGCGTCCGCGAGAGGTGAGCACACGCCGGCCTCCCCGGGCCCCATCCACCTCCTTCCACCCCCATCATCCACCCCCCTCCACCCACCTCCTTCCACCCCCCATCCACTCACCCTCCATCCACCTCTGCCTACCCCCCATCCACCCCCCCATCCACCTCTGCCCACCCCCCCTCCATCCACCTCCTTCCACCCCCCCATCCATCCCCCCTCCATCCACTTCCTTCCACCCCCATCCACCCCTCCTCCATCCACCTCCTTCCACCCCCTCATCCACTCACCCTCCATCCACCTTCCACCCCCATCCACCTCCACCCACCCCTCATCATCCGTTTGTCCGTCTACTCTCTCTCCCTATCCATCCGTCCACTCCCACATCTGCCCGCCAGCCACCCTACCCTCACCTGTCTGCTCACTGACTTCATACTCCCATTCACCCATCTACACCCGCTCTCATTCATCCGTCTGCCCACCCGCCCCCCCATCTACTCATCTACCCACCTCCCAGTCCACCTGCCCATCCATCCATCTACCCAC
>CM027405.1:2676762-2717858 GCA_015711505.1 Sylvilagus bachmani | reverse complement strand
CATCTCCCACAGCTTGCCGCGGCTCCGCAGGGGCGCGCGCCCGCGCTCGCGGCTCAGCGCCGCGACGTCCTCGCGCATCTCGTGGATGAGCGGCAGCAGGAACTGCTCGAAGTCCTCCTCCGGCTGCAGCACCTGCACCTGCTCGGGCTCGGCCAGCTCCACCGCGTCCAGGGGCCGCATCGCGCGCCGCCTGCGGGGGCGGCCCTCGGCGGAGGCAGCGCCGAGTCACCGCTCAGCTCCCTTCTCGCTCCTTGCGTCCAGCCTCTCGCTTCACAGGCGCCGCGGGGGAAAAGGCGAGGCGGGCGCACAGCCCCGCGCCCCGACCCGCACCCGCGGCCGTCCACCAGGCGGCCCTGGGCGTGTTCACGGCCCTTTTACGACGTACGGGGCCGCTTTGCGGCCACGCCTCGGCGAGAGCGGGGCGCGGGCGCGCGCGCGTGAAGGGGCCGGGGGCGCGCGCGCATGCCCCCCGGCCGCCGGCTGAGCGCGCCGCGCTGGACCCGCTAGTGCGTAGTCGGGGGCGCAGGGGGTTGCGGCTTCGGTTTTTTCAGTAAAACCCAGCCTCTCCGTCTTTGAATACGGCTGGCTGGCCCTCAGCGCTGTCTGTCCAAGCACGGGCGTCCACTGAAGTTGCATTTATGCATTCGAAAGCTGGAGGCGGAGAGATGGCCTGTGCACTCCTCCAAGGCCCGCGCAGCCGGCGCCCGGAGCCCCGGCGGGGCCGGCACTTGAGCCATCTTGCGGCTCCGGGGTGCACCGGCAGGAAGCTGGCTGGACCGGGTTCTCGCCCACGCACCGCAGTGTGGCGTGGGGGTGTCCTGCCCATTGCACCGAACACCCACCCCGCTTGCGCGATCCGTCTAAGCTCAGCGGGGACACCGCCTAGAGCTGTGCTCTGGGTCGGAACGCGAGCTGAGTGCGCCCCAAGTCTACACCGCAGCTCCCAGCAGCCTTCCCCTCTCACGCGCGGGCCGCTGCCACGCTGTGTCCAGGGGGGAACCTCTCGCTGCCCTCGGCTCTGGCCAGTAGAGCCCGGT
This sequence comes from Sylvilagus bachmani, assembly GCA_015711505.1. Taxonomy (NCBI): domain Eukaryota; kingdom Metazoa; phylum Chordata; class Mammalia; order Lagomorpha; family Leporidae; genus Sylvilagus; species Sylvilagus bachmani. Next base: position 2,716,821 of record CM027405.1, on the reverse strand, counting down.
CTCCTTCGCCCTCGGCAAAGGGCCACCTCTGCGGTCAGCCCTTCCCGGGGTCGGAGTCCCGCAGGGGCCGGCCTCCGCAGCACGCCGGGGGCCGTGAGCCTGGGCTCCGGCCCCTGCCTCACCGTGGCGCCGAGTGGACATCTCCGACGGCGGCGGCGAAGCCCCTCTGGAGCAGGGTGCGCCCCCGGCAGCCGTTGGTTTGTGCCGCTCAGAGGGACAGCGAGCGATGGACACGAGTCTCGGCATCCTTCCGCTGACACCAATTCTTCTTTTCAAAGATTCGTTTATTTATTTGAAAGGCAGAGTTGCCGAGATGCAGAGACAGAGGGGTCTCCCATCCGCGGTCACGCCCCCAGCGGCGCTGCACTGGGTGACCCCGGAGCGCCGTGCACGGTACAGCCACCGGAGCTTGCGGTGAGCAACCCCCCGTGGGCGCCCACCGGCCACAGCCGGGCAGCTCAGAGACGTGTGTCTTCCCATGGCAGAGGCACCAGCTCTCGCCCTGTCTTGCAAACAGCGGCGTCCCCTGCACCTCCCACCCGCCCTCTTCTTGGGGAGGGGGGGGAGCGTTCTCCGAGTCTCCCACAGGGTCCTGGTCCACCCTGAGCCCGCGTTGACTCCGGACACAGCCAACTTCGGGCTTCAGCATCCGGATCTGGGGGGGCACGGACCTCCAGGCCGTAAGCATCAAGGTGGGGCAGTTCTGCCAGCATCTCCCGAGACGGCACATGTACCGCCCAAGCACCTAGACGCTGACCACGCTTGTGCGCTCCAGAGGCTCTGAGTGCCCTGGTCCACAAAAGGACTTAGACGAGGATTCTCACAGCAGCTTTGTTCTAACACCACCCGGATGAAACCGCCCAGGTGTCCATCAGCGGGGTAGAGGCGGGACAAACACGCTGTAGCCGTGCACTGCCTAACAGAGACATCTGTGTCGATCTGGTTGTGCTGGTAAAACAGAACACACAGCGGGCGCTCACGCTAACACAGGTCTCGCCTGGCTCCGGAGCGTTCGGAGACCACGATCCAGGCGCTGGAGGCTCTGTATCTGCTGACGGCCACCACCAGCTCCTTGCTGTGTCCTGAGGTGGGAGGAGCGAGGGGTCTCCTGTCTACGTCTCTTGTCCAGAAGGTGTATTTATCTGTGTGGTTATTGGAAGGGCAGATGACAGACGGTCCATCTGCCGGTTCACCCCGCAAACGCACACAACGGCCGAGCTGGGCGGCAGAAACCGCGTCGTGGTCTCCCAGGTGGGTGGCGGGGACTTGGTAGCTGCACCGGCACCTGCTGCCTCCCAGGTGCAGGGATCAGGAAGCCACACCAGAGCCGGGACTGGAGCCCGGAGCCCTGACACGGCTGCAGCCATCCCAGATGGAGAGCTCACCGCGGCTCCAACCCCCGCCCTCACGTCCCCCTTTACAAGATGGCCAGTCACATCCGAGTGACTGAGTCAGCGCCCCACGGCCCACCCTGACGCCGTCACCCTGGGGCAGAGAGCCACCAGCACGCAGACCACAGAGCCAGCTCGTGTAGTCCCAGCCCGGGGCCCTTCACGAGGTCCCGTCCAGAATCCCGGCGGGGGCTCTGGCTCTGCGTCCAGGCCTCGCTCCTGCGGTCGCGGGAAGAGGCCGCTTTCGCTCGCTGTCGGGAACAGGCTGGGCTCCTCGCCACGTGGGTTTCTCCTCGGGGTCGGGAGGGACCGCGGCGCCACAGCGCACTGCCTCCAGCCACACACCGTCACGTCTGCCTTCTCCTGTTGGCCCCGAGCCAGCACTGGGCCGGCGGGGGTAGGACTCTCCGCTGGAGGCTGTCCCGAGTGCGCAGATGTCCTTGCAACATGCAAACCACACATGCACATTCAAGGACCCCAGCAGCTTCGAAAAACAAAACCTCACAAGGACGTACGTCCTGGGGCCGGCGCTGCGCCGCGGGCTCGAGTCCTGGCGAACCACTTGCGACCCAGCTCCCTGCTATGCACCTGGGACAGCCGCAGAAGCCGGCCCAGGTCCCCGGGCCCAGCACGCGCGTGGGAGACCGGGGGAAGCTCCTGGCCTCGGATCAGCCCAGCTCCGGCCGGGGCGGACATGCGGGGAGTGAACCAGCAGAGGAAGGCCTCGCTCTGTAACTCGGTCTTTTTAAAAAGGACTTGGGCACTACAGCCTCTTCCAGCGTCCGGCTCAAGGGCACACTTTGGTAAACGGCCTCAGACGGAGGGCGGCTCCTGAACCCGCTCCTCGAGACTCGGCGCCTGCATCTGCCGCACACCGGTGCCCCGCGTGGGCGAGGGGCAGCGCAGACGTTCCTGGGGGGCTGCGGCACCTGGGCTCCACGAACACGGCCTGCGTGTGGCCACGGCCCGCCCGCCCGCCTCCTGCTTTCGAAGCCTGGGAGGAGAGAGCCAGAGGCCTCCATTCTCCCCCGCCCGGGCCCGCGGCCACAGCACAGGATCCACAAGACGCCACGGGTTCTCCGAGTTCCTGTTCCGGTGCGTGCGTGCGTGCGTGCGTGCGCGCCCCCGGAGCCCGGACAGGAAGGCGGCTGCGCGTGCGCCCGTGAGCGAGCACGGCGGGCGGAAGTGGGGCGGGCGCCGGCGCCGTGCGCGCCCCCGGAGCCCGGACGCGGAGGCGGCTGCGCGTGCGCCCGTGAGCGAGCACGGCGGGCGGAAGTGGGCCGTGCGGCGTGCGTGCGCGTGCGCGGGGAGCGCTCGGGGCCGCCCGGCCATGGCGGAGCCGCCCGCGGCCGAGGAAGCCGAGGCGCAGGGCCCCGGCTGGAGCGGCGGGGACAGCGGCCACGTGTCGCAGAGCCACAGCAGCGCCTCGGGGCCGTGGGAGGACGAGGGCGCGGAGGACGGCGCGCCGGGCCGCGACCTGCCGCTGCTGCGCCGCGCCGCCGCGGGCTGCGCCGCCTGCCTGCTGCCCGCGGCCGCGGCGCGCCCCGAGGTGCAGGCGCTGGACGCCGGCCTGGAGGACCTGCTGGCGCGCGTGGACGAGTTCGTGGCCATGCTGGACCTGATTCGCGGCGATTCGACGCACGTGGTCCGCGAGGGCGTGCCGCGCGTGCACGCCAAGGCGGCCGAGATGCGGCGCGTCTACGGCAGGATCGACCGGCTGGAGGCCTTCGTGCGCATGGTGGGCGGCCGCGTGGCGCGCGCGGAGCGGGCGGTGGCCAGGGCCGAGGCCGAGCTGGGCGCGCTGCCCAGGGCGCTGCGGCAGCTCCTGCGCGGCGTGGGCGGCCCCCGCGCGCTCGCCCGGCCGCCGGGCCCGCGCGAGCCGCCCGGGCTGTTCCGCACCGAGGACCACTTCCCGCGCCGCCGCGACGGGCCGCCGCCCTGAGGGCCGCGCAGGTGCGCCCCCGGACGCCGCCTTCCCGGGCCCGGAGGAGCCGCCGAGCCGTCGCAGCGTGCTGGACCGTGCCGGGCGGGCCCGTTCTCCGCAGCCCGCTGCAGGCGCATCGTCCGCGGGAGGCCGGACAGTCCGAGGAGCCGATGGTCGCTTTGTAACCTACGTGTCAATAAAGTTAGACTGTCGTTGGTTTGGAGGCAGGCAGTGGTGTGCACGGGAGAAAGAAGGAGGCTCGGACGTGCCCCGGTGTCTTTTTTGAAGATTGATTTATTTCTGGCCAGCGCCGTGGCTCACCAGGCTAGTCCTCCGCCTGCGGCGCCGGCACCCCGGGTTCTAGTCCCGGTCGGGGCGCCGGATTCTGTCCCGGTTGCCCCTCTTCCAGGCCAGCTCTCTGCTGTGGCCCGGGAGGGCAGTGGAGGATGGCCCAGGTGCTTGGGCCCTGCACCCCACGGGAGACCAGGAAAAGCACCTGGCTCCTGGCTTTGGATCAGCGCAGTGCGCCAGCCACAGCGGCCATTGGAGGGTGAACCAACGGCAAAGGAGGACCTTTCTCTCTGTCTCACTGTCCACTCTGCCTGTCAAAAAAAAATATTTAGTTTTTACTTGAGAGTCAGAGTTACACAGGAGAGAGAGGTCTTCCATCCGCTGGTTCACTCCCCAATTGGCCGCAACAGCTGGAGCTGGGCCAAGCCGGAGCCAGGAGCTTCCTCTGGGTCTCCCACGCGGGTGCAGGGACCCAAGGCCTTGGGCATCTCCCACTGCTTTCCCAGGCCACAGCAGAGAGCTGAATCGGAAGTGGAGCAGCCGGGACTCGAACCGACACCCACGTGGGATGCTGGCGCTGCAGGCCAAGGCGTGAACCCGCAGCGCAGATGTGTGTTGACTTGAAGGGCAGAGTCAGAGGAGAGAGGTTGTATCCACGGTTCACTCCCCTCGTGGCCACAAAGCAGGGGCAGCCGGGAGCCAGTACTGGCCTCCACGCGTGGCGGGCCGAGCGCTAGAGCCGGGCTGGGCCTTCCCAGGCACATCAGCAGGGATGCGGGGGCTCGAACCGGTGCTCCCGGCCGGGGTGCGGGCCTTGCGGGCAGCGGCTCCACCTGCAGCCGGGCTGTGGCGGTGCGGCCTGGAGGCCGACACAGCGGGGTGGGGTGGCCCTTAACTGCCCGGCCTTGTCCCGGGCACGTTCCTCATTCGGGGAGGCATCGCTCACGGGAAGCAGCGCCTGGATTTGGAAAGCACAGGCCCCGGGGCTGGGCCGGGGCAGCCTCCTTACACACACCCGAGGCTGCACCGGAAGGCGGCACCTGCGGTGAGTTACGGGCGATTAGGGCAGGAGAAAAGCTAAACTCTAGGACGCGTCAGCCGCGGCGTGCGGTGAGAAGACCCTCCTAGGCCCCGAGCTCAGTTACCCACGGCAGAGTGGGGCCGGCGCTGTGGCGGGCCGGGTAAAGCCGCCACCTGCAGTGCCGGTGCCGGTTCTCGTCCCGGCTGCTCCACTTCCCATCCAGCTCTCTGCTGTGGCCTGGGAGGGCAGTGGAGGATGCGAGTCCCTGGGCCCCTGCACCCGCGTGGGAGACCCGGAAGAAGCTCCTGGCTTCAGATCGAGGCAGCTCCGTCGTGGCGGCCAGTCGGGGAGTGAACCAGCGGATGGAAGACCTCTTTGTCTCTCTGTCTCTGCCTCTTTCTAGCTCTGCCTTTCAAATAAATAAAAACTAGATTGAGAAAGTTACAGTGTAACCAATAGGAACCGAACCGGCTTGCCTGGTTACTTGATTGTGAGTTTACTTGTAAGGCAGAGTGGCCGGTCTGCTGGTTCGCTCCCCCTTTGGCCTCCACAGCTGAGCGGGGCCAGGCCAGGTCAGGGTCCAGGGGCCCCCACGTGGGTCGAGCGAGGACTCGGGTTCTTAGGCGGTCACCTGAGCGCACGCCCTGACTGAGGAGGACACGGCCGGCGTCCCGGCTGGCGCCTAGCTGCTGGCCAAGCCGGGCAGCCGCTGTCAGGCGCTGCGTGGGGCGAGTGTTGGAGGAGAAAGGTGGGCTCGGGCTGCGGGCAGGCAGCGCCTGTCCCCCACTGCCCTCCATGTGGCTGGGCTCGGGCCTCTGTGGGGCTTTTTGAGTTCCCAGCAGGAAGGCCAGCGAGCCTGAGCGCTGGACCAGCGGGACGCAGAGCTCAGCCAAGCGTCCCTGAGCTAAGGACGCGGAAGGAGGGTCAGGGTCCCCCCAGGAGCCCGGGCTGGCCTGCGTGTGCGAAGGTCAGGTACCAGGGGCAGCTTCAGCCAACCCAAGCTTCAGGGGCTGCGGGTGCTCGCGGGGGTCCAGGGAGGGCGTCTCCCTCAGCCACGCCCCGGGGATGTGCAGCCAGGCGTGTGGCGTTGCCTTTCCGAGAGCAAGAAGAGAGGTTTCAAAGCTTCGCAATGGCCGAGCAGGTGGGGAGGGCGGGGCCGTGTCTGGTGCTGGCTGCAGGGACAGCTCCTGCCCGCCAGGGGGCGCTGCAGGAGCTGCAGAGCCCCGGGAGCCTGTCCACCCTGAGGGGCTCGCGGGCTGCAGAGGGGGGAGCTGCTGCTGGGGGGGGGCAGCACCGGCGGCCCGCGGTCTGTGGCTCTGGCCAGTGGCTTTGCCTCTTTGGAAGGGCCGCACCCGTCTCTTTCTGTACTTGTCTGTCCGTCTCCCCCACGAGGACGCGGATGACGGCCATTGTCCATCTCGTCCATCTCAGTCCGCGGCACTGGCACCGTGCCCAGTACAGAGCAGGCTGTCCCCTGTCTCGGGTGAGTGAGTGGAAGGGGACGGTGAGGACGTGTGGGCGGCTGGCAGGGCGACAGAGGGGCCCGCGGGCTCAGCTCCTCAGGTCAGGACTGGACGTGCAGGGCGTCCAGCCTCGCCCTCTCCGCCCCTGCGCTGAGGTCCTAGCACGTCCCATGAGCCAGGTATCGCTGGACGGATTCGCCTCTCGTCCAGCCCCGTGGTATTTGTCTCAAGCGGAGCTCAGCCCGACGAGAGAACTTTCCTAGCACCCCGGCCCCTGGGCCCGGTCCTCCCCCTTCTTTCCAGGTCAGCCTCACGCGGGGAGGAGGACCCCTGGGGTCCCAAGCAAAGGAGAGACTCGCCAGCACGTGGGTGCACACACATGCATGCCCACACGCATAAGCACACATATTACACACATGTGGACACAGTTGTACTCATACAAACATGCATACACACATACAAGCATGTACACAGAGTTGTGCAGTGCACACACAAGCACACACATCAGTACGCATGCGAACACATACATGTGCATACACAGCCATGCAAGCATGCACACATGTGCACACACATGTACACAGTTGTGCAGGGTAAGCGTGCACATACGTGCAGACACCACCTTTGTGGCCTCTGGACTCGTGGTCCTGTCCCTGTGGCCTGGCTCCCAGGTCCCTCCCTACTGCAAGTGTCCTAGGATTTCTGGGATCTCCCGCATCTCCCTCCTGGAGGCAAAGCTATGAACCCCCGCCGCCTCCCCCTCCCGGCCCCTGCGGCAGCCCCGCCCAGCGGCCCCACCTGCCTCGGTCCTCGCTCCTCCCCTCCCTCCAAGAAGACCTTCTCAGGCAGGGTGTTGGACCTGGTGGTTGAGACCCCTGCCCCCATCCGAGGCTCGAGTTCAAGCCCAGGGCCAGCCCCCGGCCCCAGCTGCCTCTGCAGCCATCGCCCAAGCAGTTGAGTCCCTGCCAGCCCCACGGGAGGCCCGGCTGGAGCCCCTGGGTCCTGGCTTGGCCCGGTCCTGTCCTCGCTGTTGCCGGCATTTGGAGAGCGAGCGAGTCAACAGGGGGAGCGTGGTCTGCCCCTCGCCGGCGCTGGCGCCAGCCTCTATCGGTGCAGAGCCACTTTACTCTGCTCCTCCCCCCCCCCCCCCCGACTGGCACCAGCCCCACTGGGAAACCTGTCAGGGTTGTCCTTAGGGAAGAAACTCCCCAGAGCTGTCTCACAACGCCGAGGCTTCCGGGCAGACGTCAGTAGCAGGTCGTTTCCTGCCCCGCTGCAAATGGAGATCCCAGCGGGGTGGAGTTTCTGGGCCCTGTGTGTGTGCACGCCATGTATGTGTGCATGTCTTATGTGTACATGTATGTGTGCACTGTCTGCGCATGCATGCCTTTCTGTGCATGCCTGCCTCTGTGTGCATGTGTGTATGTATGCCTGTGGTGCATGTGTGTATGTGTCTCTGTGTGTGCTTGTGTGTGTACATGTGGCTGTGTGTATGTGTGTGCATGTGTGTGCCTGTGTGTGTGCATGTGTGTATGTGTCTGTGTGTGCTTGTGTGTGTGCATGCCTGTGGTGCATGTGTGTATGTGTGTGAATGCATGCCTGTGTGTGCCTGTGTCTGTGTGTGCATGCCTGTGTGTGCCTGTGTGTGCATGTGTGTCTCTGTGCATCTGTGTGTGTGCATGTGTGTCTTTGTGCATCTGTGTGTGTGCCTGTGTGCATGTGTGTCTCTGCATCTGTGTGTATGTGTGTCTGTGTGTGCATGTGTGTATGCATGCCTGTGTGTGTATGTGTGTCTCTGTGTGTGCATGCCTGTGGTGCATGTGTGTGTGTCTGTGTATGCATGCCTGTGTGTGCCTGTGTGTATGTGTGTCTCTGTGCATCTGTGTGTGTGCATGTGTGTCTCTGTGCATCTGTGTGTACGCATGTGTGTGTGCATGTGTGTATGCATGCCTAGACGTACCTGTGTGTATGTGTGTCTCTCTGTGTACATGTGTGTATGTGTGCATGTGTGTCTGTGTGCATGTGTGCATGCATGCCTTGTGTGCACGTGTGTGCATGTGTGCGTGGACATGAGAATGAGTGAGTGGAACATGCTGCCTTCTACCTGCTCTGGAATCGCTGAGAAAGGCGTTTGCCTTGGAAATGGGCTTCTGATACTTTTTCAGCAACCAGCTTTTGGGATCTTTTTTTGCAAGCTGTGGTAAACGCAGGCAGCCGGGCTGGGCTCTGCCAGTTCACGCAGCAGGCTCAGCCCTGGGGCGCCGCGTGCTTTGCCCCTTGCCCCTCCTGCGTCTCCGTGCTGTGTCTGAGCCCGGGGTGCTCGCAGCTCCCTCCTTGAGCTGCCGTCTCTGCCGCGGGGCTGCCCCCGGCCTCTGGCGATGTGGAAGCCCCAGCACGCGGCCCCCACAACCATGGGACTTCAGGCCGGGCTCAGCTGAGGGGCCAGAAAGTGATAAATCCACACAAGCACGCGCACGTGTTGGCTGCTTCAAAGTGCGTGCCACGTGACTGTCACCGCCGTCCGTCCCCAGGACCGAAACTGTTCCCACGAGACCCTCAGCCCCCATCGCGTCCCACGGCCCCGGCAACCTCTGTTCTCCGTGATCCAGGCCCTCCGGCACCTCGTGCCATTGTCTCCTGTGGTGCCGCGCGTCCCAGGCTTTGCGTGGCCAGGCAGATCCCACTGCGTGGATGCATCCGTGTGGCTTAGTCGCACGTCCCGCCGAGCACGGGCCTGCTGCTCGCTGGTGTCCCGCTTGGGACACGCACCCCAGGACCTGCGTGGCCGGGCCGGTGCTCCCGGGAGTGCCGTTTGAAAATTGAAGCTGCAGATCATGTGTCTGCCCTGGGGAGGCGGGGGAGGGGAGGCAGAGCTGGGTGGGCGACTTCCCTGCGTCAGACTGGCTGCCTGTGGGCCGGCCCAGGTCCAGCTCCGAGAGGGCCCAGGCTGTGGCTGCAGAGGCATGGCCGGCGGGCGTGGCCTCCGTCTGCCCTGCCGGGCCCGCCCCAATAAAGCCCCGCTTCTTCCTCCTGCTGAGCTCAATGAGCTATTCTGAGCTCCCTGCTCTGTCTGCCCACGCCACCCTCTGGAGCCCTCATAATGCGGCCCTGTTCTCCCAGCCGCACAGCCGCCCGGCCTTGGGGCCTGCCCTGGGAGGAGGCTGTGCCAGCCCCGGGAGGCTGCGCCTAGCTGGGTTCCAGGAAGGCGTGCGTGGCCAGAGGCAGGGGCACCTCCCCTGCGGGTAGCACCTCTGGGGGTTATGGGCAGAATGCGGGTTCAACGTCTGGGCCACGGCTCGGCTCCCAGGCCCGCGGGGGCGGCTGCTGTGGTCCTAGGGGCTTCAGGGCTGAGGGTTGCTGTTGCTGCTGGGACGGCGACCCACCTCTGACACGTCCTGGCTTCCCCAGAGTCCCACAACGTGCTGGGCTCGGCCAAGGCCACGGTCAAGACTTGGGAGCTGAGTGAATGACCTGACCAGGCTAGCCGAGCTAGCGGTCACTCTCTGTTTTGATGAGCCCAGGGCACCCCGGAAGGAGAGAGGCTGCTTTGCTCTCTTACCAAGGGCCCTTATGTATTAGGATTTATTTATTCATGTAGTTGAAAGTGAGAGAGAGAGAAGAGAGAGAAGAGAGAGGGCTTCCATCTGCCTTGTGCTCTCTGGAAATGCCTGCGACAGCTGAGCCGCACCAGGCTGAAGCCAAGAACCAGGGGCTCCATCTGGGTCTCCCATACGGGCGGCAGGAACCCAAGGACCTGGCCGTGACCTGCTGCCTCCCAGACACACTAGCAGGGCGCTGGGTTGGAAGCAGAGCAGCCGAGACTTGAACCAGGCACTCTGATGGGGTCGCAGGCCTCCCACATGGCTGCTCAACCCTCTGCTCCACAGTGCCAGCCCCTCCCTAATATATATATATATATATATATATATATATATAATTTATTTATCTATCATCCCTGCTTCCTTGCAGGGTGGTGGCCCGTGGGCTCCTTGCCAGGAACCAGAATGCACGGGGAAGCCTGGCCCGGCACGCACGGCTACGAGATGACTGTTAATTGAGTGAAAGCGCCAAGGCCATTCATGCCATCTGGTGGATTTCAGGTCATCCTGGTTTTGTCCCACCTCAACGTCTTGGCACCTGCTGGTCCCTGGGCCTGCAGTTCTGCCCCCCACCCTCACGTGCAGAGGTTCCTCTCTGGGCCCCGACAGCAGCAGTCCCACCCCCAGGTGGGCTCTCCCAGGTGCACCTGCACACTTCCTCCCTAGCCCCCCTGCTGGGGTCGTCCCTTGCCCACCCCTTTCCATCACTTTGGGGGTGCCTGGCTCCTCGGGCCTCAGCACCACGCTGGCCCGCGGTACCAGTGGAGTAGACACTTCCCGTGGAGCCAAAAGCAAGTGAGCCAGTGACACCTGGAATGTGATGCTGTGTCCCTTGTATAGGGAGAAGGGGACTGAGATGCAACACCTGGAATTCTGGAGGTCATGGCTGGCCGGAGGTGCAGGCACCGGGACCCCGTCCTCCGCTCCCCTGTGCAGTGGGTTCTGTAAGGAGATGGAGGGGGAGAGATAGACCAACAGACAGGGAGGGAACTCCTGCCTGCCGGTTCTCTTCCCAGATGCCTGCAACAGACCGGGCCGCGCCAGGTTGGAGCTGGGAGCCAGGAACTTAATGTGGATCTCCCAGTCACTGGAGCCATCACCTCTGACTCCCAGAGTCTGCACCGGCGGGAATCTGGTCAGGAGCCGGAGGCAGGGATTGAACCCAGGCCCTCTGGTGTGGGGTGCAGGTATCTTAACCACTGGGTCCAATGCGCATTCCCCATCCAACAGGATTTTATCCAGTGCCTGTTGGCTGCAGAGGTGGTCCTGAAGCCAGTCCCCGTATCGTCTACCTTAAACATGTGTTGTATTTGTGATGTTTTGAGGGACCCGTGCTGTAATGCACTAGGCTAAACCTCCACTATGGTGCTGGCATCCCTTATGGGTGCTGGTTCGAGTCCTGGCTGCTCCACTTCCAATCCAGCTCCCTGCTGTGGCCTGGGAAAGCAGTGGAGGATGGCCCAAGTCCTTGGGCCCCTGCACGCATGTGGGAGACCAGGAAGAGGCTTCTGGCTTCAGCTCCAGCTGTTGAGGCCATCTGGGGAGTGAACCAGCAGATGGGAGATTTTTCTTCCTTCCTTTTTTTTTTTTTTTAAAGATTTATTTATTTATTTGAAAGTCATAGTTATACAGAGAGAGGAGAGGCAAAGAGAGAGAGAGAGAGAGAGAGAGAGAGAGAGGTCTTCCATCTGCTGGTTCATTCCCTAAATGGCCACAATGGCCGGAGCTGCACCAATCCAAAGCCAGGAGCCAGGAGCTTCTTCCGGGTCTCCCACGCGGGTGCAGGGGCCCAAGCACCTGGCCCATCTTCTGCTGCTTTCCCAGGCCGTGCAGAGAGCTGGATCGGAAGTGGAGCAGCCGGGACTCATACTGGCGCCCATGTGGGATGCCGTTGCTTCAGGTGACGGATTTACCTGCTACACTGCAACGCCACCCCCCCCCCCCCAGTGTTTTTGCGCCACCTGGCTAAGGTTGGCAGGAGCAAGCCGAGCTGCGCGGGGACAGACAGGAGGAAGCCGCCCCTCCCTGTGGCTGCTCTGGTGCCTGCAGGGGGCAGCTCTGAACCCCCCCAGCGCCTGTCCCAGAGCCCCTTCTGCTCCGGGCAGATAAGGAAACTCAGAGCCGCCCCGTCTCCCACGCTGCCCTTGGGTTTGCCTTCCAGAACCTGCGGTCGCTCTCAGGGCACCAAAGCACTCGTGCCGTCCACTTAGGGATATCCCGACACAGCAATGGACGTTCTGAAATGTTTGTAACGGCATGGAAAAACTCAGCCCTTGGATTGCAGTGGAAAAGACCGTGAAACTGTGTGGAAGCTGGCACGGTGCTGCGGATGGGAGCTGGCTCGGCTGAGACCGCACGCTGGGAGCCGTCAGCCACTGCCACTGGCGCCGGTCCTCAGGCTGTGGTGTCGGCAGTCGGTTTTCTTTCTTCCCCCTGTAGCTGGTGCTCTGGGTGTGTCCTTAGACGAGGGAAAGGGCTGCTCCGTCGGGCGCAGGCAAACCCAGGCTCATCAGACGTGCGTGTGCCCGCCTGAGGCTCAGACTAGGAGGCCTTTTTCTTTCTTTTCCTATTTTTAAAGTCGGTTTCTGTGCTGTTCCTGTTACAATCGGCCCTGTGTTCTGGTCGTTTGCAACCCACTGAGCTGCGCCACCCCAGTGCCAGCCCCCTTTCTAGATGACCGGATCCTAAACCCGCCTGGGGACAGCAGTGCGTCCCTGACGGCTCCCCTAGGGCCTCGGGCGCTTCCTCCTGTCTCCCCCTGCACAGAGCCCCTGCCTCCCACCCCTGGGCAAGGAGAGGTGGTCCCAGGCTGTGTGGTGGCTTTGCCCCTGAGATGCAGGTTCCTGAACACCCCTGGGCAGTAAAAGCCCCGTGAAATGGGAGTTGGCGGCGACAGCTGGGCCAGCCCACCACCCACCCTGCCTGTGGCTCCCTGACCGGGTTGGGGGGTGATGGCTTTGAGGCTGACCCAGACTTGACAACTCTTAAGGCTTTTAAAAGAAGATTTCCTGATTAATTGACTCGAAAGGCAGTGTAAGGGAGCGGAAAGACACAGAGAATCTTCCATCTGCTTGCTCAATCAACAAATGTGTGCAGCAGCGAAGGCTGGGCCGGGCCAAAGCCGGCAGCCAAGAAATCCATCGGGGTCTCGAACGTGGTGGGTGGGCCATCTGCTGCTGCTTCCCGGGCACATTAGCCGCGAGCTGGGTTGGAAGCCGAGTAGCAGGGACTTGAACCTGCGTCCCACGTGGTGGCCTACCCCGCTGCGCCCCAACGCCGGTCATAACGATGTTTTGATAAAAACTTCCATCCGGGGTCACCGGGGTCACTGCCCTTTCTTAGAGCAAGGACGTCCTCTCAAACTGGGGGAAGGACTGCCCGCTGCCCGCTGCGCACTGCCCACTGCTGCTTCCCAAACAGTTTGGTGAAGACCCCATCGAAAGAGGAGGCTGGAACGTCCGCCAGCTGGCGGCGTAGGGGCCGGCACACAGGGACTGGAGCCCACCCTGCTGGGGGACTGGAGCCCACCCTGCTGCCACCGGGCGTCATGCTGGGCAAGGAAGCCGGACACACGTCCAAAATAGGCCAATCCATAGGAACAGAAAGTCGGTCAGTGGTTGCCAAGGCCTGGGGTGGGGGACAGGAAATGGCTGTGGGGGTTTCTGAGAGTGACAGCTGTCCAACACTGTGACTGTGCTCAAACCTGCACTGCGGCCCGCCCCGTGGCCTGGCGGGTAAAGCTGCTGCCCGCAGTGCCCGCATCCCATATGGGCGCCGGTCCTTGTCCTGCCTGCTCCACTTCCCATCCAGCTCTCTGCTGTGGCCTGGGAAGCAGTGAAGGATGACCCGAGTGCTTGGGACCCTGCACCCGCATGGGAGACCCGAAAGAAGCTGCTGGCTCCTGGCTTTGGCCTGGCCCAATGCTGGCCATTGTGGTCATCTGGGGAGTGAGCCAGTGGAGGGACAATCTCTCCCTCTCTGTCTCTTCCTGTCTGTCTATAACTCTGACTTTCAAATAAATAAGTATCTTTAAAACCTACTGCATCATATGCCTTAATTTCTTTTTTAAAGATTTATTTATTTGTTTGTTTGTTTGTTTTTTACTTGAAGATCAGAGTTACACACAGAGAGAAGGAGAGGCAGAGAGAGGTCGTTCATCTGCTGGTTCACTCCCCAGATGGCCGCAACAGCCACAGATGGGCCCATCTGCAGCCAGGAGCCAGGAGCTTCTTCCGGGTCTCCCACATGGGTGCAGGAGCCCAAGGACCTGGGCCATCCTCCACTGCTTTCCCAGGCCATAGCAGAGAGCTGGATGGGAAGTGGAGCATCCGGGACTCCAACCGGTGCCAATGTGGGATGCCAGCACTGCAGGTGGCAGCTTTACCCGCCCTGCCACAGCGCTGACCCCATACCTTAATTTCTATTTCCTTGAGGGACAGAGTTCTTGTCTGCTGGTTCACTCCCCGAACGCCTGCAATGGCCGGCACAGGGCTGGGCTGACGCACTCCATCCAAGCCTCCCACGTGAGTGACAGAAACCCCAGTAGTGGGCCCTTGCTGCTGCCTCCCAGGTGAGGTCGGGGCCCAGCCTGGCGGTGAACTCGGCACTGTCCTGTGGGATGTGCGCGTCTAACCGCCAGGCCCCGCCCTTGGGGAATCATGTCAACGAGAAGTGCAACAATGTAACAAACGCTGCAGCTCGCAGTTGTGTAAACTGACAGTAGTCAGCGTCATTCTTGTCTGGCGCGGGTCCTGTTCATAGCAGACCTGCTGCCTGACTGCGCCTCCTGCGTTTCTGCCCCGCCCTAGGATTTTCTGTCCCAAGTCCAATGTCACCGTGCTGGGTTCACCACCGTGGAAGCAAGAAAAAGCCGGTTTCCCTTCACGGCAACTTCTGCCTGTGTGCTCGCTGCGGGACAGGCCTTCCAGGCTGCCTGGAGCTGGGGAGTGGGGCTTCGAGAGACCCAGGTGCAGAGAAGCAGGTGCTGACCCAGGGGGTCCTGGCCCACAGGGACGGTGACACCCCAGGGGGCACCGGTGGCCTCCGACGCTGTCCTCCGCACCGCAGCCTGCGAAGTCCGTTCTGTCTTTGCCCAGCCCCGAATCCCTGAGGCCATGCTGCACTTGCGTTGTTGGCTGGGCGTGGATGTCCGTGTACGACGTGAACCGGAAGCGCAGTGTCACAGCAGGAGGGCACCCGAGAGAGGGGCCATCTCAGGATGGGGGGGGGGTCTGCGCCCTCCACAGGCAATGCACTTGGGGCTTCTGGGCAGGGGGTTGGCTGCCAGCTGCAGTCCGGTGATGGCAAGATCAGGGGTGGGCAGGACCAATGCTGGGCTGTGCAGATGCTGCGGAGAGAATCCGCCCCAGCGAAGTTCCAGGTGTTCCAGGTGCTTAGGGGCGTTTGTGGACCAAGGATCCACGCAGCCTCGAGAGACAACGGTCCCATGTATGGAAGCTCATGGGCCAGGTCTGTCCTCGCTGCCCCCCCCCCACCGGTAACTGATTTTGGCATGCCACGCAAGCCTGTGGCTGAGTGCTGGCAGGCCTGACGCTGCCCCCCGATGCTGTGTGGGCACGGGAGCGTGCAGGGTGCCCAGGCAGCATCAGCGCCGGTGCAGGTGTGTTTGGGCGGGCAGGCAGGAGCCATAGTGACGGCGCAGAAGGCCTTGCCGGCGGCAGCCTCCGTCTCCAGCTCCGCCCACGTGGCCGTGTGTTTCGGCAGAGCTGCCCTGGCCCAGGGCCTCAGTGCCCAGGTCTCCCACATCCGTGTTCTGCCCTTGCTCTGCCCCTGAGCCCGGGGTCCCGCCCGGCTCCTCCACTCTCCAGCTCCCTGTCTCTGTCTCTGTCACCTCCCTGCAAGGCGGGGCTGGCCTCAGGCAAACACGGCTCAGCTGTCCCTGCAGCCACAGCCTCCCCTCCCTGCTGGCGCCAGGCGAGGGGCCTCTGGGCAGCCGTCTCTCATCTCTGACACAGCTCATTGTCACTCGGTTTTTATGAGGCCTTAAGGAGTCCATTCAGTGGGACGGAGCTGCCCTGGGCATGGGGACAGACATGACCATTAAAGGGTGTTGAAGCCAGCATGGCTGGCACCGGGGTGCCCGGGAGCGTGAGTGACAAGGAAGCCTGGGGAACCGCCCGCTCGGCCTCGATGCCTGCCAGACCCGCCCAGCCCACGCCTCCTGGGTGCAGCCTCCGGCAGGCTGCACAGATGGGAAACTGGGAAACCGAGGCCAAGGGAGGGTCAGTGGTGACCCGAGGTCACACACACAGCGAGGGCTTGACACTGCCCTGCCTTGGGCTGAGAAGGCCAGGAGGAGCCCTGAGCCACCAGGCTTGGGAACAGAGGAGTGCGCTCCACTCCCACCTGGGAGGGAGCTCCCAGAGGCAGGGGCCCTCCTCATGCATCCATCCATTCATCCATCCATCCGTCCATCCATCCATTCATTCATTCCATGCCCCTCCCCTCCCTGGGCGTGGCTGCGGAGAGGTCCAGGCCGCCCCACCTTGCCCATGGCCATCCCTGGAGGCCACACCCCTCCCACCTCCCTTAGAGCCAAGGAGCCCCCTCCCAGCTGTCCACAGACGTGATTCCCCTGGATCCACCACCCCTCCCCTCGGAAGCAGAAGTGGATTCGAATCCAGATGTCCTTGGCTCCTGCCAGCAAGCTGAGCCGTGGCCCCGGGCATCAGCCGCAGCCAAATCCCAGGGACAGCAGCGAGAGCAACCACAGGCGGCACCCCCTAAAACTGCCTTCTCACACGTCATCTCCCTGATGGGGGAGACAGGCTCAGCCCACAGCTCCCGTGAAGAGGGGGCCAGGCCGGGCCTAGTCCCTGGGCGGGGACAGGGTCCCCTGCACCCTGTGGCTCCCCATCAGCAGGGTCACCCCCTGGGGCTGTGACAGCCGGCAAACATCAGGGCAGGAGCGGGGGACAGCTCCAGGGAGCCAGGTCCAGCCCGGCCAGCCCGCTCGCCCTCCTGCCTCAAGCTGCCCAGCTCCCGCTCAGGGGTGGCTGGCCCAGCCCTGGGTGTCCTGCCGAAGCAGACGTGGCTGTGGGAGCAGGTGCAGTGCCCTCTGCCCTCCCCACCTCCCGCCACTCCCACGCTGCGCCTTCCTCTCGTTCGTCACCACCTGCCATGGTGGCACTGCTCCAGGGTGCTCCTGGTCCCCCCAGAGTCAGCCCTCCACCGTGGGCGCTGTGTGGTCACCGCCGGCTGAGTCACCTCCAGCAGAGACCCCACCCCATCCCCAGGGGCACTCAGCTTCCCCCTTTTCCTAGGTGAGGGGCCCAGACTCCAGCCGGTGCCAGGCAGAGGTAGGAGGGGCTCCCTAGGCATCCATTTGGGTGAGAGGAGGCCTGGCCGCTACTGCCCAGCCCAGAGTCCAGCTGCCTGCCGGGCGCGGGGTCAGGTCCCGGTGCTACTCAGCACGGGCTCAGGTCCCGGCGCTACCCGGCCTCCTCACGGCAGCTGTCGCCTGGAGGGAGGAAACAGGTGAGGAGACACACTGGCCACACAGCCAGCCTGTGGCACAGCGGGGACGCAGACGCTGCCCATTTGGTGCCCGGCTGCTGTCCAGCTCCTCCATGGGGAGCGCTTTGCTCAGCTCTGAGAAACCGGAACCAAGAGCCTGGAGCCAGGACCACTGATGTGGGAGCTGACGGATGTCCCAGCCCAGCCTCTCCTGCCCGGGGCTGTGTGGCCTGGGACGTGGTGCTTAACCTCTCTGGGCCTTGGAGGCCGGCTGCAGCCTGGTGTAGGGATAAGCATCACTCAGTGCTCGCCTTCTGTGTGCGTGGCTGGGGAGGACAGGCGGCATCTACATCGTGGGAGGTGGCGGTGCCGCAGACCCGGTGTGGACGCAGCTTGCCGGCCACGGCCAAGACCTGTGGCCATCTCCTGTGACTGCCTCTGGGCACGCCGAGGGCGCCTCACAGTGGGGGTTTGGGAGACGCACGCTGGGTGTGAAGGGAGCCCCAGGCGGGAGGCAGTGCGTGAGCAAAGGGGGGGTGGCTGGCACGGGGGGGCGGGGCCCGGCACTCAGATGCTGCCCTCTGTGTCCCTGGGGTGGGGACGTCCTCTCTGTGTCCCTGGGTGGGGATGTCCTCTCTGTGTCCCTGGGGTGGGGACGTCCTCTCTGTGTCCCTGGGGTGGGGACGGGGTGACAAACTTCCTCGTCAGGCCTGCAATCCCCAGGCACGCCCCACGGCGCCGGGCGTCCTGTCGGACGGCTTCCGCTGGCTGCCCTGCCCTGCCCAGCGCTGATTCACCCGTCCAGCGAGGTCCAAAGCACAGCCGCCCACGGGGCTGAGCTGGGAGCGTCCATCTTCCATTTCTAGAATCTCGTTCTTTCTGAGTATAAACACGGTATTGCCTGTGATAAAAATGAAACTGGGAGGAGTCGGCGTTGGGCAGAAGTTGAGTTAAGCTGCCAGCCACGACGCCGGTATCCCATGAGGGCACTGGTTCGAGTCCCGGCTGCTCCACTTCCGATCCTGCTCCCTGCTGACGCCCCTGGGGAAGCAGCGGAGGACGGCTCAAGTGCTTGGGCCCCTGCATATGCGTGGGAGACCTGGAAGAAGCTCCCAGCCATTGTGGCCACCTGGGGAGTGAACCAGTGGATGGAAGACGTCGTCTGGGCACAGCTGGGTCACCCCGCGGAGTGTAGACCAGCAGATGTGTAGACCTGGGCTCAGGGTTGGGCTGCACACTACCCTGCACAGCTGCCAGAGGAATTCAAGAAAGAGGCAGCAGCGCTGCCGTGCGTGAGCCGGCACCGGAACAGCCCGCAGGAAGTGCGTCCGGACGGCGGGCCGGGCAGTGGACACCCAGCGCGAGCAGCGAGCCTGCGTCCGACTCACCTCGGCCTGGGAGGGCCCCGCGGCGGAGGCGGGGGGATTCTCCCCATTTGACAGATGTGAGGACTGAGGGTCGGGAAGGCTGGGTGCTCAGCTGCACTGTTCCTAACAGCTGCAGGGCATCGCAGACGGACAGGAAACGCGCGGCAGGGGCTGCTGCTTGGCCCTGGGGGAGGGGAAGGACCGACACGCCACCACGTGGACGCGTCTCGCGAATGTCGTTCCAGGTGCAGCGAGGCGGCCACAGACGGCCGGGGTCGTCTGAGATTCCTGGACCAGGTCCAGCGCAGGAGCAGAGATCCGGGCTGCTGGCCTGGGGGAGGGCGTGAGGGTGCCATGGGTGCGGGTGTCGCTGGGGGCAGCAGAGATGTCCTGGAAGCCAACAGCGGTGCTGGTTGCCCCCGGACTGTGCTCTACCGCACACGCGCGGTATGGGAACTTCCCCTCAATCCCAGCTGAAGAAGAGACGGCCGGTGACCTGCCTGGGCTCGGTCACACAGCCGGCGGCTGTCGGAAGACCACTGCGCCTCTTGGCTCACGTGACCATGGCCATGCTGCCCCCGTGCCCGTCGCGCCCTCCGGAGTTCAGGTGGCGATGGACGGCTGGGTGGAGACCGATGGCCCGATCTCCCTCGCCAGCCAGCTCCCTCCTCGCTCCTGAGTGTCTGGCTCAGATAACACAAGGCAGAGAGCTGTGCTCCTTCCAAACAAGGCGCAGGGCAGGGCGTGGGGCACAGCGGCGCGGACGCAGCTGGGGGAGCCCCAGTGCCCCATCAGGTGCCTGGGTTGGAGTCCCGCTCTGCTTCTGTTCCAGCTTCCCGCTGAAGCCCAGCCTGGCAGGCAGCCGATGATGGCTCCGGCGCGTGGGTCCCTGCCACCCCCGGGGGAGACCCGGTCGGAGATCCTGGCTCCTGGGTTTGGCCTGGCCCAGCCCCAGCTCTTGCAGGCTTCTGGGGAGTGAAGCAGTGGATGGAAAATCTCTCTCTCTTTCTGAAGTTGTGCCTTTCAAATGATAAATAAATAAATAGAACTTAAAAAACAAAACCAGCAGAGTCCTCACTCTCTCCCTGCTCTCCCACACCCCCAAACCAGAGCGTCCCGCTGCTCGGGGCCAGCGCAGTGGCACAGCGGGCGAAGCTGCCACCTGCGACACCAGTGTCCCATATGGACACGAGTTCAAGTCCCGGCGGTTCCAACTCCAAACCAGCTCCCGGCTGATGCGCCTGGGAAAGCGGCCGAGGATCCCCCAAGCCCTTGGGCCCCTGCACCCCCATGGGAGACCTGAAAGAATCTAGTTCCTGGCTTCGGCCTGGCCCAGTCCTGGCCATTGCAGCCATCTGGGGAGTGAACCAGCAGATGGAAGACCTCTCTCTGTTTCTGTCTCTCTCTCTCTAACCCTGACTTACAAACAACTAAATAAATCCTTCAAAACAAAAACAAGAAAGAAAGACAAAAAGAGAAGTCGCTGCCTCCTCAGCGTCCTGTCTGTGGCACCCCCGCCCCAGGTCCGCGCGTCATCCTCCCGTCTCCTGGTCCCGGGTGGTGCCAGCTCAGTGGCCTGTGGATGGGGCGGGGAAGTCCCCCACAAGGGGCTGCCAACATCCCGACCGCCCCACACTCCTCCAGCCTGCCGCTGGAGGTCTCCCTGCTGCGGCCTCCAAGGGGCGGGGCCCCCAGACAAAGGCGGCTCTGTCCAGGCCGCGGGCTCCTCCGTGTCACCGTGTCACCGTGCGGCTGGCGCCTTCCCGCAGTGAGGGTGGGGAGAGCGCCCCATTTTCCTGCGGTGCTGGGCCGGCCAGGTGGTCAGCGCGGAGAGGGGTGGGACGCAGCAGCCTGCGTGGGGTGCGGTGGAAGCCGCCCGGCTATGCAGCTCTGCCCTGGCACAAGCATGCGTCCACACTGCACACGGACACGTGTCTACTTGCCCACGGCGCCCGCACTGCCGCCGTCTGCTCGCGACTGCAGGTTGGGTGTCTGAATGCTAACCACTGTGGGGTGACTTTGGAGAGGGGTCCCCAAGAGCCACCGCATAGGAACGACCCCAGTGGCGCATGCTTCCTGGGACTCTGTGAGGACAGGAGCAGGCGGTGCTGGCCACACTGCCGGCGCGAATCCG
Organism: Sylvilagus bachmani; assembly: GCA_015711505.1. Taxonomy (NCBI): domain Eukaryota; kingdom Metazoa; phylum Chordata; class Mammalia; order Lagomorpha; family Leporidae; genus Sylvilagus; species Sylvilagus bachmani. The sequence goes on along the minus strand of CM027405.1, from coordinate 2,696,158 downwards.
CTGGTGCGGGGCCTTGCAGCCTCAGAGCTCCGTGCAGCTGCCCGAGCTGACCGAGACCTCTCCATGCCTCTGTCCCAGCAGGCGGTGGGCACCCTGCCCAGGACGCCCCATTAGGACCCACCGGGCACACGCAGGCAAGGCCCAGCGTCAGTCCAGGCTCAGCCAGCCTGTGCCCAGGCAGCCCTGCTCCCCCGAGCACCTCGGCCACACCCCCTCCTCTCCCACCCGCACAGCCCCCGGGCCCCCATGCGCACTTTCTCCCACACTCCTGTGCTCATAGCGTGTTTGCAAGCGTCACCCGCCCGGCCAGCCCTGGGGCTGCCCGCTCACAGGGACGCAGGTGCTGAAGACCTTATGACCTGGCTGTGACCTCGCCACGGCTGGGCCAGGGCGGAGGGGAATTCCAGTGGGCGGGGCAGGGAGGACATCACAGCGTGGAGGCGGGCACGTGGCTGTGAGCCGGGGCTGAAGGGGACCGGTGCAGCCAAGGACACGCCGGCCCTGACCGCGGCCGCTCCTCACGGGCAGTGCGATTTCCCCACCCCACTCGCCACTGAAGCAAGAAGCCAGAGAAACAGGCCCGTGAGGACCGGGTCAGAGCAGGGCTCGCGTCGGCATTGGGGGAGTTGGCAGGCAGGATGCGAGAGCCTGCCAGAGCCGGCTGTGTTTTCTGTCCGGTTGGAGCGGTGGTTACAGGGCCCACGCATTCGGCACAAGCTCACCAGACACTGAAGACCTGTGCGTGGGGCCGGCTTTGCGACGCAGTGGGCTAAGCCTCCACCTGAGGCATCGCCATCCCGTATGGGCTCTGGTTCAAGCCCCAGCGGCTCCACTTCCGATCCAGCTCCCTGCTAATGGCCTGCACAGGCTCCCTTGCAGCCGGGTGTGGCTCTCGTCTGCATCCTGACCAATGAGACGAAGGACAAAGCAGTGACCTGGGCTTTGCAGGAAGCTCATTAAACAGAGCCCAGAACTGGTGGAAGCTCTTTTTTTTTTTTGTCTTATTTCTGCTTCCTTCCTGGTATAAAGATATGATGGCTGGAACTCCAGCAGCAATGTTGGACTGTGAGGTGATGCTTAGGTTAGAGGCAAAACTCAGGAAGGCAAAGAGATGTGCTTGTTGTTCCTGATCCCGTGCCAAGGGTGCCTTGGGATGGTGGCGTAACCTCTTGTCTGCCCACCTTGTGACCCCATCCCTCCCCCCGCCCTGTCTCCATCATCTTCCCGTCCCGTCGGCCTCACCCATCAGCCCCACTAGCTGATGTAGCTCCAAGCATCGCTCTGGTCCCAGCACTTCCGCCCCTCGCCTCCATCGCCCGCGTCCCCGGCCCCTCCCCCTGGCTCACTGGCACAGTATCTTAGCCGCGCGCCTCCCGGCAGCCGCACGTCTGAAAGCTCCCAGCGCGTCTTCGCCCTGTGGCTTCCCGCCAAGCCGAGGGTGGCCCTGCACCCCCTGCCACACCGCCCGGTCTGTGGGGCCCAGCAGGTGCAGGGACAGGCGGGCCACGTGGAGACCCTCCAGGAGCCACCAGCCCCGTGAGAAACCCAAAGGGACGGTGATGGACGGCGAGGCGCCCTCTGCCCTCAGGGCCCCCGTGTGCTGTCCCTCTGCCCGGCTGCTGCTGCCTTCCGTCTAGCTGGGGCCGATCGGTCGGTCAAGGTCTGTCTGTCAGGGCGCTCTGGTGAGGCCCCCGGTGCTGTCTGCCTCTCCCACCGCAGCCAGCTGCCAGCTCCGGGGATGACGTCACTGAATGCCGGCTCGCTCAGCTCCCAGGAGTGCGTGGCTGGGGCCCGCTGAGCGTGCCGCCCCCTCGTAGCTCACAGTGACCTCCCCCCGTGAGGCAGCCCTCAGGTTCCCAGGGGACCTGGACAGGGATGACGGCCAGGGCGTTGGCTCGCAGAGCTTGGGCCCCGCTGGGCCAGCCCGGGCCGCAGGGCAGGCAGACCCCTGCCCCAGGGACCTGACACACCGAGTGCCCCTGGGCGGGGCTCCATCCACACCAGGGTCCCGCGGAAGCCGCAGGTGTGCTGCCTGGGGGAGGGGCACCCCTGCCCTGGGAGACCTCCCGTTCGCACAGGCAGCTGGGGGAGAGGACAGCCTGCGCCGCACGCCTGGACGTGCGCACGGTCGAATGAGCGGGGCGGGCCTAGAGCAGGCAGTGCACCTTGTCTCTCCTGGAGGCCCGTGCTGCGGTCGTTTCTCCCCAGAGCTACGTCTGCTGTCTCCCCGGTGAGTGCCAGCGCGCCTCCCTGCAGAGAGCTCGCCAGGGCACCGTGGAGCCACCCTATCCTCTCCTCTGGGCACTCAGGGCCCCGGGATTCTGCCTGGACCCACAGCCAGCAGGGACCCAGATGGGCTCGGCCTCGGTGCCGGAGCAGGGGGCTGTGGGGGCCTCTGGGCACCCACAGGAAGCCGACAGCTGTCAAGGCCAGAGCCCTTGTCGAGGCCCAGCGGGCGTTCTTCCTTCGTGGGGCTGCACCTGGTGAGCGGGGCTGGGGGTGGAGTGGACAGAGCCTGGGTGCAACAGGGCGCCCCCACTTCTCTGCACCCGCTTGGCGGGACCGCTGCTGCGCGTGCTCACCGCCTGCCTTTGCACCGTCAGCTCCTCTCGCCCCCCGACAACCCAGGGGGCAGCTCACAGACAAGGACGGTGAGCGCCAGGCTGCCCTACCACACAGCTCGGCCAGAACCCAGGCAGTCTGGCTCCGGAGCAGGGGAGCAGCAGAGGGAGGAGGCGGAGCGGGCGAGGGTTGCTGTGGCTGGTGCGGCCCTATCCTCACCTGCACCATCTGACCGCCGCCATCCTGTGCCTACACTTCTGGCTCAGAGAGGCTGGTCGACTTGCTCCGTGTCACACAGCTGGTGACTGACGGGGACATCCTGAATGCCAAGAAGTCTCCAGGGCCTCCCATTCCTGAAGGGCCACAATTAAAAACATTTTTTATTTATTTGAAAGGGAGAGTTACAGAGGAGAGAGAGAGAGAGGGAGAGAGAGTCTTCCATCAGCTGGGTCACTCCCCAAGTGGCCACAATGGCTGGGGCTGGGCAAGGCCCACACCAGGAGCTTCTTCCGGGTCTCCCACGTGGGTGCAGGGCCCAAGCACTCGGGCCGTCTTCTGCTGCTTTCCCAGGTGCATTAGCAGGGAGCTGGATGGGAAGTGGAGCAGCCAGGGTTTGAACCAGTGCCCAGATGGGATGCCTGCATCCCAGGCAGAGGCTTCACCTGCTGGCCACAGTGCCGGCCCCTAAGGTCCACAGTTGAAACCTGCAGTGAGGACTTCGTGTGTGGGTCTGGGTTCAGACCAGTGCCAACGTCGGAAGAGCTGAGGATTCTCTCACACGCGGGTTCTGTCACATGTCCCAGGCTTCAACGCAGGAGCTGTGGCTGAGAACTGACCACGGTAGGCAGCCCTGCCAGCCAGACCCAGCTGTGCTGCGAGGTCCCCTGATGAGGAGCCAAGCGGGGCAGGGCGGGCAGGGCGGGGCTGACCCAAATTCTAGCTCTGGCCTGTCACTCCCTTGCTGCATTACTGGGGGCAAGGCCCTGCTCTTGGGTGGACACTGGGGACTGCAGAAGGAGGGTGGGGCCTGTGGGGCCAGTGGGGGGCTGGGCAGTCACAGCCCTTCTGCTGCTTGTCCAAAGGACCAGGGCGACCGTGGGAGAGCCCAGTGCCCCGCCGTGCCCGGTTCCTGGGGAAGGAGCCCCGGGCCGCCGTGGGAGAGCCCAGTGCCCCGCCGTGCCCGGTTCCTGGGGAAGGAGCCCCGGGCTGCCGTGGGAGAGCCCAGTGCCCCGCCGTGCCCGGTTCCTGGGGAAGGAGCCCTGGGGCCGCCGTGGGAGAGCCTCTGTCTTCCCACATCAGCCACCCTGGCACAGTGAGGGGCTGCGGGCACAGGACACCGGAGCTCAGTTCCTCTTGACTGCCACCAGCCAGCTGTGCGGCCTTGGCCAATTGCCCCGTCTCTCTGAGTCTCTGCACCCGTCCAGTGCGGAGCGTGGCACAGTGCCTGGTGGCTGTTCACTCGCTACACAAAGCTGACGGGGACAGAGGCTGCAGCATTTGCTACCGTTCGTGAGCACCTACTGTGTGCCAGCGCACGATGGTGGCACGTGTGTCTCTTCCTCTGTGTGTAGGCGGAACAGCTACGTGCCTGGTTCAGGGAGGCGAGCTGGCTGGCTGCCCAGGGGCACAGCAGTTGGGTCGGCACCAAGGAACCCTTTCTGTGTTTTCAATTTTGACTCATGTGACTATTTTGCCTCCTTAAAATTTGCATTAAAACTAGACATCAGTGTTTCACTTGGTCCCCAAAACGGCCTGCGAGAGAGCACTAGACCCACTGGGCACACAAGGGGGAGAGAGGTGACGTGACTCGCTCCGGATCACGCAGCGACGTGAGACAGCGGCGTGGTGCCACCGTCCCCTGCTGTGGCAGAGAGGGGAGCCCCGCCGTGGCCCCGCAGTGGCCTCTTCTCGAAGGGCTGCAGCGAAGGCGCTGTCTCCAAGCTGCTGGGCAGGTGGCACCGGCTGGGTTTGCAAACCCGCCCTGCAGGCTTCAACTCCGCAGGGGGGAGGAAGGGACAAAAATAGGCGGCTGAGAGGCCCGAGGCAGGCTGTGGGCAGCAGCGCGTGCCTTTCCCGTGGTGCGCAGGAGCGTCCTTCCCTGAGCTGTCCCGGCTGCCAGGCCCCGGGCTCGGTGCCCACAGGAGCTCACAGCCTGGGGAGTCTGGGGTGGGGGCCCCGAGATGGGCTCGTGGTGGGGCTTGCACGAGAGGCCCCAGCCTGGGGGCTGCCGGGACAGCGTCCAGGAGCAGTCAGAGAAAACAGTGTAGGCAGTGGGTGTGGCCCTGGGGAGGAGCAGGAGTGGCTTCGGGCACCTGGGGGCACTGGGCAGCCAGGGGAGGTTGCGGAGCGGGGTGACGCGGCTGGAGGGTGCCAGTGCTGTCCTGGGGGGCTCTGTTCATGCTGCCCCAGTGACCAAACGGCCACTCCTTGGCCGAGGGCTCTCTGCCACTGCAGCAGCTGATGCGTCCTCCCCACTGGGAGCCCTGATCTCCGGAGCCCCCAGCTGGGGACAGTGGCATGGGGATGCACCCTCCCCCCACAGGCTTCCTGTCCACAGGTGCTGCCCAGCGTCGCCTGGCGAGGACGGTTCCTGTGGCTGCTCCCACTCCCACCGGCAGGTGGATACTTAGCACACACCTACATTCCCACAGGTCTAGAGTCAGACGTCAGACCCGGGTCTCCCCGGGCTGCAGTGGGCAGCCTCGGGGTGACTCCTGGGCCCCCGTTTTCTTGCCTGTTCCAGCTGGCAGAGGCCACCACATCCCTCATCTGTTTTCACGGCCAGCCTCGGCGGGCCGAGTCTGCACGTCTCATCTCTCTGATCCGTCCTTCTGCTCGTCCCGCGTTTAAGGACTCTTGTGATGGATGCTGACATCAGCCATGTCCCCGATCTTTACTATTTTAAAGGTTTATTTATTTTATTTGAAAGGGAGAGAGAGAGAGAGAGAGAGAGAGAGAGAGAGGTCTTTCATCTGCTGGTTCACTCCCCAAATGGCCACAATGGCTAGACCTGCCGATCCAAAGGCAGGAGTCGAGCTTCCTCCAGGTCTCCCACTCAGGTACGGGGACCAAGCACTTGGGCCATCCTCCACTGCTTTCCCAGGCCATAGCAGAGAGCTGGATTGGAAGTGGAGCAGCCAGGACTTGAACCTGCGCCTATATGGGATGCCGGCCCTGCAGGCGGCAGCTTTATCCACTACGCCACAGCCCTGGCCCCACCCCCATCTTCTTGTTGCCCCTTTAGCCACGCCAGGCCACAGTCCAGGTTTCCATGGTTAGGACATGCCCATCACTGGGCTCTATGGTCTGCAGGCGCTGTCGCTGTAGCAAGCCCCTTGTAACAAAGCCTTGAGCCCAGGAGGGCTCCCGCGGCCACACCAGCTCTCGGCTCCTGGACGGGGCAGTTTCTGGACAGCCAGAGCTGGGTTCGAGTCCTGCCTCTGCCGCTTGTTGCTGTGTGACCTTAGGTGACGCTGGTCCCTTCAGGAGCCTTGCTCTTCTCATGACCCGAGGGGCGTGGGGCCACTAGGCAGGCGTGGGAGCCTGCACACAGGAGGTGCTTGGGAAAGGAGAGCTGCTGTGGTGAACAGGGGGCTCCAGGCGTCCCTCTGCCCATGAAAGAGTAATTGCAACCTCCTGCTGCCCCAACAGAGCCTCAAAAGAGGTGTGTTTCCTGGAGGCGGGAACCACGACTTCTCCAGGCCGTCGTCTGGGCCACCACGGATGCTGCCCAGAGGGGCACAGCAGAGAGCTCTTCTGGAGAGCTGTGGGCACCTTTGTCTCAGCACGACCACAGGCCCAGGGTCCACGGCAGGGGGGGTGGGGCCAGAGGCTGGGAGACGGGAGGTCCTGGTGCCCTGGGCCTGCACATCCGGCCGCGAACAGGAACCGTCTGGACGGCAACCCCACCGCCCAATAAGGGGAGGCCTCGGGCACAGCAGGCGGCCCTTCCTCCACTCCGGGGGGCATGCTGGGGGCCCTGCAGCCCTCAAACAGATCCCCTGGGGATAGTTTTTTCATATTTAATATATTTATTTATTTGGAAAGCAGAGCAGGAAAGATCTTCCATCCACTGGTTCACTCCCCAAATGGCCACAACACTAGAGCTGGGTCAGGCTGAAGCTGAGAGCCAGGATCTCCATCCTCGTCTCCCATGTGGGTGGCAGGGGCCCAACTGCTTGGGCCATCTTCTGCTGCTTTCCCAGGCACTAGGAGCCAGAACGCTGGCAGAGCAGCCGGGACTTGAACCGGCGCTCTGACGTGGGACACTGGCGTGGTGGGTGGTGGCTTAACCCCCTGTGCCACACGCTGGCCCCACCTTGTCAAGGAAGAGGCGTGAAAGAGGAGGCTTCCGGTGACTCTGGCAGGATCTTTGTCATGGGGACACCCGGGCACCGGGCCCGACCCCTGCAGTAGCCTAGTCCCTGCCACGGGGGGCGCGTGGGACAAGGTGCAGGGTGGGCTCAGCAGGACGTCCCCCGAGGGTTCGCGCCACACTGGGCGCTAAGAGGCTGGGCTTTGGAGCCAGCAGCCTGAGTGGCTGTCCCAGCTTGGCCACTCCCTGGCTGTGCAACCTTAGGGAAGGTCGTTATTTCCCTTATAACGAGGGTGCTCATCTTACAAGATTGTGAGGATTCGATGGGTATTATGAGAAAAACCATACATGGGTTCCAAAGTTGTAAGCTTTCGATGCCATTTTCCATGAACTCTGGGAAATGCTCTTGTCCCTGTAAAACCTGCAGAGGCGTGCCTGGCACGGAGCGCGTGCCCGGCACCTGCTGGTGTCCCCCGTTCCAAGGCCTCTGAAGATTTTTTTTAAAGATTTATTTTATTTATTTGAAAGAGCTACAAAGAGAGGTAGAGACAGAGAGAGAGGTCCTCCTTGCGCTGGTTCGCTCCCCAGATGGCCGCAACGGCTGGAGCTGTGCCGATCCGAAGCCAGGAGCCTCTACCAGGTCTCCCACGCAGGTGCAGGGGCCCAAGGACTTGGGTCATATACTGCTTTTCCAGTCCAGTGCAGAGATGGATCGGAAGAGGGGCAGCTGGGACTAGAACCGGCGCCCACATGGAATACCAGCACTGCAGGCCAGGGCTCTAACCCACTGTGCCATAGCGCTGCCCCCCCCCAGGCTTTTCATGCAAAGGGCAGAGCTGGTGCCAGCGCACGAGTGCAGGGACGCCACGGAAGAAACGAGCCACAGCAGTGCTACCTAAAAGGCGGCAGCAACCCAAGCAGCCACGGACGAACGCGTGTGCGGATGACGTGGCCCATCCACGCGGTGGACAACCGCTCAGCTTTAGGCAGGGAGGAGCCGGCATCCCGAGCAGCAGCCGAGTTGCATCCTCTGTTGCAGTCTGTTGCTGCTGAGTCTTGGCTCCTCTTGTCCAGTTTATCCACGCCCTGGGAGGCGGCCGGTGAGGGCTCAAGTGCCTGGGTCCCTGCCACCCCCATGGGAGCCCTGGATGGAGCTCCTGGCTCCTGGCTCCTGGCTCCTGGCTTTGGCTTTGCCCAGCCCTGAATTTGCAAGCATCCAGCAGATGAAAAATCTCTGTCTCTCTCGCTCTTGGCTTCTCAAGTAAATAAATGTAAAACAAATGTTTAAAATAAAAAAGGAAGGGGGCCAGCGCTGTGGTGCAGTGGGTTAAAGCCCTGGCCTGAAGCTCCGGCATCCCATGTGGGCACCGGTTTGAGTCCTGGCTGCTCCTCTTCCGATCCAGCTCTCTGCTATGGCCTGGGAAAGCAGTAGAAGATGGTCTAAATCTTTGGGCCCCTGCACCTGCGTGGGAGACCTGGAAGAAGCTCCCGGCTCCAGGCCCTGGATTGGCGCAGCTCCAGTCATTGTGGCCATCTGAGAAGTGAACCAACATATGAAAGACCTCTCTCTCTCTGTCTCTACCTCTCTCTGTAACTCTTTCAAACAAATAAAATAAATCTTAAAAAAAAAAAAAATAGGGGCCAGCGCCACGGCTCACTAGGCTAATCCTCCACCTGTGGCACCAGCACCCCAGGTTCTAGTCCCGGTCGGGGCGCCGGATTCTGTCCCGGTTGCCCCTCTTCCAGGCCAGCTCTCTGCTGTGGCCCGCGAGTGCAGTGGAGGATGGCCCAAGTGCTTGGGCCCTGCACCCCATGGGAGACCAGGAGAAGCACCTGGCTCCTGCCTTCGGATCAGCGCAGCGCCAGCTGTAGCGGCCATTTGGGGATGAACCAACAGAAAAAGGAAGACCTTTCTCTCTGTCTCTCTTTCTCACTGTCTAATTCTGGCTGTCAAAAAAAAAAAAAAAAAAAAGCATCTCCAAGCCGGGCGGCGTCCCCCCAGGCCTGGGGAGCAGTCGTGGGAGAGGTGGGTGGTGCAGCGCGGGATGACAGAGGGCTTGGAGCTGGCTGGTGGCAGGGCGCCGGGATGGGAGGTGGGGGACTCTGCTGCGTGTGGGTCCTGGTCCCACCCCTGCACCTTGCACTGGCTGCCACAGGGAGCCCAGCAGCCCTCCTGCTGTCGGCTGTTGCGTTTTGGGGGAACCTCTTCCTGCTTCTGCAGACGGAGCCGTATCAGTCTGTTTCCCGTCGCTATGACAGAATCCCCAAGGTCAGGTCCTTTTCAGCTAGGGGAGGGGTATTGAGCTCACGGCTCAACGTCCCCGTGTGTTCAGCCTCTGGTGAGGTTCCCTTTTGGGTCACAATGTGGCAGACGGCGTCACAGTGGGAGTGTGTGGAGGGAGTGAGAGCCCAGGCTCACCCCCATCACAGGGGATAACTGCATTACTTCCTTCTGGGGGCAGCCCCACACTCACCCGGATACCTCCCCCCAGGCTCCACCTCCCAGGGACCATGCTCCCCACACGTGATCTCGGGGAGAGCGGAGGACCAGCCTCCAGCCGCTCCTGACACCAGGTCTCCCAGGCCGAGATGAAGGCGCCTTAGGGGTCAGCCCTCCAGTGCGACTTTTCCACGCGGGAAGCGGAATCAGCTGCCTTGGACTGGGCAGGCTCTGGGCCAGGAGCTTTGCCTGCGGGCTCATCGCACGTGAGGCCACATCTCCCAGCGTGGCCAGCTTCCTGCCAAGGATGCGTGAGCCCTGTGATCAGACTCTGGAATAATTACGGCGTCTGAAACACCCATAGCATCCCTTCCGGTAAATATCCATTACACTGTAAACACCGGCGCGTCCTAGCTCTGAGTAGCAATGCCGTGTTTTGGGAATGCCCCACGGGGCTGTGACTCCCTGGCACCCTCTGCCCCTCACTGAGTCACTCCAAAGGTATTCACCTTGAGCACCTGCTGTGTGAGGCCGTCCTGGGGGCTGGCAAGGCACCATGAGCCAGGCACAGGGAGCCCTCCCGCCCTCCTGGAGCTCACGGGTGGAGCCCCTGAGATGGGGCAGGCATCGTACAGGGCGCCCAGCGAGCAAAACCCAGAGCTCAGTGATCCTCAGACAGCCAGCGGCTAACTCCCGAATGGTGTCCTTGTGGTGTAGACGTTCTGGGGCCCCCAAGGGACACGAAACCCTCCAAGCCAAGGACTCCTTGGCTGACCAGAGCCCAGGGCATCAGACGTGCCACATCCGAAGGGGCTGGACTGGTAAATCACCTCTCCTACTGCACACTTGCCCAAGGCTCCCGTGTCCCGTCCATGTTATGGATGAACTGTAAACCGCCTACTGTGGCACGCAAGGTCTGGTTTAATCTGAACTCTGTGCACGCACACGGGTGTCCCTTCCCCAGTGTCATCTGGAGCCTACGCCATGTCTCCTGGCTTTCAGCTTTCCTGCCACAGGACCTCTGCACGTGCTGTGCTTGCTTCCAGAACGCTCCCCTCCGCTTATCCTTTGTTCCTGATCACGGAGAGCTGGATGCTGCTTCTTCCAGCCCCGTCCTAAATGGCACGTCGGGGGGACGGCTTGCTGACACGGTAGCCAGGCAGAGTCCCCACTCGGTAGGTCTCGTGACATTAACTACAGCTACTAACAGTGCATTTTAGTCTTTCCAGCCAGTCTGCAGTCTGGGTTGGGACAATCCCATGGGAATATTGCTGTCCGTTCACCAGGGCCTGCCAAGGACCGAGCACAGTGCCGGCCACACTCTGCCCGGGAGAGCTTTGTTGAACGAATGGAGGGTGCGTGGGGAGCAAGCTGACGGCAGGTGGACAGGGACCTGGCCTGGTGTCCTCATTCCGGTGCAGCTGAACTGTGACCTCGGGAGAAATGCTTCACTCGCTGAGCCTCGGTGTCCTGACCCCGAAGATGACGTCAGTGAGTGTCCCCCACTTCTTGGGAGGACCAAGTGAGATCATGGCTGTGACGGGAAAGGCCAGGAGCACAGATGTGACCGGTGGACGTCCCATTCCCGAAACAGGTGCGCTGAGGTGCCAACCCCCAGTGCCTCTGCACGCAATCCAAGCACGAGCTGGAGTCTGTGCAGGTGTGATTAAGCAAGGTGAGGTTCCCACTGGAGGAGGGCCTGAATTAAACAGGACTGGGGTCCTCATGAGAAGCAGAGCTGGCTGTGAAGACACGGGGGTGACGCCCCCGTCAGCCACGCCAGGACACGCCATGCCACGCCATGCCACGCCAAGTACCGGCCGCAGCTGCTGGCACGAGAGGAGGCGGGGAACGTTGCCCGCTGCAGGTATCAGAGGCCCCGGGGCCCTGCCCCTGTCTTCATTTCCGGCTTGCAGCCTCCAGCATGAGACATCTCTGCTGTTGGAGGGACGGTGAGGGCAGCCCTACACAGGGTGTCCATCAGAGGCCCCAGTGCGACTTCCTCCTTTGTGTGCCCCGTCCGGTCCTCTGTGCCTGCAGGCCCTGTGAGGCCAGAGGGGCCTCAGAGAGCTGTGTCTTGGGGCCGGTGCTGTGGTGCAGCAGGTCAAGCTGCCGCCTGTGACGCTGGCAACTCATGTGAGTGCTGGTTTGAGCCCCAGCAGCTCCACCTCTGATCCAGCTCCCTGCTGTCGTGCCTGGGAAAAGCGGTGGGAGTTGGTGCAAGTATCTGAGCTCCTGTCACCCACACAGGAGGCCTGGGTGGAGTTCCAGGCGGTGGCCACTTGAGGACTGAACCAGTGGATGAAATCTCTCTCTCTAACTCTGTTTTCAAATAAATAAGTATTTAAAAATAAAACCAAAAATCTGGTTCAGCCCAGTGCCAGGTACACGGCCTGGGGCCGGCCCGACAGCGCACGTGGACTGAAGCATGCAACGAACACATCGTGTCCTTGAGAGAGCCCCGCGCACTTAGCGGCTGGAAGAAGGGGGCCAATTTGCCCTCACTGTGGCCTGGCAGGGGTCTGCCCCATGCTGTGCACCAGTGAGGAGCCGGCTCCATCCTGGTTTCCCTGCAGCTCTGAACGGCGCTCCCTCACACGCCTTCCTGGGCCCTGGGGCAGCAGTGGGTGCCCCCGCCATGATGGAAAGGAGAGGATGACACCCTCCAGGTTGCCTGGTCCGGGCCTTCCCACATCACTGGCCGACGGCAAGCTGCAGGTGGACTGTGCCACGGAGTCACTCCAGCTCCTTGCACAGGTGAAGCTTCGTGAATGGTTTTGTGTTGTCACGAAAGCTAGGACCTGAGGGCTGAGGGTGGGGTGTCAGGAGGGAGGCGTGGTCAGGGTCTGCCTTCTGCTCCATCGAGAGGGTCGCCAGCTTTACTCCCACCCTACAGGAAGGGCTTCACGGAGCGGGCAGGGAGTCAAGTGGTTCGGCCCACTGGGGTGGGCATTTGGTGCAGCCATGAAGGCACTGCTTGGGACAACCACACTGCACACTGGAGTGCTTGGGATCGAGTCCCGGCTCTGCACCTGCCTCCAGCTTCCTGCTAACGCGCACCAGGCGCACCTGCTAACGCACAGCAGGTGACAGCTCAAGTATGCGAGGCCCTGGCACATGGGAGACTCTTCTCGAGTTCTGGGCTTCGAGTTTGCTAGGGGAGGATCATTCCCTGTTTCTCCTGGAGAGAAATGGAAGCCGGTTCAGAGAGAGGAAGTAACTTGCGCAGAGTTGCACAGCTACTACAAGCAGCAGGACTGGATTCAGACCCGGGCCTGTCTGACCTCAGAGAAGGGGCCTCCAGCTCCATCGGCCGGGGAAGGGTGGTGACCCCAAACAGAGCTGGAGGCGCACTGGCTGCATGGGAGGGTGCTGAGCCGGCGGCAGGCATGCTGGGGGAGGGGCCCACAGGTGGGGCTGGACCCTAGGGAGAACGGAGTGGGAAGAGGCAGAGATGTCCTCTCCTATCCCTGCTACACACGGATCCTGGAGTGGATGGCACTGCCCCGGCAGAGTGGCAGGGGTGCAGCAGCAGAGGGAGCAGAGGTGGGGCAGTGTCAGAGCTGAGTAAGGGGGCCTCACGGGGCCATGCAGCACGCCGGAGCCTGAGCGGTCAACCACACCTCGGGCTCGATTTGGCCCGGGATGCAACCCCCAGAGGGGCGGGACAGGGGGCACTCACTCGCTAGGACACAGAAGCTGGGGCAAGGTTAGTGAGCTGGTCACGCTCATGGCCTCAGCTCTTCAGACCCTGGAGTGGGGTTTACCAGCTCAGGAGGCGTGGAGGGCCACTGAGAGGAGGGGCCGTGCACCTGCAGAGACAGCGCGAGAAGGCTGCGAAGGGGGCTTCAGGAGGCCACCCGGACGGGCAGCATCTGCAGTGGGGTGAACAGCCAGCATCCTAATCGAGGGTGCTGCCGTGGGGTTCAGGAGACAGGAGCCGGCACTGCCAGTGTTGGGTTTGCACCTGTCCCTCCAGCAAGTGTAGGCTCGTGGAGACTTTGTTTCCAAAGCTCCAGGTCGGGGGTGGGAGGAAGAAGACTTTTGAAACCCACCCACCCAAGTTCTTGCTGTGCAGACAGGGAAACTGAGACCTAACCAGGGAGCCTCTGCTTCCCCTCACCCAGCACACGCTGTGCACAGTCCCAGAGCGGTGGGCGTAGCCTCAACCCCCGGTCATCATGCAGGCACGTTAGAGTCAGAGCTCCCGGGCACCTGGAGCACTCGAAGTCCGATCACCCTGTCTTCCCCGAGTCACCGCCCAGCCCACACCGCAGCACCTGCTCTTGACGTCCGAGAAACGAACAGTCAGCACCCCTAGGAGACCAAGACTCTTTTCTCAGAAAAAGCCCAGGGGAGTCCTCACCCTCCAAACCAGCCTTGCCTGAATGCGGGCGTCTTCTGGCCTCTTTTGCATCCCTGGGGGGATCTCGCGCACCAGGCTGCGAGAGCTGCTGTTATCCTGAGTTGAACTCAGCTGAGCTCTACCCAGGAGCCTCGGGGCAGTCTTGGGCAAGGTGGCTGAAGGGCGTGGGGCTGATCGGGACAGCCCTGATGGCTGACCGCTCCCGGGAAGGCAGGGTGCGGCTCTCCCAGGGTCCATCACATCACAGATGGGCATCCAGCCGCTCCCATACACATGGTGCCAGCTGAGGCAGTGACTGCTCTGGTGGACGCTGGGCATGCGGAACCCCTGCCCCCGAGACGCGGGTGCTAAGTGGGGGAGGCTGAGGTTAACAAGGAAACAGGATAACTCCAGACTGTGGTAAGAGCTCTGCACAAAGAAGTAGACGTGAGAAGGCTTTCTCCTCTTCTTCTTAATATTTATTTATTTGAAAGTCAGAATTACACACAGAGAGAAGGAGAGACGGAGAGAGAGAGAGGTCTTCCATCTGCTGGTTCACTCCCCAATTGGCTGCAAAGGCCGGAGCTGCGCCAATCTGAAGCCAGGAGCCTCCTCTGGGTCTCCCACTTGGGTGCAGGGGCCCAAGGACTTGGCCCATCTTCCACCACTTCCCCAGGCCATAGCAGAGAGCTGGATCAGAAGAGGAGCAGCCGGGACTTGAACCAGCGCCCATATGGGATGCTGGCACTGCAGGTGGCGGCTTTACCTGCTACACCACAGCGCCGGCCCTTTCTCTTCTAACTTGGGCATCTGGGTAGGTGACGTGTAGGAGCTGTGAACGAGGAGGAACCAGGCAGGCAAAAACCCGGAGACAGTATCAAGTGCAAAAGTCCCGAGGCTGCAGGCAGCCACGCCTCCCAGCGCTTTATCAGAACTAACAGCCTTGCGGTCAAGACCACCGCACCCCACGGCGGAGTTGCGGGTTTGGCGCCTGGCTGCAGCTCCTGACTTCCGGTCCCTGACACCCTGGGAGGCGCTTGCGATGGCTCAACTGACCGGGTCCCTCGCGCCCTCGTGGGAGCCTGGATCGCTTCCGCGGCTGCCTGCAGTGGCCCTGGCCCAGCCCTGGCTGTCCGCAGGCATTTGGGGGGAGCACCAGCGGATGGAAGCTCGCTCTCTGGCTCTCTCTAAAAAACAAAACGAAGCAACCGCCCCCAACCCCAAATGAAGTCTTTTAAAAAAGATACACTTATCTGGAGGGAAACAAAGTAGCATCTTCTCTTTCCTCCTGGACCCTGCAGTGTAGCAGCCAACTCCGCCTCCGTTCAAGAAGCCCTCGGGTTCTGCCATTCACGGCTCATAAAACTGGTCCCCGGCAAAACCATACAAAATGTAGGGCCGGCGAGCTGGGCGTCGCTCTGTGTGGGAAACGCCGGGGACACTCCGGGGACACCGCCCCGCATCCGCCTTCCGCGAGCCCGGCGCAGGTGGGGGACACCGGTACGGCCCCTGACGCCGAGGAGTTTTGGGGGCACCTGGGAGCCGGGCCGGCCCCGCGCAGGTGCTCCGAGGACCCGACCGCACGCGCGCACGGTGGCTTACGGGGCGACGCCGTCCCCGGACGCAAGCGGACGACGCCCCGCAGGCCAGCGGGCGGGCCGGGGCACCTCCCAGGGAAGCGGCGGGCCCGCACGCCCCGGCCCGGGACCCCCGGACACCGTGCTGGGCCGCGGGCCCCCCAGGCCACCTGCCCTGCGGGAACCTCGCCGCAAGCTCCGCACGCAGCCCGGCGCGCCCAGGCCGCGAGTCCGTCGGGGCCGGGGAGCAGGCGGCCGGCCTCCATGCCCGCTTCCGAGCCCCCGGCATTTTTTATTTTCTACACTTTTGCCTACTTCGTAAAACCCAAGCCCGTTTCTCGGAGGCTGCCTTCGGGGCTTCTTCAGAAACACAAAATGAAGTCTTCACGGTCCTCCGGCCACGCGAGCCCTCGCAGGACGCGGCGAGGCGGGGGCGCGCGCAGGTGCCGCGCGGGCCCGTCCCCGATCCCGGGCCGCCAGCAGCGGACACCGCCCGGGCCGGCCCGCGCCTCCGCCCCGCCGCGCGGCCCACGACTGCCCCGCCTCGGCACCCGCGCGCCCTCCCCGCGCCCCGGCCGCCCTCCCGCCTCGGCACCCGCGCCCTCCCGCCGTCTCACCGCCCTCCCGCCACGGCACCCGCGCGCGCCCTCCCCGCGCCCCGGCCTCCCGCCGTCCTCCCGGCCTCCCGCCTCGGCACCCGCGCGCCCTCCCGCCGTCCTCCCGGCCTCCCCGCGCCCCGGCCGCCCTCCCGCCGTCTCACCGCCCTCCCGGCCAGGGGCGGGGCGCGGCCGGCGCTGACGTCACCGCGCCGGGCGGAAGGATCTGCAGCGCGCGGGCCGGCGGGGCGCTGAGGCCAGTTGCCGGGTAACGGAGCGGAGCGGCCCGGCGCGCCGCCTCCCGCCCTCCGCCGAGTGGCGCCGCGGCCGCCGCCGCTTGACGTAAGGCGCAGGCCGGGCCCGGCGTCGGCAGCGCCCGCAGCCCCTCGTCGCGAGCGGAGAGGCGCCCGCGGCCGCCCGCAGCCTCGCAGGTACGGCGGGGCGGCTCCGGGGCGGCCCACGCGCGAGGCCGGGCCGGCGCTGCGGGCCCCGGCGGCGGGCGGCGGGCGCGGCCGCACAATGGCGGGCGGGGGGCGCGCGGCAGGCCCCGCGCGGCCGCCCCCTCCCCTGCACTTTGTCCCGCCGGGCGGCAGGGGCGGCGGGCGGGCCTAGCGCGCGGGGCGGGCGCGGCGCAAGGGTCGGCGAAGGTTACCGGCGAGCGCAGGAGTGACGGGCCGCGGGGGCGCGGCGTGCCGGGGAAGGGGCGCCCGGGTCTCGGGACCCCGTCCGCGCCCCCAGGCCCGGCGGGATTCGTTTGCCGGCTTTTCCGTGTTTGCCCTCCGAGAGAGAGCCGCTGTGAATCCGCCAGCCCGGGGGCGAGGGCGGGGGGCCGCGCCTGCCGCCGGGAGCACTGGAGCGCCTGGGCCGCGGACCCGGGCTGGGCGCCCCGGTTCCCAGGAACGGGCTTTGCTCGCGCCCGGAGGGGCGTGGGGAGGCTGGCGAGGGTGGGGGTCCGCGCCTGCCGCCGGGAGAGCTGCAGCGCAGGGGGTTCTCGCCGGTCATCGCCTGGGCCGCGGACCCGGGCTGCGCGCCCCGGTTCCCAGGAACGGGCTTTGCTCGCGCCCGGAGGGGCGAGGGTGGGGGCCGGCGGCTTGGTAATAGGTGGTGCTGAGGGGGCGTCTCCGCTGTGTGCCGTGAGACCCACGCGAGGACACGCCGCCCGTGTCGGATGCAAAGTCCTGTCCCCGAAGGTCACGCAGTGCCCGTCGGTTCTGCCAGGCGGAACCGCCCTTCAGTAGGCGCGGGGATCGGGCCGCGCCCCGCCGTGGGCTCTCCGGGTCCGGCTCCACCGCGGGCCCGGGGGGGGGGGGGGACCCCAGTCCTGGAGAAAGTCTGCTGCTGGGGGGGAGCGCGTGTCTCGGCGCCACGCCGGCTTGGCCGCTGGCACGCTGGGGGAGGGCAGGGAATTGGGAGCGGTGTTCTGCGGGGGGCGGGCTGCAGGTGCAGGGGGCTTTGTATCTGTGTTGGGGGGGAGTGGAGGTGCTGACCGTGGCCCTGTCGTGAGGCCGGCTGAGCTGGTGTAGGGGTCGTTGGCTTGGCAGGCGTCAGGACAGTGCGATGGAGTTAGCACGGCTCTGGGGCTCACACCGCCCGCTGTGCGCACTCCTCAGTGAGGTGGTGCCCTGGCCTCGGGTGCCTGGGGCGGCCGGTGCACGCAGAGCCAGGCTGCGCGTCTGTGGGGTGGGGGGATGACCCGTCTCAGCTGGTTAGGAAGAGTCAGCTCAGACCCGGGAACACCGGGAACGCCTGGGCCTAACGCTTCTCCCTACTCCTTCCTGGCTGCCGGTCACGGCTGCTGAACACAGTGAGGTCTGGCCAGCCTCCGGCTCAGCGGGCTCCCAAGACTGCCTGTGACTCTGGGCTGGGACCAGCAGCATCGCAGTGACGGCCCCCAGCCCGCTCTGCCAGGACGACGTGGCCTCTGAGCCTGGCGCCGTGTCAGCTCTGCCCACGTTTTCTTTTTCTTTGACAGGCAGAGTGGACAGTGAGAGAGACAGAGAGACAGAGAGAAAGGTCTTCCATTGCCGTTCGTTCACCCTCCAATGGCTGCCGCGGCCGGCGCACCGCGCTCATCCGATGGCAGGAGCCAGGAGCCAGGTGCTTCTCCTGGTCTCCCATGGGGTGCAGGGCCCAAGCACTTGGGCCATCCTCCACTGCACTCCCGGGCCACAGCAGAGAGCTGGCCTGGAAGAGGGGCAACCGGGACAGACTCTGGTGCCCCGACCGGGACTAGAACCCGGTGTGCCGGCGCCGCAGGCGGAGGATCAGCCTGGTGAGCCGCGGCGCCGGCTGCCATGTTTTCTGTGATGGGAGCGCCCTGTCCCACTCCGACGTGTTCCAGGTTCTGGAAGTTGTGTTCTCCGCCGCGCTCTGTGCCAGGCCAGAGCCAGGAGCTCCGAGCTGGACTCCCACGTGGTGCGTTAGCAGGGAGCTGGGTGGGAAGTGGAGCAGCCGCATGAAGCCGCCTCCGTCAGGTGCGGGATGCTGGCCTCGCAAGCCCAGGCTTAGCCTCTGCCACAGTGCTGGCCCTTGGAGCAGAGTACCTACCGCCACGGCAGAGATGCGGTGTAGACTTTACGTGCAGTTATGCGGGCTTCTCTCGCCTCCCGTACTGACTAGCACTTCCTGCACAGTGGATGCAGCTCCCTGCGGGCCTGTGTCTCGGGTAGATGGGAGCCAGAGCAAGTGTCAGAGTGTCACATGGGCACAGCCTCAGGCCCGCAGGTTCCACGCTTCTTGTGGATTTATTGTGCTCATAAAAAGTAACGGGGGGCTCTTGCTCTGTGTGCCCCCTCCACGCCGTGCTCTGTGTGCTGCAGCGCCCTCTGGAGGGGACGCAGTGGACCTCTTGTCCGCAGAGTGCACGTCCCGCTGCAGCGCCCTCTGGAGGGGACGCAGTGGACCGCTTGTCCCTAGAGCGCACGTCCCGCTGCAGCGCCCTCTGGAGGGGACGCAGTGGACCTCTTGTCCGCAGAGTGCACGTCCCGCTGCAGCGCCCTCCGGAGGGGACGCAGTGGACCGCTTGTCCCTAGAGCGCACGTCCCGCTGCAGCGCCCTCTGGAGGTGGTGCCGTGGACCTCTTGTCCGCAGAGCGCACGTCCCGCTGCAGCGCCCTCCGGAGGTGGTGCAGTGGACCGCTTGTCCCTAGAGCGCACGTCCCGCTGCAGCGCCCTCCGGAGGGGACGCAGTGGACCGCTTGTCCCTAGAGTGCACGTCCTGCTCCAACCAGATGGGAAACCTTTAGAGACTCAGGCGGCTCCCTCTCTCTGTAAAGATTTGTTTATTTTGGAGGTCAGAGTTAGAGATCTTCCATCTGCTTGTTCACTGGCCAGATGGCCCCGGGCTGGGCCAGGCCAAAGCCAGGAGGGAGCTGCATCTGGGTCTCTGCGGGTGACAGGGGCCCGGACACTTGGGCCATCCTCGCTGCTTTCCCCAGGGCATTAGCAGGGAGCTGGGTCGGAAGGCGAGCAGCCAGGCCAGGAACCGGCGCCCACATGGGGTGCCATTGCCACGGGCAGCAGCTTAACCGGCTGTGCGGCAGCGCAGGTCCTAGAGGCTTCG
>CM027405.1:2665873-2676662 GCA_015711505.1 Sylvilagus bachmani | reverse complement strand
CCCCCCCCCCCCCCCCCCCCAGTTTCGACTTTGTGTCCAGGTTAGGAAATTGCTGAGGTGACCTTTGCCCTCTGGCCTCTGTCTAGCTTGTGGTTCTGTCCTCATTGTGTCTGCTTGTCTTGCGAGTTCCAGCCGAGACCTTGGTGCTCCGTATCCTCTGGAGTGCCCTCTCCACCTCCCTGCCTGAGTGGCGAAGGCCCGGCTCCGCTGCCCTGCCTGTCTGAGTGGCGAAGGCCCGGCTCCGCTGCCCTGCCTGTCTGAGTGGCGAAGGCCCGGCTCCGCTGCCCTGCCTGTCTGAGTGGCGAAGGCCCGGCTCCGCTGCCCTGCCTGTCTGAGTGGCGAAGGCCCGGCTCCGCTGCTCTGTCCCCGAGCTCCAGGACGGCCTTCACCTGCTCCCTGCTCCCTGCGCGCCCGGGTTTCCTTACGGTGCTTCAGTCTATGTGAGCTCCACATGGCGGTCTTCGCTGGGTTGGACTCCTGGGAGGAAAGAGAAGCACATGGCATCTGCGGTGGCTCCCTGCGGTGTGCGAGGTGGTGTTTCCGTAGTTCTCTCTTGTGCCGTGCTTGGGGGTGAACTCGGAATCACTCTGCGAGCGGAAGGGGAGGAGGTTGCACGGGCTTCTCGTGCAGGTGCTCCGTCAGGGCCGGCTTCCAGCTGCCGTGTGGGCAGGTAAGAGGACACGAGTGGGGCCCTTGGCTGATCTGTAAGTGGTGTGTTACCACGGTGCCCTCGGTGAGTCCCGGGTGCGTGTGAGGGAGAGGACTGCTGCGCTCCGTTCTCCGGTGTTGGACAGGGCTCCTGCAGGCAGGTGCTGGGTGATTCTGAAGTCACGCAGACCCGTCTGCAAGTGACCGGGACGTTTGCATGTGGCTTCAAGTCAGTGAAAAACCTGAAATTGTCAGATTTTCCGTTACTTTTCAGCAGAGCAATGTTTTCACTGTAGTCTTCCGTCTGTAGTTAGAACCCCCGGTTGTGGTCTGGCTGGCGTGGAAGGGCTGCCGTCCTCGCCTGAGCCCTTCCCTGTTGCTAGGCTTCCTGCATACTCTTGCCCCGGCTCGGATGGGGGCAGACCTGGGAGTTCAGAGTGGTCCACGCTCCGGGGAGACTGAGGTGACGAAAATCAGCAACTTTTACACTTTTTATTAAGTAGTTGTGCTAGTTAAATTTATACGCATCGCTGATTGAATAGGACCTCAAACTGGACACATTGTGTTCAGACTTTTGGTTCTAAAATAATTTGGGGGGCTGGTGCTGTGGCACAGCAGGTTAACGCCCTAGCCTGAAGCGCCGGCATCCCGTGTGGGTGGCCCCTCTTCCAATCCAGCTCTCTGCTATGGCCTAGGAAGGCAGTAGAAGGTGGCCCAAGTCCTTGGGCCCTGCACCCGCGTGGGGACCGGGAAGAAGCTCCTGGCTTCAGATCAGCACAGCTCTGGCCGTTGTGGCCAGTTGGGGAGTGAACCATCGGATGGAAGACCTCTCTCTCTCTCTCCCTCTCTCTCTCTCTCTCTCTGTAACTCTGACTTTCAAATAAATGAGTAAATCTTAAAACTAACACACCATTGATGACTGTCGAACTTCTGTTGATATTTATGATTGAGCTTTTTAATCACTGGAAACGCATATATTCCTGATGAATCTCCTAAAATTTGGCCCAAAGGTTTGGGCATAATTGGACTATTGCAGTGGATGAACTGTGAATAGTGCTGGTGTCTGTATTAGAAATAAAAGGCATTGTGGCAGAAGATAGGTAATGCAGAAGTCCTGGTGAACATGCCCGTGTGTGTGTGTGTGTGTGGGGGGGCGTGCCGCGATGCTCTTTCGGATTTTTTAATGTGATTATTACCTCAGTACTTGGGGACTGGAATGTTTAAAGGAACATTCGCTTTCCCTTTCAGCCAGGAGTTTGTTTCTAGCTCGGTTACATTTCCCAGAGTACCGTAGCAGTCTTAATGGCCTGTGCATAATCATTTCAGAATCGTGGAGCTTGGAAGGTCATTCAAGGCCTTATTTTTTCTTCAGTTTCTAGCTTTTTCTTGGTGTCTGGTGGACATTTTCCAGGAGAAGCACCTGGCTCCTGGCTTCGGATCAGTGAAGCGCCGGCTATAGCGGCCATTTGGGGGGTGAACCAACGGAAGGAAGAACTTTCTCCGTCTCTCTCTCTCTCACTGTCCACTCTGCTTGTCAAAAAAAAAAATCTAAAATGCAGTAAAGTATAAATGTCTCCTGCTCATCTTGTACTCATGTTACTTGGAAAAAACCGTTGATTTTAAACACACCTAAGCACACCTCTGTGTTTAGACATGGAGTCGTGGGGGACCGTGTTCTCGTGTCCTGGTCTAAGCAGACCCTGAGCTGTGTGTTGGAGTGCTTCCTGTGTCAGCCTGCAGCTCTGCTTCATGACGGATCTGGGCCTCCAGTCCCGCTGTCCACAAGCGTCAGCACTGGGCCAGGTGGTGTGTAATGGTAACGCTGCCTTTCAAGTGAGTAAGTCTCTTTCTAAAAAGATCTGCTTATTTATTTGAAAGCCAGACCAAGTAAGGTGTTTCCTGCCGGCTCACTCACTCCCCAGTGGCTGCAACGGCCAGGCTGGGCCAGGCTGGGACCAGGAGTCTGGAACTCCATTGGGTGCTACGACTTCTGCGCAGTAGCAGGGCTCTGGGTCAGGAGTGGAGTAGCTGGGGCTTGCGCCAGGCACTCCGGTGTCCCAAGAGGCAGCTTAACCCCTGTCCAAACCCTTGTACCAACTACCGCCTTCGCTGGACTTAATGGTCCGGTGTTAAAGGCGTGGTATTCTTACATCAGTGTGTAGCTGGGAGCCCACATCATCAGTCTGTTGTAGATCCCACAAGTGTGTAGCTGCTTTGGTGAGGACTTTGTAAGTAGACAGAAAGTAAGAACCGCTCATCCTCCTAACTCCCCATCCTGTCTCCTGTGGTTGCTACTAACAATTTAGTGTATCCATGTGCAGATTTTTAAAAAGTCTTTTGGGAATGGCATTGTGGTGCAGCGGGTAAAAAGCTGCTGCCTGTGACATCAGCATCCCAAATGGGTGCTTTTGTGTGTGTGTGTGTGTGTGTGTGTGTGTGTGACAGGCAGAGTGGACAGTGAGAGAGAGAGACAGACAGAAAGGTCTTCCTTTGCCGTTGGTTCACCCTCCAATGGCTGCCGCGGATGGCGCGCTGCGGCCAGCCCACCGCACTGATCCGATGGCAGGAGCCAGGTGCTTCTCCTGGTCTCCCATGGGGTGCAGGGCCCAAGCACTTGGTCCATCCTCCACTGCACTCCCGGGCCACAGCAGAGGGCTGGCCTGGAAGAGGGGCAACCGGCACAGAATCCGGTGCCCCGACCGGGACTAGAATCCGGTGTGCCGGCGCCGCAAGGCGGAGGATTAGCCTGTTGAGGCACGGCGCCGGCCGGGTGCTGGTTTAAGTTCCGGCTGCTCCAGTTCTGATCCAGCTCCCTGCTAATCCTTCTCAGAAAGCAGCGGAAGATGGCCCAAGTCCTTGGGCCCCTGCACCCACGTGGGGGACCTGGAGGGAGCTCCTGGCATTGGACTGGCCCAGCTCCAGCCGTTTGTGGCCATTTGGGGAGTAAGCCAGCGGATGGAAGACCTCTCTCTGCCTCTTCCTCTGCCTCTTTGTAACTCTGCCTTTCAAATAAACAAATAAAGAAATTTAAAAAAAATAGCTTGCTTTAGATTTACTGAATTTCAGGTCCCCCCTGTGGCTGCCTTGGCAGATCCAGACCAAGTCATTCTGAGGGCCTTACACAGCCTCTGCAGGCCAGATGGTCACACCCTTGCCCCAAAGCTTCAAGTTAAAACCAAAAAACAAGACAAAACCTAAAACTGCAACTCAATGCCAATTTTTTTTTAATTTTTAATTTTTATTTTTGACAGGCAGAGTGGACAGTGAGAGAGAGAGAGACAGAGAGAAAGGTCTTCCTTTGCCGTTGGTTCACCCTCCAATGGCCGCTGCGGCCGGCGCACCGTGCTGATCCGAAGCCAGGAGCCAGGTGCTTCTCCTGGTCTCCCATGGAGTGCAGGGCCCAAGCACCTGGGCCATCCTCCACTGCACTCCCGGCCACAGCAGAGAGCTGGCCTGGAAGAGGGGCAACCGGGACAGAAGCCGGCGCCCCGACCGGGACTAGAACCTGGTGTGCCGGTGCCGCAGGTGGAGGATTAGCGTAGTGAGCCACGGCGCCGGCCCAATAGGTTTTTTTTTTTTTTTTTAAACCTGCTGTGGTGCAGCAGGTTAAAGCCCCAGCCTGTAACACCGGCATCCCACATGGGCGTTGGTTTGAATCCCAGCTGCTCCTCTTCTGATCCAGCTCTCTGCTATGGCCTGGGAAAGCAGTGGAGGATGTCCCAAGTCCTTGGGTCCTTGCACCCACGTGGGAGACCCAGAAGCAGCTCCTGGCTTCGGATCAGCTCAACCCTGGCTGTTGTGGTCATTTGGGGAGTGAACCAGTGGAATGGAAGACCTTTCTCTCTCTGGTTCTACCTTTCTTTGTAACTCTGTCTTTCAAATAAATTTAAAAAAATTCTTTAAGAAAAGTGGTTCAGTTGGGACCAGCCTTGTGGCACCGTGGGTTAAGGTGCTGTTCAGGCCCCGGCTGCTCTGCTTCGGGTCCAGCTCCCTGCCAGTGCACCTGGGAAGGCAGCGGAAGGTGGCCCGAGTCCTTGGGCCCCTGCCGTGCTCGGAGAAGACCTGGGTGGAGTTCCATGTTCCTGGCGTCGGCTTGGCCCAACCCCGGCATGTGGTGTGAACCAGCAGATGGAAGATCTCTCTCTTTGTCTGCCTTTCAAATAGAATCTTTTTTTAAAAAAATGTTTTTATTTTATGTTTCGGGTTCCACAATAATTTATGTAAAACATATTTATTTTTTAAACATTTACTTACTCATTTGAAGGGCAGCGTATACAGAGGAGACAGAGAGAGGTCTTCATCTGCTGGTTCACTCCCCAAATGGCCATGAACGCTGGAGCTGTGCCGCTCTGAAACCATCTCCTGCATGGGTGTAGGAGCCCAAGGACGTGGGCCGTCCTCCAGTGCTTTCCCAGGCGCATTAGCAGGGAGCTGGATCGGCAGTGGAGCAGCCGGGACTGGACTGGTGCCCATATGGGATGGCAGCGCCGCAGGCAGAGGCTTTGCCTACTACTCACAGTGCTGTCCCCAAGCAGGCTGATTTCTAAGTTGATGATTTTTTATGGCTTGCAAATGATGTTAGAAATATCCGGATGGCCCTTGTCAGAAAGAAGGTTTCCATCCCTGCTTAAGGGGCAGGGTAAGTTTCAGAGCGTTAGGATATCTGTCCCTAATGAGCGTTCACTTTTTACAGTTAAGTGAAGGAAACTCAAGCTCACCACGTGACGAGCTCAGCTGAGCAGAGGATCCTTGGTGCTTTGTTTATAAGTGGTGTGAATGTGAGTGGGAGGCTGAGGGTTCTTGGACTAGGGCTGGTGTGGTGCCGGGGGTTAAGCGGCCCCCCAGCGCCGGCATCCCGTGTTGGAGCACAGGTTCAGGTCCTGGCTGCTCTGTTCTTCCCATCCAGACCCCGCAACTGGGTCTGGGCCCTGCTGCCTACTCGGGAGGCCCGGACGGCGCTCTTGGCTTCAGGTCCTTGTGACCACTGGGGATGAACCAGGGCATAGAAGAGACCTCTCCCCACCTCCCCGCCTTTCAAATAAACAGACTTTTATTTTATTTTTTTTTAAAAAGAAAAATGGATAAGGAGAAAAATGGGTTAACACTGGCTAACCGTTTCTACCTGTCTGTGGCGTTGGGGACCGTGGGTAAAGCGTTTGATGTCTGCTTCCTAACAGCCCTTTGAAAAGGGGGCTAATCGTCCTCACTTTCCAGTGCCCTGAGGTCATGCCCCTTGCCATGCCCGTGCTTCCTAGGGTGCTACTGTGGTCTCCCAGAGGAGGTTCAGAGGGGGTTGCTGGGAAGGGTGCATGGGGAGGAGGAGTGGCTGGAGTGCGCTCTCTTGCTTCCATGAGCCTGTGAGCGGGAAGGAAGGTGGGCTTTGCACAGGATTTGTTTAAACCCCACCGGTTAGTGGATTAGCAGTGGAGCCTTGATCTGATTCTGGTGCTGGGAGGTCTTTGGGCTGCTGGCGACTTGCCCTCAGAAGGTAGTTCTCCTGAGAGGGTTGGTTACGTAAGCCACGTGTGCTTCCTGGCCTGCCCTTCTCTCTGCCTTCTTCCAGTCTCACCAGGTCCTGAGCCCGTGAGGTCACCTGATCGCGGGCTGTGAGCCCCCAGAACTGTGGGATAAAACAAGCCCGCAGTGCAGTCGGGAGCAGCTGACCGCTGCGGGAGGGTGGGGCCGGAGCGTTAGATCAGCACAGCTCGAAGGAAGTCCTGACCAGGCTGATGGAGCCCGCACTCCACAGTGTGCCTTCCCGGCAGGGCGGAAGGCGGGGCGGCTCTCCCTTCCTGAGCAGCCCTTGCCGGGGTGGCCTGAGGGACGTGTGTCCTGCTGCTGGTGCTGCAGCCGCCAGGCAGCCGGCCCCCGCAGCAGTTTCTGGAAGCGTGACCTGGGCAGGACACACGTGGCCAGCACACACAGCCCTGTTCCTGGTGGAGCTCGGGCTGAGACTGACGGTGCATGTGAGCAAGTATGTGTGTCAGGTGTTAGACGTCAGGGGAGAAAAAGAGCAGAAGGTAGTGTGGACGGGGACAGGCTCTGCGCAGGGTGTGTGACGTGTGGGGGAAGGAGCAGCAGGTGAAATCCCGTGCCAGATGCATTATGGGGCAGAATCGAGGGCTGCCGTCATGGGTGCGGGTGCGGGGAGGGGTGAGGGGAGCAGGGTGCGGCCACTGACTGAGGTAGGGGAGGCCATGGCAGGGATGGCTTTGTCCTGCTGTAAGTGAGACACCTCGCTGACTGGCAGGCTAGCATTGGAGTTGCGGGATTCTGGGGTGGAAGTCTGGAGTGATGGCATTTAAATCGCGCTTGTGCTGCGCGGTCAGATAGCCGCGAGCACGGATGGGACGTCTGAGCGTTGCGTGTGGCTGCTCTGAAGTGGATGCATGTCAGACTCCAGAGGTTCCGTAGGGAAAAAACATCATCTTTCACTTTGGTTTTATTTGGAATGGTACTATTCTGGGTATATTGGGTCAAGTAAAAATACTAAAATAATTTCACTTGTTTCTCTTTTTAAGTTATTTATTCGAGAGGAGGAAGAGAGAGAGAATGCAACCAGGAGCTCCCCGGGCTGATTAGCTTCCCAGATACCTGTGGTGACCAGGGCTGGACCAAGCCGAAGCTGGAAGCCAAGAACGGGTGTGTGTCAGGGGCCCAACTGCTTGAGCCATTGCCTGCCCCCCAGCTCAAGCTGGGTCTGGAGTCGAGCCAGTACTGAACCCAGCACTCTGATGTGGGCGTGGGCATCTTAACTGCTGGACCACGCCCCTGCCCTGTGCTGCTAGCAGGAGTGTGCTCTCGGCAGCTCTCACGGGGGAAGCGAGTCCAGATGGAGAAGAAGCCCCAGGGTGGAGTCCGGAGAGCTGGGGGATGAGCGGCAGAGGCCACGGCCTTGAGGTGGAGGGTGAGGAGGGCTGTGGCCTGTGTCCAGTGAGCTTCGCTGCGTTTCTCTAGTCTGGAGAAGGCGTCCGAGGAACTGGGCTGGCGGACACGTAGTGGCTGGGCTGATGATCTGCAGGGGCGCGAGAGTCTTGGAGATGGCTGTAGGGCCGCAGTGTTTCCCTGCACTGTGTTTTACAGTGGATCACACCAGCCCTTCAGACGAGTCCGTCCAGGACTCAGTCCTGACAGGAGAGAAGGCACTGTGAGACGGGGCCGTGAGCCAGGAAGGCGCTCGAGCTCCAGGCCCTGCGTGGCCGCTCCGCAGTCTTCGCCGGGTGGGACGGCTGTCCTGCTTTGCCCCTCTCTGCTGATTCCAAGCATGTAGGGTGCCCTCGGAGTTCAGTCGTGCCCCGAGAGCTGACCTCGCTGCGGGGAGGGGAGGGCTTTGTTTGCGTCATGAACTCACTGTTGAGTTGGCATCATTGGGCACCCATACACCTCTGTCGCAGTTGTGTCAAGTGGAGCAACAGATCCGGGGCTCTTCACTGTCTGTGAAATGTCGGTAGCTCTAGCAGCACAGAATCTGATGTTTCTTTCCTTAGACATTATGCTTTTTTCTTTTGTATTTCATTCCTCCATTAAAAAAAAGCTACATTTTTGCAGTCAGCCTTTGAGAGCTGTTTCTAACAGTTTGCTCTCCAGCCGAGTGATAGACGCTGTCATGGAAACTGAATCTTCCGTGTGTGGAGCTTGCTTGGGCCTTCCAGGGCGCTGGACGATCAGGTGGGCTCCCTGCAGCTGACCATCAGGCCTGGTCTGGCTCTTCTCTGGCGTGGGGGTCAGGCCTGTGGGCACGGTGAACGGTGGTGGCAAACCAGAGATTAAGGAGGGTCTGCCGAATGCAGGCACAGGCTTGACCCTCAGAGCTGTGGGATGCGGTGCTGTGGGTTGGACGAGAGGAGAGCCCACATCCAGAGGGATGAGAAGGCACCAGCTCAGTGCCCTGGTTCCGATGCCCCCGGGACCTGAATTCACGCTTAGCCTTCTTAGAGGGTAAAGCGGGGGCTTGGCGTGGTGTGTTTTCATCCGAACAGAGTGGGTCCCCAGAGTCACTGGGTGAATGAGGGGTGAGAGCCTGCAGAGCCGAGGTCCTGCAGGCAGGAGCGGGTTGGGTGGCGGTGTGACTCCGCGTCTGCTGGAGGAGGAGGCGGGTGCTGCCGCCGCCTGCGTCTGTCCCTGAGCCAGAGCCTGCAGGAGGGATGCAGCCTCTGCCCAGTGCGGGAGGGGCAGAGGTGGTGGTTTCCTGGGCTGCTGTGGCCGAGTCCTCCCCACGGCCTTCAGCCTCAGCTCTGCAGGCAGACGTGCACGTCGGCGTCACAGGCCGCAGGGAGGAGCTGCGCTGTGCCTCCGCTGCTGGCGGGATTGGCAGCCCCTGGCCTTCCTTGGTGCATGGACGCACACAGGTCTCTGCTTCTGTCTCCGATGGGGTTTTCCCCGCATGTCTCAGTCCACGTTTTCCTCTTCTTAGGTCATTGTTCAGAGTAGAACTCTAATCTAGTATGATCACCTTTTAATCTATTTTCTTTTTTTTGAAGGAACCTCACGTGCAACCTCAAGTGATCACGTGACCTAGTTAAGGCCCAGTGAGGTTTTTTTAAAAAAGATTTATTTATTTATTTGGACGTCAAAGTTACACAGAGAGAGAAGGAGAGGCAGAGAGAGACAGACAGAGAGAGGTATCTTCCATCTGCTGGTTCACCCCCCAGTTGACCACAGTGGCTGGAGCTGAGCCAATCCGAAGTCCTGAGCTAGGACCTTCTTCCAGGTCTCCCATGCAGGTGCAGGAACCCAAGCACTTGGGCCATCTTCTACTGCTTTCCAAGGTCATAGCAGAGAGCTGGATTGAAAGTGGAGCAGCCAGGACTCGAACTGGAGCCCATATGGGATGCCAGCACTGCAGGCAGTGGCTTTACCTGCTACGCCACAGCGCCGGCCCCTACATCTGTTTTCAAGTAAAGTCATGTTCACAGGTAACAGTATTTGGGGACTGGCATTGTGGTGCAGCGCAGCTGGTTAAGCCACTGCCTGTAATGCTGGCATCCTGTGTGCGTGCCAGTTAAGTCTGGGCTGCCTCACTTCCCATCCAGCTCCCTGCTATGGCCTGGGAAAGCAGTGGAAGATGGCCTAAGTGCTTGGGCCCCTGCACCCACATGGGAGACCCAGATGGAGCTCCTGACTCCCGCCTGGCCCAGCCCCAGCCATTGGGGCATTTGGGGAACAAAGCAGCAGATGGAAGATCTCTGTCTCTCCTTCTCTATCACTCTGCCTTTCAAGTAAGTAAGTATTTTTTTTAAGTTAGAATTTAAACATACCTTTCTGGGGAGACAATTCATTCCACAACAGGAGGTAAGGTTGAGGGCAAGCTGTCCATATTGGCTGGGACTCCATTCCGCAGACTTCTCTCTTCTTCAGAGCTAGGTGTGCCAGAGGACATGGGGTGAAACAAGGTCCCTGTCCGTTAGACAGTGCCCCTGTGGCCTCAAACTGGAGTGATGATGATGGCTGACGTGGCTGTAGACTGTGTAGCCATTAGATCGACTGCCGGAGAGACTGGGGCGTCTCCCACCTCCCCCCTCAGACACATATTTGTTCTGCTTCTGTGCTTCATGGGCTCTTTGCTGGGGATTGGTCTGATGCTGTATTGGAAAAGGTGGCGAAGACCTTGCCCGTTACACTTGTTTGGATTCTGTGAATGAATCGAGCACAACAGGCAGAGATGTCATGTAGTAAAATTGTGTGACGGGTTTGGTCAGCTCTGGGCGAGGCGGAGCCAGGCTGCAGCTTGACCTTAGCTGCTCGTCACTCTGGAAGGGTGAGCGACGGGTGGTGGCGGGAGCTGGTGCGGGAGAGGAGGCAGGCCAAGGTGTGTGTTCAGCTCCTCGGCCCTGTCGTGTGGAATGTGGAGGGAGCACCGTGTAAATACAGCTGTTGGTGGTTGGTATTCTGTAGAACTGTGACGCGTAATCTCCCATCCCCAGGTCTCCGTGTCTCAGACACCCCATCCCCAGGTCTCCGTGTCTCAGACACCCCGTCCCCAGGTCTCCGTGTCTCAGACACCCCGTCCCCAGGTCTCCCTGTCTCAGACCACCCCGTCCCCAGGTCTCCGTGTCTCAGACCACCCCGTCCCCAGGTCTCCCTGTCTCAGACACCCCGTCCCCAGGTCTCCGTGTCTCAGACACCCCGTCCCCAGGTCTCC
>CM027405.1:2651318-2665373 GCA_015711505.1 Sylvilagus bachmani | reverse complement strand
TGTCTCAGACCACCCCGTCCCCAGGTCTCCGTGTCTCAGACCACCCCATCCCCAGGTCTCTGTGTCTCAGACCACCCCTTCCAGAGAGCGTGCATTATGGAGGTGCTCCCTCTGTGCTGTAGTCAGTGTCCTCTGACCATGTGTGGGTTTTTTTTTTTTTTAATTGATTTGAAAGAGATGGAGAGAGAGCTCTTCCATCTCTGGTTCACTCTCCAAATAGCTAGGGCTGGGCCAGGCTGCAGGCAGGAGTCAAGAACTCCATCTGGGTCTCCCACGTGAGTTCAGTGGCCCCAGCACTTGGGACATTACCTGCTGCCTTCTCACGGGCATTA
Source organism: Sylvilagus bachmani (assembly GCA_015711505.1). Lineage (NCBI taxonomy): Eukaryota > Metazoa > Chordata > Mammalia > Lagomorpha > Leporidae > Sylvilagus > Sylvilagus bachmani. The sequence goes on along the minus strand of CM027405.1, from coordinate 2,665,041 downwards.
GCAGGGAGCTGGGTCAGAAGCAGAGCAGCTGGGATTCAGGCTGTCGCCCCCGATACAGGATGCTGGCTTTACACGTGTCAGCCCAGCTGCTGTGCCACACTGCAGTCCCAGATGTGGTTTAGCACTTGAAATGTGGCTGTGCCACTGAACAACTGAATTTCATGAATTTAAATAGCCACTAGTGGCTGCCACCTGGATGCATAGTTGTAGACATTTTGAAGGACTTAGCCAGCTTTCCTAACAGAAGTGGTGATTATAAGGGCGTGGAAAGATGCCGTTGCCTGAAGGTGGCTCTGTTCTGCAGTGTGGCACGTCGGGGTTCCCTGGAGTGAGACGTGGATTCTGGTTGAGCCGCAGTGCCAAAGATAGCGTGTGCGGGGACCACACTGCCTTAGCTTTGAGCTTACTTGAGAGTTGTGCCACTGCCACCCACGTGAAGCTTGTGCCCCTACTGCGTCGTAGCGTGCACGTGCACTTCTGTGCAGGGATGTCCAGGGACATTGAAGCTGCACAGGGCCTTCAGTTCCGCGGCGGGTCTCAGCCGGGTTCTCTGGCCAGGGGGTTCTCAGAGAAGCATGCTCCTGGGTCCGTGCTCTGGAGAGAACCGAGCTGCCTCCAGTGCAGCCGTCACGCCATGGAGACTTGGGAAGCCGGAGTGGCCATTCGGAGTTGCCCGGAGGAGTTGGGCTTGATGGCCAGGCCTGTATGCGGTCGTCTGTCAGTCACGACCCAGGGAGAAGGAGAGATGGTGGCTGGGGACGTCCTCTGCACCTGGGGCAGTCCCCACGGGAGCTGACACAGCATCTCAGTAGCCAGAGCCTCACGGCCCTCAGCCTGGGGTCTGGGGGCGTCTTACAGTGGCTGCCACATCCAGCAGGGGTTTTCGTAGGAATATTCGAGTGAACTGATTTGACTTGCTGATCTTCTGGAGTAGTATAGGGCAAGTCTGTTCCTGTTTCTCTGAGACCCTCACACCCACACATTCTGCATGTAACTGTATGTGCAGTGTGTGTGTTTCCATGATGAAACACACTAGTTATAGAGTTAGAGACAGAGAGAGAGACAAGAGGAAGGTCTTCCTTCTGTTGGTTCACTCCCCAGATGACCGCCACGGCCGGCCCTGTGCCGATCCGAAGCCAGGAGCCAGGTGCTTCCTCCTGGTCTCCCATGTAGGTGCAGGGCCCAAGCACTTGGGCCATCCTCCACTGCCTTCCCGGGCCACAGCAGAGAGCTGGCCTGGACGAGGGGCAACTGGGACCAGAACCGGCGTCCATATGGGATGCGGGTGCTGCAGGCAGAGGATTAACCTAGTGCACTATGGCGCTGGCCCCATGTGTGTACATTCTTGAACAGATTGAGGCCCAGATAACTTTGGAGCAAATGAAAAATGTTTATTACCAAAAAATGCATGGATTTCAAAATTTTTTACACCAAAATAACTTTTTTTTTTTTCAAAGAGGCAGAGAGACAGAGGGTGAGAGCAGGCTAATCCACCAAATGGCTGCAGTGGTTGGGACTGAGCCTGGCCTAGTCCGGACCGAGGAAGTCCATCCGGGTGCCTCGCGTGGGCGGGAGGGACCCTGCCCCTTGAGCCGTCACCTCGTGTCTCCCAGGAACCAAGTTGGTGAGGAGCTCGAGCTGGGAATTAAACCCAGATCCTCTCGTGCGGGAGGCAGGCGTCCTAGCTGCTAGACGAATCGCCCACTCCTGAATTATCTTTTTAGTTTCATTTTTCCACAAGCATTTTTGAAGTGTGCTGTGTGTGTGGACATTTTTGTACAAATTGAGGTCCAGATAACTTAGGTTCAGTGGAAAATGTGTATTATGAAAAATCCATGTGGATTTAAGAAATTAAAATAATTCAAAAATCCATTAAGGGACCAGCAATGTGGCACAGCTGGCTAAGCTGCTGCCTGCAACGCCGGCATCACATACCGTGTGCCCGCGTCCCTTACTGGAGGCCTGCTGCTCTGCTTCCCGTCTGGCTCCCTGCTCACGCTCCTGGGAAAGCAGTGGAGGATGGTGCCTACCCCATGGGAAAGCCGGATGGGCTCCTGGGTCCTGGCTTCAGCCTGGCCCAGCCCCCGCTGTGTGGCCACTTGGGGAGTGAACCAGCGGATGGAGGCATTTCTCTGTCTCTGCCTCCCTCTGTTGTTCTGCCTTTCAAATAAAGAAATCTTTTTAAAAATTCTTCAAAGTATTTGAGGCATGTGTATTTCTTTAAAGTAGGGACTGACCGTAGGATAAATGGACGTCAGTGTTTTGGCTTACAGGGGTTCTCAGTGTGTTTCCCAGACGCAGGGCTGCCTCAGTGCGGTCTTTCTACACCCACGTGCAGGTGTCCTTTAAACACAGGTGTTGCTCATTTGGCCAGCGTCTCTCCCTCAGCTGCTTCTCATCTCTGGGCCAAAACACGAGTGTGCTGTGTGGACTCTGTCTTGGAGGCTCTGCCTTCCCAACCGTTGACGCCCAGTTGTCTTGTGGCGTGTCGGGGAGGTGTAGGCACTGTTGAGGGTTGTCCCTCGGGGGTGCTGTGTGCCTGCCTCGCTGCTGTGGGGTGGCGCAGGCTGTGTGCACACTGTGAGGAAGAGATGCTGAGAGTGGACCCCGCTGCCCGTTAGCCCTGCACCTGTGCGGTCAGAGGCAGTAGATGAGGCCGCGGGGTGCCCACAGGGAAGGGGAGGACCTGGAATTTCCGGTGCTGTGTAGAAGGGGTGCTGCCTGACTGTAGCACCACCCCTGCAGGGAATTTAAAGGAAAGCGAAGAGGGATACAGCAAGGATCTCCCTGGATTCCGTCTTCTGTGGCAGGAGATCCAGGCTGTGAGGGCCTCGGTAGTCTGCGTTTTGCTCATAACTTGGGTCTTGGGGAAATGTTAGTTCGTAGTTTCCCAAAGTGTGTTCCGGGGAAGCAAAGAGGATCCATAGAGAACTGCTGTCTGCTCTGTTTCTTAGAGGGTCTGGGGACAGCCAGCCTGGTGTGCTGGGGTGAGCAAGCCTCTCCCTTGTTGCTCTGGGGTTTCCATGCACAAGGAGGCAGTTCCGAGCAGAACGATCGATTTTCTACTCTGAGGAAACTCGACGGCAGGTTCTTTCCCAGATGCTGCTGCCCAAGAGCGAGGAGAGTCTCTAGTTACAGAAGAGCCCGTCCACAGGCTCCACTAGCGTCCGCGCACAGTGAATGAGAAATGAAGACGTGTGCTTTGATCCTGCTCTGAGTTCTGCAGTGTGTATCTGCTACATAATCAAATATAAAATTCCTCTTGGAATTTTCCTAATTAGCTATGAATCAGAATCTGTAGAGAATTTCTATACTGAATCAGACATTCTCATATTGACAGACATGAAGACAGACTGAAGTGTTGGCTGTCACCTGAGGCTATTGTAGATCTGTAGTGTGTATCACGTAGCTTACAGCTTTTCATAATAATTTGACAGAGCAGGTTTCATTGTATTAAGAGTTTTTTGCCATTTTAAAAATTATAAAAATCTTGTTTTAAATTTCTGTTTCTAGGGGCTGGCGCCGGCATCCCATATGGGCACTGGGTTCTAGTCCTGGTTGCCCCTCTTCCAGTCCAGCTCTCTGCTGTGGCCCGGGAGGGCAGTGGAGGATGGCCCAAGTGCTTGGGCCCTGCACTCCATGGGAGACCAGGAGAAGCACCTGGCTCCTGGCTTCGGATCAGCATAGCTCCAGCTGTGGCGGCCATTAGGGGAGTGAACCAATGGAAGGAAGACCTTTCTCTCTGTCGTTCTCTCTTACTGTTTGACTCTGTCAAGTTAAAAAATTTTTTTTTCTGTTTCTAAATAAACTTGCTTAGGGTGTTTGAAAGTTTGCATTTCTTAAAATTAGTTCATTGTCCCCGGATTGAAGTTTTAAGATTCCCCGAATTTAACTATTTGCTCACATTTCCGAGAGTTTCTATAGAAGTGTTCAGAATTCTGCCATGACAACTCTGTCGTCGTCTTGGATTTTGCTTTGGTGGGGATTTGTTCTGCCCCTTCTCCTGTGGGTGTGTGCGCTTCCCCGCCCTCTGCTGTGCGCTTCCCCCGTGAACTCCTGACATGAAGCTTGCCTGCCCCTCCCAGGGTCAAAAGTCGTTTTGTAAATCCCTGTAGGAACTCTTTCCAATCTGGCGATCCTGCTTTTTGTTTTGTTTTGTTTGACAGGCAGAGTTAGACAGTGAGAGAGACAGAGAGAAAGGTCTTTCTTCCGTTGGTTCACCCCCCAAATGGCCACTACGGCCGGCCCCGCGCCGATCCAAAGCCAGGAGCCAGGGGCTTCCTCCTGGTCTCCCATGGGGTGCAGGGCCCAAGCACTTGGGCCATCCTCCACTGCCTTCCCGGGCCACAGCAGGGAGCTGGACTGGAAGAGGGGCAGCCGGGACAGAATCCAGGGTGCCGGCACTGCAGACGGAGGATTAGCCAAGGGAGCTGCGCCGGCCGATCCAGCTTTTCAAATCAGAAAAGTTAACAGATGAGCATGACTCGTCAGATAACAAGGAATTGTGTAAAAGTTGTAAACAATGTAACTTGACATGAGCAGTTCATCTCCTTGAAGTCAGAGTTGACAAGACAGAAGGAGGAGGCTGGGCGAAGCTTGGAGGCGTGTGTGAGCGCAGCGCCGGCAGTGGGGGTGGGTTTATGCAGGTGGGTTCTGGAGCTCTCTCCTTACACGCTTGACTGAGCGCTCCTTGGTTTTGCGCTGATGGACGTCTATTAGTACTCCTGAATCTGTGTAGAACGGGTGGCATCCACCTGTGCATTGTTATTACGAAAGGTTTTTTAAGGATTTTTATGCATTTGAAGGGCAGAGCTACAGAAAGGGAGACGCAGGGCTGCCACCCGCTGGCTGGCTCCAGCAGGAGCGGCTTGGGGCTCCCCCTCGGTGGTGGCGCCCACGCACTGGGGCCGTCGTCAGCAGGGAGCCGGATTCCAAGCAGAGCAGTTGGAAAGGGCTGAAGTGATGGCCTGGCCTTTGTGCTCTGGTTTTGTGTTTATGTTTTACTTGTTTACTTGAAAGAGTGACATGGGAAGAGAGATCTGCCATCTGCTGGCCACGCCTCTCAGACCCAGCCGGGCCTGGGTCTCCCACTGAGTGGCAGGCAGCCGCTGTCTTACAGGCCCGTCAGCAGGGCGCTGGATTAGAAGTACAGCTTACCTCGCCGCACCCCGCACCGCAGCACCAGCCCCTGTGTTGTTTTCCTCCTTTATCTCTCCTGTCTTTTAAGCATAAGATTAACTGGGTCTAGGGGCAGGTATCGTGGCCTAGTGAGTTAAGCTGCCCTTGGTGGCTGCATGCCGTATTGGAATACCAAGTTCAAGTCCCGGCTACTCCACACTTCCAGTCCAACTCCCTACTAACGTACCTGGGAGGCAGCCCGTGATGGTCCAGGTACTTGAGTTCCTGCCACCCATGTAAGGAGACAGAGCTCCTAGCCATGCCCTGATTCATGTGGGAATTTGGGAATTGAATCAGCAGATGGAAGTTTCTCTCTCTCTCAAATAAATAGATGAATTTTTTAATGATTTATTTATTTATTTGAAAGGCAGAGTTACAGAGAGGCAGAGTGGGAGAGAGAAAGAGAGCTAGCTAGCTAGCTTCCATCCACTGGTTCACTCCCCAGATGGCTGCAACAGCCAAAGCTGCGCCGATCCAAAGCCAGGAGCCAGGAGCTTCCTCCAGGTCTCCCACGCAGGTGCAGGGGCCCAAGGACTTGGGCCATCCTCCACTGCTTTCCCAGGCCATAGCAGAGAGCTGGGTTGGAAGTGGAGCAGCCGGGACTTGAACGGGCACCGGTATAGGATGTTGGCACTGCAGGCAGTGGCTTTACCCGCTATGCCACTGTGCTGACCCCTCTATTTTCATTTTTAGAAAAATACTTACTTAACAAATTAATGAGAGTGTATATGATACAGGAAGCGCTTTGGGGCTGGCGCATGGCTTCTGTGAGAGGGCATTGCTGGACAGGGAGCCTGGCGCTTGGTGTGGGCGGCTGAGCTGCAGGTCAGGTGGCTGGAGACGACAGGCGTGGGGATGCTTGCGCAGCGTGCAGAGGCGATGTTGTCTGAGGCAGTATCCGTGTGCTGGCATTGCACCTCAAGTAGGCAGAGTTAAGAGCGGGGGGAGTACTCTGAGTGGGCCACGTGTCTGGTGTACTTGCATACTGGAGACACGGAACCGCAGACGGCGTGTGTGTCCCCACGGTTCACAGGAAGCTCTAACAGGGTGCGCTGGGCCTGGGGCGCTTGTAGGAGCTGCCACCTGTCACCCGGATCGTTTGCAGCAACACGTGTGGTGTTAAGAGGAGCCAGCTCTGCATGTCTCAGAGCATGGTTAGATCAGAAGTAGGTTTTGGAAGATTAGTGAACGTCTTCAGAAGGACCCCTCACTTGAGTTCATTATTAAATTATTGATGATTTGAAATTTCTGTTGTTACTGTGTTTGTCCACTTGCTGAGAAAAGAAATGCCTTGACCTGTCCTCTCTTTGGTGGACGAACCCCCTGGAGCCACTTCATGTCGTTCTGAAAGCGTGAACTAGGCAAAGAAGTCAGTGCATTGATTATTTTTTTTTTTTGCTACTTCACTCATTAAAATTTTTATTTTGAATAGCTTCAATCAAAAAAGACTTCCTAAGGATATTTACAATGCTAAATGTACAATGATGAATGTAAGCCTTTTGGACAATAGGGTACCATTCTTGAGCGGCAATACAATTTAACAAATATAAAGATGCAGTATCATTTCTGATATAAATTTAATTAAAAATCCAAGGTTTTAAGGGAATTCACAAATCATAGCAGGATGTAATGATTTTATTAATTTCATGTGCACATAATTACCAAGTTTTAATACATTAAAAATATGTGTAAATGCCCACACACTGTACAAAAATCAACACCCCACTTCTGTTAAAAGTTCCAACCACTTCCCATCATAAATATACAAAAAACTATCTTTACCTGTCAGAGCCGCATGGTGAGGTATTAGCTTGTTTCCTGAAGTTTGGGTCTGGCTCTTCCTTAGCCGTTGTTCTGGAACAGCCTACAGACACTGGACATTGCTTACTTGCCGTGCATCTGAGACTGCAGCACTCCACACACACGGGACACAGAGCATCTGAGACTCTGCACTCCACAGACACGGGACACAGAGCATCTGAGACTGCAGCACTCCACACACACGGGACACAACATAGAGTGAAAGCTGCAGCAGGTTGTTTAAATGCAAGTGCAGTTTGGGAAGCTTTTCAAAGTGAAAGATTATAAAACTGCAGAAAGTGTTTTATTTCTGTTGTTGGCTTAGCCACTTTTATTCAAGCATTATTTGCAGCATCGCTGTACAGCAGTTCCCACGATCTGTATTTTAGGGAGAAAAAAAAAGTTTCAACAACCCTGAGGGAGACACACATTAAAAGTCTTGTTATTTATTTAAAAAGTTAAAAAGTTACATATCATTATTTAACAAAAATGCATTGATTCTAAAAGCTCATGTTGTTTCTCTAGTCCCTGTCTGATCCAAGCTCCAGCGGCCCTCCCGGACCCTGAGTGCCGGAGGCCCAGCCTGGCGCATCTCACCTTGGTGCAGCGTTCTCGGGGTTGCCACGGGAGCGGGCGGCAGGCCTGCTGGCTGTGTCCCCCTGCTCTGCCACACTGACAGGTGTGCAGCAGTGTCACTGTGGACCTCACGTCTGCACCGGTTCTTTCAGCCTGTGGCAGATCACTGCTGTCACCGCTGGGGCTGTTTTTAAGTCCAGGGTCCTTGAAATGGCTTGAACTTGCTCAGCGGCAGACGGAGCCTCTGTGGGCCGGCATTGGGCAGCTGGTTAAGCCACCACTTGTGCGCCGCCTCCCCATGTTGGTGCAGATCCGAGTCCCAGCTGCTCGATTTCTGACCCAGCTGCTGGCTGGTGTGTGTGGGGAGGCAGTGGGAGAAGCCGAATGGCAGAGGCTCCTGCTGCTCATGTGGGTGACACGCGTGAACAGTGGGAGAAGCCGAATGGCAGAGGCCCCTGCTGCTCATGTGGGTGACACGCGTGAACAGTGGGAGAAGCCGAATGGCAGAGGCCCCTGCTGCTCATGTGGGTGACACGCGTGAACAGTGGGAGAAGCCGAATGGCAGAGGCCCCTGCTGCTCATGTGGGTGACACGCGTGAAGCTCTCTGCTTTGACCTGGCTATTGCAGTCATTTGTGGGGTAAACTGGTGGCTGTGTGTGTGTGTGTGTCTCCTCACCTTTCTAATAAATATGCACATCTTTTTTTTTCATTTTTGACAGGCAGAGTGGACAGTGAGAGAGAGAGACAGAGAGAAAGGTCTTCCTTTGCCGTTGGTTCACCCTCCAATGGCCGCTGCGGCCAGCGCACCGCGCTCATCCGATGGCAGGAGCCAGGTGCTAGGTGCTTTTTCCTGGTCTCCCATGGGGTGCAGGGCCCAAGCACCTGGGCCATCCTCCACTGCACTCCCGGGCCACAGCAGAGAGCTGGCCTGGAAGAGGGGCAACCGGGACAGAATCCGGTGCCCCGACCAGGACTAGAACCCGGTGTGCTGGCGCCACAAGGATTAGCCTGTTGAGCCATGGTGCCGGCCAATATGCACATCTTTAAAAAAACAACTCAGTGTCTGCTGAGCTTGCCTGGGTGTCTGCTTAGGGTGTCGCGGCGTGAATGTGCAGACGTCACTGTCCCAGAGCAGACAGAAACCTTACAGCAAAGTGGGGCCTTGTGTTTCTGTGTCCATGCCGTGTGCCTGCGCACTCTGGTCAGGTGTCACATCCGAGCTTCACGGTGGGGAACGAGAACGTCCCCTGGTAGAGGCAGGGCCCTGGTGAGACCAGGCCTCGAGCCTGGTAAAGGATGACAAGGAAACAATTTTTGCTCCAAAAGGAAGATTTACGTCCTTGACAGAAAAGGTGAGTCTGTGTGTGTACTCGCACCTCCTGGCTCACGGTCCAGAGTCCTGTGATGGCCAGGGCGGGCTTGGGCCTGAACCAGGGACTCAGTCCAGGTAGCAGGGACCCAGCCGCTCTCGCCGTGGCCGCCAGGGCCTGCACTGGCGGTGCTGGAAGCTGACGCCAGGAGCCGGGGCTGGGGAGCAGGGCCAGGCGCTGCAGTCTGGATGTAGTTTTTTAACTGCTGGGCCAAATGCCTGTCTCAGCTCACATATTTACATGATTGCTGTTTTCTAGATAATCCCATTAGTGAAGGAACCTGTAAGATGAAGCGAATAATAACAGTGGGGACAAGAGTTTATGGTGAAACTGTGTGGCGTTTTAGGGAGTGCTGAGGCCCCCTCATTTGTCCACATGTGGGGGGACCGGGACACGGGCCCACAGCCGAGCTGTTCAGTGGAGGTGACACAGCGCAGAGACCCGGTTGTTAAGACTGCTGGGCTGCTGTGCCTCTGTGTCGTCACCTTTGTGAGTTAGGCCCAGATGATCAGCTTTCCTAGATCCATACTAGGAACCATTTAAAATTAAAAATCCTAAGATAAGTGTCTTCATTGTGGGACTTTTTATCGTCTGTGAAGTCCTGTCTTTAGGATGATATGCATCGATTTTGCATAAGAAAATGAGATGATTTTAAGATCCTTTTCTTCTTAGAAGGGATTTTACACAACTCTTGCACATGTACATTGGTGTTTTTTCTTTCAGTCTTTTATCTAGAATTTAGTTAAAATAAAATTTAAGTGCGTATGAATGACCTTCACATTTGGAATGAATGTAAAGGTGTGTGAATACACAGGTTGATATTTGGGTGTTGGCCAGCCTTTTTTTTTTTTTTTTTTTTTTTTTTTTTTTTAAGATTTGTTTGAAAAGCAGAGTTACAGAGGAGAAAGGGAGAGACGCAGAGGGAGGTCTTCCATCCGCTGGTCCACTCCCCAGGTGGCCGCAGCGGCTGGAGCTGGGCCAGTCTGAAGCCAAGAGGCAGGAGCTTCTTCTGGGCCTCTTCTGTGAGTGCAGGGGCTAAGGGCTTGGGCCATCTTCCACTGCCTTCCCAGGCTATCACAGCTGGATCCGAAGAAGAGCAGCCGGGACTCGCACCCATGCCCATATGGGATGCCGGCACTGCAGGTGGAGGCTTAGCCCCCTACCCTCAGTGTTGGCTCTCTACCAGAGTCTTGGCACTCACCTAGAGCCCAGCATTCTACACCTGGGTTGTCCGCTAAAGGTTTGAAGGGCGGAGCAGGAATGATGGAATTCTAGCTCCGAGAACATTCAGACCTGCCGTGTGGGAAGAGCAAGCCACGGTAGGGGCTTCTGCATCGGAACCACGGTTGGCGCTGTGCACTGCGGGAGCTGTGCAGATGGGGGCAGGTGGTCTGAAGCCACAGACTTAGTCTTTACTTCTTTTGTCTTCTCTTTGGTCCTCTCTACTCTGCATTGTATATAGTCACTGGTGACTGGCTGTGATCAGATACTTTAAACTATGTGATCGGGTGACAGGTGGTGTAGAGACCTGTTAGGGGTGATGATACACTGGAGAGTTTTAACCAGCTTTGAGGTCTTGGGCGTTCAGTGTATTTTGCTTTATGTTGCATTTGTGTAGCTTTAAAAAAAAATCCTACTTCTTAAAATGTATTTTAACATCTACTTGAAAGTCAGGGCAACAGAGAGAGAGAGAGAGAGAGAGAGAGGGCTTCCATCCACTGGTTCACTCCCCAGTTGGCCACAACAGCCAGAGCTGAGCTGATCTGGAGCCAGGAGCTTCCTCCAGGTCTCCCACATGGGTGCAGGGGCCCAAGCACTTGGGCCATCCTCCACTGCCTTCCCAGGCCATAGCAGGGAGCTGGATGGGAAGTGGAGCAGCCAGGACACAAACCAGCACCCATATGGGATGCCGGCGCTGCAGGCTACATCACAGAGCAGCCCTTCAGTTATCTGTCAAAGATAATTAAATAATGAGACAAACGTAGTAACCATTGCCAATGCTCTTTTTAAGGATTTCGTAGAGAATCGTTTGCCTGCAGCTCCTCATGTGTCACGGGGCAACACCCAGAGCTCTGAGTTGGGCTGGTGTTTGGGACATTCCAGCTTTCCCAGACTGATATCCGACGACCTTGCTGGGAATGGCATGGCACGTCACGGACAGCGTGGGAGCGGGCTTGCTCTGGGGATGTCCCCGCGTCTGCTTCCGCCCTGTGTGGAATGATGAACCGGCGTAGCTCATTCTGCACGCAGGCCCCACGTGGTCCTCTCTTGCCCGCCGCTGTCCGTCTTTCCTTTGTCATCGTGAGAGCCGGGTTAGATCTGTGCTGTGTTCTGGGCTCGTTTTCCTTCTTCCACATCCTTGAGCAGGTTTGCAGGTGCGAAATCCTTCAGTTTTTATCGTCAGAGAGTGTGTTTTTAGGTATTTTTAGTGGGGATGACATTGTAGTTTTTTTTTCCTGTTAGCACTTGGGAGGTTTCGCTCCATCCAGGTGCCCATATTTGGGCCGGCCTCCACGCGTTCGCTGGCGCACTGCAGGCAGCTGGATCTGAAGCGGAGCAGCTGGGACTTGAACTGGTGCCCCGATGGGGGACGCTGGTGTCACAAGCAGAGGTCTACCCTGTCTGTTCTCACTTTAGGGCTTGTAGGACCAGCGTGGGGTGTCCCCGGGCTAAGACAGGACCCCTGAGTCCTCACCTGTGCCCTTGTGTGAGCCTCTGGGCTGTGGCGTGGAGACTGTCGCCGTCCTGCGGTCTGCTTCTGGCCTCTGTGATGGCCTTCCTGTGCCCAGCTCCTCACATCAGACATTGAGACCCGGCTGGGTACTTGAGGACTGCCTTTGGAATTCTGATTTTCTGCCTGTGTGGCTCTCTGTTGGGATTTTTCCTGAGAATTTGAGGTGCTGGGCACTGTGGCGCAGTAGATGAAGTTGCCACCTGGAATGCCGGCACCCATATCACAGTGACAGCTCAAGCCCCTGCTGTTCTGCTCCAGCTCCCTGCAGATGTGCCTGGGAGAGCAGCAGCGGCTGGCCCAAGTCCTTGGGTCCCTGCTGCCCACATGGGAGATCCAGATGGAGTTCGAGGCTCCAGGCTTTGGCCTGGCCCAGCCTCTGCCATTGTAGCCATTTGGGGTGAATCAGTGGATGAAGATCTCTGTCTCTCCCTCCTCTGCCTCTCTTTTCTTTTTCTTTTTTTCTTTTTTTTTTTTTTTTAAGATTTATTTATTTGAAGGAGTTATGGAAGAGGGAAGGAGGGAGGGAGAGAGAAAGAGGTGTCTTCCATCCTCTGGTTCACTCCCCTTCATGGTTGAAGCCAGGGACCAGGAGCTTCATCTGGTTTTCCCACATGGGTGCAGGGACCCAAATACTTTGGCCGTCTTCCACTGCTTTTCCCAGGTCATGAGCAGGGAGCTGGATTGGGAGTGGAGGAACTGGAACACGAATGGACAGTCGTGTGGAATGCTGGCCATTGCATGTGGTGGCCTTACCTGCTGTGCTAAAATGCCAACCTCGTCACTCTGCCTTTCAAGTAAATAATATATATATATGTGTGTGTGTGTGTGTGTGTGTGTATAAAATTCAGGGTGCCCTAGGTTGTCTCCCTGAGTTCTTCCTCACCGTCTTGCTGATCCTCACTGAGTGGTAACCCACTGGTCAACTTACTTCTTGTGTCTGCAGAACCCAGTGCATTGTTGAATTGATGATCTGTCTGGCATCTGAGACCAAGCAAATGAAATGATTTGTGGAAAATGTTTCAATTTTGAGAGCTGGAAAACTCGGCCGGTGAAAGTTATGAAAAGTCATTTCTTTAATTCTTCTAGTTTTATTTGAAAGGCATTCACAGAGAGAGATCTTGTATCTGCTGGTTCACTCCCAGGTGGCTGCTGGGGCCAGGACTGGGCCAGGCCGGAGCCAGGAGCCTGCAACTCTGTCTGGGTCTCTTGTGTGGGGGCAGGGACCCAGTCCTTGGGACATGTCTGCTGCCTTCCCAGGCTCACGGTCAGGAGGCTGGATGGGAAACAGCCAGCCAGGAGTGGACTCTGCACTCCAGCCAGGATGCCAGCAGCCTCGCGAGCACCTGTAACAGGTGCACCTGACCGCTGGCCCGCAGAGAGATACAGAGTACGAGGCTGTTTAAAGTAGCCACATATACATTAGTGACAGTTAACCCAGTAACGTCCTACAGTGGATTTAAAATTATCTTTGCATTTAATGTATGTGAAATTACTACATTTTTACAGATTAAATGCAAGAATATCAGTCTTCCATCTGTGGGGAAGGGTCGTTTTCTTTCTGCCTTGATGCTTTTACTAACAGTGATTTTTAGTATTTATTTGGAAATTTTTAGGTAGCGCTCTGTTGTCTGCTAAAATCCGTGCATAGACTGAGCAGAGGAGAGTGACCTGCCGTCCGCTAGCTGTCATTTCCTGATGATAGAAACTGGAACGGACACAGCATATTGTGACTCAGTAAACCTATTGCTAGATATGTATGTATTCAAAGTTTGTTAATTTAGGGAGAGAATAATAATAAAAAACATTATACAGTAGGTTTAACAGGAAGGTCTGGCATGGCTAGAAGACCGATTTTTTTTTTTTTTTTTTTTTTTTTTTTTTTTTGACAGAGTGGACAGTGAGAGAGAGAGAGACAGAGAGAAAGGTCTTCCTTTTGCCGTTGGTTCACCCTCCAATGGCCGCCGCGGCCGGCGCGCTACGGCCGGCGCACCGTACTCATCCGATGGCAGGAGCCAGGTGCCAGGTGCTTTTCCTGGTCTCCCATGGGGTGCAGGGCCCAAGCAC
>CM027405.1:2591647-2642328 GCA_015711505.1 Sylvilagus bachmani | reverse complement strand
TCCTCCATCTTGTTGCAAATGACCGGATTTCATTGTTTTTGACTGCTGTATAGTATTCTATAGAGTACATGTCCCATAATTTCTTTATCCAAATGTATGCTTTGAATTCTCTGTGATCTTTTGCTGTGAGGTTCCCTTCGTTTACCTTCTTTCATGTTGATGGCCGTGTTTCTGTGTTTCTGTGTGTAACACATCTTTAAGCATCTTTTGCAGGGCTGGACGAGTGGCAACAAATTCTTTCAATTTCTGTTTGCAATGAAAGGTCTTTATTTTACCTTCATTCACAAAGGAGAGCTTTGCAGGATATAATATTCTGGGCTGGCAGTTTTTCTCTCTTAGTACCTGGGCTATGTCTCGCCATTCCCTTCTAGCTTGTAGGGTTTCTGATGAGAAGTCACAGCAGAATTCTGCATTCTATGAGTGCCTTCCAGACTGTTAGTACGTGCCCGAAACGCATGCCTGTGGGCTGGTGCTAACATTCGGCGGGACCTCTCGTGTGGAGAGACTTTGAAAGACAAAAACACGTAAGGTATCATACATCAGCAGTGACGGGGCAGTTGGGACGAGAAGTGAAACGCCCACTTTGGAGAGGAGGATGTCAGTGTCTCTAGTCACTTGTCACGTCTGGCGTGTAGAAACCCCGAGCGGCAGGCACAACCGTCACCTGTGCCGCCGCTCCCCCAGGTGGTGCTCATTCAATCCTGGCTGCCCACTCGTCTGACTCCCGCTAATGCAGTGGAAAGCAGTGGAGGCTGGCCCAAGGGCCTGGGCTCCTGCGCCAGGTGGGGACCTGGAAGAAGCGCCTGGCTTCCATCTGGCCCAGTTCCAGGCGTGGTAGCCATTTGGGGAGTGAACCAGCAGATGGGAAATCTCCCTCCCTCCCTCTCCGCAACTCTGCCCTTCAAATAAAATACTAAATCTTTTTAAAAAAGGTATTTATTTTGGCGATGGTGAACACTTTGAACCCCAATTGTTATTTCTCCCCTAAAAAGTTCACTCTTCTCATCAGTAGACCTGTATGGAATAAAAATCATACTGAACAATATTTTGAAAAAATTTTTTAAAAGATTTGTTTGTTTGAAAGAGTTACACGGTGCTGGTGCCGCAGCTCACTAGGCTAATCCTCCGCCTTGCGGCGCTGGCACACCGGGTTCTAGTCCCGGTTGGGGCACCGGATTCTGTCCCGGTTGCCCCTCTTCCAGGCCAGCTCTCTGCTGTGGCCCGCGAGTGCAGTGGAGGATGGCCCAAGTGCTTGGGCCCTGCACCCCATGGGAGACCAGGAGAAGCACCTGGCTCCTGCCTTTGGATCAGCACAGTGCGCTGGTCGCAGTGCGCCAGCCGTGGTGGCCATTGGAGGGTGAGCAAGAGTTACACGGAGAAAGAGAGGCAGAGAGAGAGGTATTCCCTCTGCTGGTTCACTCCCCAGTTGGCCACAGTAGCCGAAGCTGCACCGATCCAAAGCCAGGAGCTTCTTCCAGGTCTCCCACATGGGTGCAGGGGCCCAAGGACTTGGGCCATCTTCCACTGCTTTCCCAGGCCACAGCAGAGAGCTGGATTGGAAGAGGAGCAGCCAGGAGTCTAAGTACACACCCGTACGGGATGCCGGCACTGCAGGTGGCGGCTTTACCCGGTACGCCACAGCGCCAGCCCCTTCTGCAAACTTCTTAATGTCCACTTATGGGTGTGTGTGTTTAGCCAGAAATGAGGTCATTCTTTTATAAACTGCTACTTTTACATATCGTGTATAGCTTTCCATGACGATCAATAACCTTCATAATTTCTTCTTCTTCTTCTTCTTCTTTTTTTTTTTGACAGGCAGAGTGGACAGTGAGAGAGAGAGACAGAGAGAAAGGTCTTCCTTTTGCTGTTGGTTCACCCTCCAGTGGCTGCCGCGGATGGCGCGCTGCTGCCGGCGCACCGCGCTCATCCGATGGCAGGAGCCAGGAGCCAGGTGCTTCTCCTGGTCTCCCATGCGGGTGCAGGCCCCAAGCACTTGGGCCATCCTCCACTGCACTCCCGGGCCACAGCAGAGAGCTGGCCTGGAAGAGGAGCAACCGGGACAGAATCCGGCGCCCCGACCGGGACTAGAACCCCGTGTGCCGGCACCGCAAGGTGGAGGATTAGCCTGTTGAGCCACGGCGCCGGCCCATAATTTCTTCTTAATGGCTATAATATCCTGTTGCCCGATGGGCCATGACTGGTTTGTCCAAGTTCCCTACGCTGACATTTGGTTCTCTGCGCGTGTGGTCAGCATCGCTATGGCTAGGTGTTTCCCTAAGACACATTCGCGAAAGTAGAATTACGGGGTCATGGCCATGTGCGTGTTCAAGCTGTGTGGCCCGTGCGTGTGTGTGTGTGTGTGTGAGACGCGTGTTTGTTGGGATGGTTGGGTGTGTTGTGTGCTGAGCTGCGGTACAGCTTCCTGGGGAGGTGTGCTTGCACGAGTCAGCGCGGAGAGTCAGGCCCCGCAGCCCTGTTTTCAGTCATTCTACAAGTAGATGTTCTGAACAGAGGGAAACGAACGTGTTTCTTTGCCTTCAAGAAGCCTCGAGTCTGCATTGTTAGGGTTGTGGCCTGTGCTCCCGTTACAGGACAGCCTGCTCCATCTCCGGAGGGGGCGTAGATAAGAAGGCCGTCCAGGAAGTGTGTTCAGTGAGTGACGCATGTCAGTAGCTCGCATTCGGAAAGAGCACGTTCCCCGAAGGAGAAACTGATTCCACTTGGGTTCATGAGCTCTGGGAACGTGCCCAGTGATGATTTATTTATTTGAAAGAGTTACAGAGAGAGACACACACAGAGAGAGAGGTTTTCCATCTGCTGGTTCCCTCCCCTAATGGCCGCAACAGCCGAGGCTGGGCCAGGCTGAAGCCAGGATTCGGGAGCTTCTTCCAGGCCTCCCACATGGGTGCAGGGGCCCAAGCGCTTGGGCCGTCGTCCGCTGCTTTCCCAGGTGCGCTAGCAAGGAGCTGGATTGGAAGAGGCGTGGCCGGGACTAGAACTGGTGCCCAGATTGGATGCTGGCCTCGTAGGCGGCAGCTTAACCCTGTAGGCCACAATGCTGGCCCCATGCCCAAGTAATTAAGTTAAATATATGCTCACGAGGGAGGGATCTTTCACTTGATGAAGTCATCTGTACGTATTGGATCAAAGTAAAAACTGTATCGTATTTGATCACACTCGAGTTTTGGAAGCTGCTGTGTTGTTGTCCTTATTCAGTCCATCGCTCATTTGTATCTGTTTCCTGAGGGCCTGCTATTGGCCAGATGTTCTAAGTGGCTTTTTAATTGTGTTCTTTCTGCCCTTTCTAATCTTTTTCTCCCTTATTTCCACTGTTTTTAATCGTTTATCAAATGAAAGGCTTAGGAGGCCAAACCAAGCAAAAGCAAGGAGAAGGTAGCAGGCTGCACTTGGAACAGCACAGGGCCGGCCGGCGCCGCGGCTCTCCAGGCTCGTCCTCCGCCTGCGGCGCCGGCACCCGGGCTCTAGTCCCCGTCGGGGCGCCGGATTCTGTCCCGGTTGCCCCTCTTCCAGGCCAGCTCTCTGCTGTGGCCCGGGAGGGCAGTGGAGGATGGCCCAGGTGCTTGGGCCCTGCACCCCATGGGAGACCAGGAGAAGCTCCTGGCTCCTGCCATCAGATCAGCACGGTGCGCCGGCCGCAGCGGCCATTGTAGGGTGAACCAACGGCAAAGGAAGACCTTTCTCTCTCTCTCTCTCTCTCACTGTCCACTCTGCCTGTCCAAAAAAAGAACATGACAGGGCCGGGATCAGTCCCTGCTGCTGCTAATGGCCTGGGAAAAGCAGTGGAGGATGGCCCAAGGGTTTGGGCCCCTGGCACTCCTGTGAGAGACCTGGATGGAGCTCACCGGCTCTGGCCACTGTGGCCATCTGGAAAGTGGACCAGCAAACAGAAGATCTCTTTGTCTCTCTTTCTGTGTAACTGTTTCAAATAAATAAATAAATCTTCAAAAAAAAAATCATAGAGCCAAAGAATTTGTAGTAATGTTTACAATATAACAGTGACGTCAGATACAAAATTGAACAGTGTGAATTCACATTTTTTTTTTTAAGATTTATTTATTTGAGAGGCAGAGAGAGAGAGGTCTTTCATCCGCTGGTTCACTCCCTAAATGGCCCCAATGGCCGGAGCTGGGCTGGGCCATCTTCCACCGCTTTCCCAGGCCATAGTGGAGAGCTGGATCGGAAGTGGTGCAGCTGGGACTAGAACCAGCACCCACATGGGATGCCGGCACTGCAGGCGGAGGCTTTACCCGCTACGCCACAGCGCCGGCCACTCACATACGTTTTTAAGAAGTGTAGAGGAAAAACTGAGTGAAGCACGTCAAGTTGCTATTTTCCCTGAGCAGCAGGATCATGGGTGAGTGTTTTCCCTTCTACTTTGAATTTCCTTCAGATTTTTACTGTGGACATATATAATTGGGGAAAAATAATGTCCTTTCAAAATATTTTATGTTTCCTTACAAAAAAAGTAGGGCTTGAACCATTTAACTGTAGCAATGCTAAAATCTGGTAAGAACATGGGTATAACTTAGCATTTATGCTGAAATTCAGTTTTTATGCGTGTACAAATGTCTGAGCAGGTCCCTGCTAGCACTTTAGGTCACGGGCAGCAGCCAGACGAGTCCTTCTGAAGTGTGGGTGGGCAGTGTGCTGTGGTCTCTCGGTGGTGTGCGCCATGCTGTGCACAGGTGTGCGTGTGTGAGAGCGGCGGGGTTCTGCCGGGGACTTGGTGCTGAGCGTCCGACCTGTGCGATCTTGTTGTAGGAGAGTGACACCTTCCTGGGCTGGGAGAAAGGAGCCTATAGAAAGTGGGGGAAGAGCAAGAGGAAGTGTCCCGACCTCACTCTGGAAGAGATGAAGAAGCAGGCGGCCGTCCGGTGTCTTCGGTCTGCTTCGGACGAAGTAAGTTCTGGTTTCATTTTTTACACCTAAGAGGAAAAGACCAAAACGGTCGATCTTAGCAGCACGACGTGGCCGTGTTGTTCCCCTTTGGCATTTGCCACGTATCTTAAGTTTTATGAAATACACTTCTGCGTGTGCTACTCTAATTAGAATATATACAGAATTCTATAGCCTTTTTTCAATTTAACTTAGATATTTATTCCTGTTATTATTATTGTCTTTATTCTTTTCAGTGGCTAAATTGTTACATTTTATCAAGTACTTTTTAACAGTAGTAGAGTGTTCTTGTTGTTACTGGACATTTTGTTTGCTTTTGTTACACTGTTGAGGATGTTTTATGTGTGTTTTTTCTGCCCCCATGGTCAGTGTTATTTCTTCTGGATTTAGTCCTGGGGTAGACAGCAATTCTAACCTTCAAGAGCACTATCTGTGTTCATATCTCAGAATTTTTTGTTTGCTTGGGTTTTTTTTTTTTTTTTTAGAAACTATTACCAGATTATTTGTCTTCTAAGATTTCTAAAATTTATTTGTTTAAGAGTCAGAGTTATAGAGAGGGACACACACACACACACACACACACACAGATCTTCCATCCCCTGGCTCATTCCCCACATGGCTGCAATGGCCAGGGCTGGGCCAGACAGGAGCCAGGAGCTTCTTCTGGATCTCCTGTGTGGGGCAGGGCCCGAGCTCTTGGACCGTATTGTGCTGCTTCCCAGACTGTTAGCAGGGAGCTGGATCAGGAGTGGAGCAGCGCCCGTGTCGGATGCCGGCGTCACCGGTGGCAGTTTCCCCTTCTACACACAGTGCTGGCCCCGATTACTTGTCTTTCAACACTTAATGTAAAATACTTCTGATGTCTTTGAGCTCCTGAAATTACAGAATAATTGTAGAATAGATAATCTCTTTAAATTAATACTACAGATTCTTACTTGGGTATTTGTTCTGGGGGTAATCTCTGAGATCAGAACTACTTAACGTTACTTTGCTTTGGCCATGCTGCTGGCGGTAGTGTGGTTGGTTGACGGAAGTCCAGCCTCCAGGAACCGTTTCTCGGTTCCGCTGGAACCAAATGTCACGCTGGGATAACCAGCTTGGTTCCATTTGGTAATCAGTAGGAGTTTCTATCTGGCTACTGCCTGCCGTGTATGCCTTTTTTTTTTTTGACAAGCAGAGTGGACAGTGAGAGAGGACAGCGGCTCACTAGGCTAATCCTCCACCTACGGCGCTGGCACCTCGGGTTCTAGTCCTGGTCAGGGTGCCGGATTCTGTCCCAGTCGCCCCAGGCCAGCTCTCTGCTGTGGCCCGGGAGTGCAGTGGAGGATGGCCTGAGTGCTTGGGCCCTGCACCCCATGGGAGACCAGGAGAAGCACCTGGCTCCTGGCTTCAGATCATCGTGGTGCTCCGGCCGCAGAGGCCATTGGGGGGTGAACCAATGGAAAAGGAAGACCTTTCTCTCTCTCTCTCTCACTGTCCACTCTGCCTGTCAAAAAACCATCTATATGCACATACAGGGGGCTGGTGTTGCAGTGCAGCTGGGTCAGCCCCCATGTGAGTGCCAGTTAACGTCCTGGCTGCTCCGCTTCCCACCCAGATCCTTGCTAACACGCCTGGGAAAGCAGCAGGAGACGGCCCAGGGCTGCTGCCACCCACCTGGGAGACCCAGATGGAGTTCCAGGCTCCTGGCTTTGGCCTGGCCTGGCCACAGCTATTGCAGCCATTTGGGGAGTGAACCAGCAGATGGAAGAGTCTGTCTGTCTCTCCCCCTCTCCCTCACTCTGCCTTTCAAATAAACCTTTAAAATACACACACACACATGCACATACACTCACACACGCGCACGCACACACGCACGCACACATACATACGCACACGCACACATACACACGCACACGCACACACAGTTTACAGTGCTGGAAGTGCTCCAGCCTCAGGAGGAGCTGAACTGGGAACGACGTGGTTGGCAGACCCACAGTCTCTCACTGGCATCTTCCCCGTCTCTGATTCTGGCTTTCTCTGCTGTAGCACATGCAGAGTGAAGAATGGCTGCCCATCCCCACCCGTCGTGGCTGCAGCCTGGTATCTAGCGCCACTGAGCTGCAGAGAATCTGGTTGGCTGGGTGGGGCCGGGTGCTGGGAGGTCACTCTTCAGCAGCTGTCAGAGGAAAGGGTGAGGCCAGCTAGTTACCCAGGAAGGCTGTCCTCAGGGCTCAGGGCACTGGAGGCCGAGGGAGGCCCTGTGGAGCTCTGGAAGGAGTTCAGGGGGCAGATGGTCTGCTGCACACGAGCAGTTCAGCTGAGTTCTTGGAGCAAAATCCAGAGAAGCTGCCAGGCCGAGATGGAGGAGCCTCGGAGTGCTGCAGCTCCCGTAGGGAGGGTCTTCCTTCTCCCGCTGGCCAGTCGCCGAGAAGCGACTCGCGCCTTCGACTCCCAGTTCGGCCGTGCGAGCAGCCACAGCAGCTGAAGTCGGCTGTGAGAGGACGAGGACGACAGGAACGTGGGGCTGCACAGCCGCCTCGCGCACGCAGGCACGCATGCGCGTGAGGGCAGTGGCTCGCAGGGGTCTCCTTGGGTTGTTGCCTTGGAAGAAAAGGCTCTCCTTCGCCTGGCTGCATTCCACAGGCAGGTTTTTTTTTTTTTTTTAAGTATTTATTCATATGGATGGCAGAGCTAACAGGAAAGTTGAGACACGCAGAGAGACACTGATCTCCATCTGCTGGTTCACTACCAGGTGGCCGCAGCAGCCAGGGCTGGGCCAGGCCGAAGCTGGAGCTCCATCCGGTCTCCCACGTGGGTGGTGGGGCACAGCACCTGCGCCGTCTTCCACTGCTCTCCCAGGCGCGTTAGCAGGGAGCTGGGTCAGAAGTGGTGGGACTCGGACCGGTGCCAGCGTTGTAGGTGCAAGTTCACCCACTGTGCCACGGTGCCAGCCCTGGGATTTTTAATTCCAGCCCCAATAAGGTGTGTTTCTTCTAGCTTGCTCTTTCTTCTTTGTTCTATGAAAAATTGTTGCATTGTGTTTTCTTAATGGTTTTGTTTTCAGTGCTGTCCACTTAAAATCAACTGAGGTAGGTAGTCAGTGATTACTTACGGAGTAATGAAGAGAAAGTCCTCCGTCCCAGGTCCCTCCTCAGGCCCCCTGCGGCGTGTGCGTGCGTTTCTGTCCCAGGTGAGAACTTGTGGGTCCTTTCCTGGTGACCTGCCTTTCCATTCCTCCCCAGGGGTCCCAAGGTACCCCTCATTTGGTATTTATGTTTCCTATTTGTATTTTTATCTTTGTTTATCTTTCTTTTTGTATTTTTTTAATATTGTTTGAAGATATACACAAGTATGTAGCATTATTTTGCATGCTCTTAAACTTCTTATAAATGGGACCATACTATATATATATATATATATATATATATTTTTTTTTTTTTTTCATTTGACAGGTATAGTTAGAAAGAGTGAGAGAGAGAGACAGGTCTTCTTTACGTTGGTTCACCCCCCAAATAGTTGCCATGGCTGGAACCGAAGCCAGGAGCCAGGTGCTTCTCCTGGTCTCCCATGTGGCTGCAGGGCCCAGGCACTTGGTCCATCCTCCACTGCCTTCCCGGGCCACAGCAGAGAGCTGGACTGGAAGAAAAGCAACCGGGACTAGAACCCAGTGCCCACATGGGATGGAGGATTAACTAGTGAGCCATGGTGCTGGCCCCCATACTGTATATCTTTTGAAACTTCGTTCTTTCAAAAATTTGTGTTGAGGCTAGTGTTGTGCCCCAGCTGGTAAAGCTGCCACTTACACTACTGGCATCCTGCGTGGATGCCAGCTCACATCCCAGCTGCTCCACTGCACTCCAGTTCTTGTTTACGGCCTGGGAAAGCAGTGGAAGGTGGCCTAAGTGCTTGGGCTCCTGCCCCTGTGTGAGAGACCCTAAGAAAGCTCCTGGCTTCGGCTTGGCCCAGCTCTGGCCATTGTGGCCATCTGGGGAGTGAACCAGCAGACAGAAGGTCTCTTTCTCCCTCTATGACTTTCAAATAAGTAAACAAATCTTAAAAAAAATTTTGGGTTAATCACATTTTTTAAAAGATGTACTTATTTATTTGAGAGAGAGAGTTACAGACAGAAGGAAGGCGAGATAGAGAGAGGGGTCTTCCATCCACTGGTTCATTCCCCAGATGGCTGCAGTGGCCGGAGCTGGGCTCATCTGAAGCCAGGAGCTTCTTTCAGGTCTCCCACGTGCGTGCAGGAACCCAAGGACTTGGGGCCAACTTCTGCTCTTTCCCAAGCCGTGGTGGGGGCTGGATAGGGAGTGGAGCAGCCGGCACTCGAGCTGGCACCCATGTGGGATGCCATTGCTACAAGAGGCTCAACCTACTGCAGCACACTGCCGGCCCCAGCGGTCACTCTTACAGCTTTTTCATTCTGGAATATTTGTCAATTGTGAGACCATAAAGCCATCTTCCTGGACCCCTAGTGATGGCCCTTCCAGTCACTCCGTTTCTGCCTGCTGTGGAGGGACGTTACTGCACGCTTACGCTTGTAAGCGTAAATATATGTACGCATCAGACAACTGGATTGAAGTTTGTTTTCTGTTTTTTTTTTTTTTTAACTCTTTTAGCCTAAAAGTGGGTATTTGGTGCAAGCTGTGGGCCTCGCCGCCTGACCTCCTGTGCATTGTTGTCCCCATGCCCGTTAGTGGCCTCCTCGGGTCCTGTTTCCTGGATTAGAGACAGTTGTTCCAAGTTCTGCTTTGAAGTTCTTGCTAATTGAACAATGGGGGGGAGGGTAAACTGTATCTGACCGTCCAGCCCTGGGCCTTCTGAGCCCCTGTGCCTGAACCTCACTTAGTCCTGTAGTTGTTACAGGACTGGGGATCTGAAAGGAAGAGACACTGCCGTCTCCCAGTTGACATAAGAAACAGAACAGTTTCCTACCTGTGAAAGAATAGGGCTAGCCTGAACCAGCAGGGTGCTGTGGGAGCTGGCCGTGTCCAGGACCCCGTTGGTGTGCAAGTCCTTCCCTGTCCTGGGGATGATGACGCGGAGGCTGAGGCGTGCTGCCCGCCCAGCCTCCCACAGTCAGCCTGCTCCAAAGCCTCGGCAGTGGTATGGATCACTGCGCTCCACAGGCTGAAGTCCTCTACTCTTTTTTAAAAATTATTTATGTATTTACTTGAAAAGCAGCGTTACAGAGGGGAGGGGTGGAGACACAGAGATCTTCCATCTGCGGGTTCACTTCCCAAAAGGCCACAGTGGCTGGAACTGCGTCGAACTAAGCCAGGAGCTTCTCCCACGTGGGTGCAGGGCCGAGCATGTGGGCCGTCGTCCACTGCTTTCCCAGGCCACAGCGGGGAGCTGGATGGGAAGGGGAGCAGCCGGGAGTGGGGGCTGCAGGCAACAGCTCTAGCTGCTAGACCCCAGAGCCAGCTCCTTCTCTTCGTCTAAAGGTAGAGTGACAGTGGGGTGGAAGGTGCTGCCTTCTACCCAAATGGCCACAGTGGCTGAGGCTGGGCCAGGCTGCAGCCGGGAGCCGGGAACTCCAGCCTGGTCTCCCACGGGGCGGCACGGACCCAGGCATGCTGATTTCCTGGCACATCAGCAGGGAGGTAGATTAGAAGTGGAGCAGCTGGGACTTGAACTGGTAAGGGCTGCACCTGCGGCAGGTTCGTCTGCGCCTCAGCATGGGCCCCGTGGCCCCAGATTCTGGCGTCTTTCCTCCACCATCGTGGGTCTTGGAGCTCTTCCTCCTACAGCGCTGATGGTGTATCCAGGGGAGGCTTCGAATGTAGGAACAGCTGGAGCAAGGAAGGGGGAGGCAGAGACCGGCCGTCTGTTGGTTCACTCCCAGAAGCAACAGCTTAGGACGGGGCCAGGCTGCAGCCACGGGCCAGGAATTCCATCCCGCTTCCCCACGAGTGTGGCGGGAATCCCGATGCTTGGGCCGTCTCCTCCCTCCCGGGCACAGCGTCAGGACCCTGGATCAGAAGGGCGTGCAGCGGGACTCAGGACGGGAGGTGGGCACTCGAGTGGCAGTCAGCCCGAGTCCCAGCACGCGCCCCAGGCCGGCGCTTGTAGCTGCTTCTGTGTTCAAGGCTGGAACCACAGGCTTCGTGCAGGTGCCTTGGCGGAGGCAGACTTGTTTTTGGGGTTTTTAAAGTTGAGTTACTTCCTGGGCACTGGGGTATGAATTTATGAATCCTAGAATATACTCCGAGTCTTCTCACTTGGTGTTCTGTTATTGGCTTAACCTGCAAATTAAATTTGTTTTTAAAATTTGGTATCTCCTGTCCACTGGTTACTCCCCAGATGCCCACAAGAATAGGACTGGGCCAGCGCAAAGCCGGGAACCCAGAACTCGGTTCAGGTCTCATGAGGTGGCAGGAGCCATCACCTGCCGTCTCCCAGTGTCGCATTCACAGGAAGCTGGATTTGGGAATGTGCTCAGGTGTCAGGCCTCAAGCACAGATTTCCCAGTGTGGGGTGTGTGTGTCCACGCGCTGTCTTAGCCACTGCACTACTCCTCTTCATCATAACTTTTTAAAAGGTTTTGAAAGCTTGTATTCATTAAAGTATGAACTTGATCCCTTACTGTAGTGTGTCGTCCCCAGTGGTCATTCTGCACTACAGTTGGGTTTCCTCCTGCTGACCTTCGAGTCCAAGCTCGGAGGGACTGCGAGGGCAGCGATTGCAGAAGGCAGGGTGCGTCGTTCGCACTTCCCGACAGCACCCTGAAGCTGGGTGGATCGAGAGCCATTTTGTTCGCTTCCTCCTCTGTGGGTCTGCTGCTGGGAGGCCCTGTGCTGGCCTGGCCTGGCCTCTCAGCAGCTGGGGCAGGAACACCCAGCCGTGCTCTCCTCACGGGACTGGTGCTTCCCTGGTGTGACTGGGAGCTGCGACCTCTCTGTGTGGCACATGGAGCCCAGGAGTTTGCTCTGCAAGAAGGCATGTGGCCCCTGAGTTACTCTCACTGTGAAGCCCCATTGCTGAGAGAGGGTCCACCCGGGAGACCGGCTCGGGGTGCCCCTGTCAGTGACGTCCAGGAGGGGCTGGGCAGAGAGTTCTGGACCCTGAGGCACTGGGCTCCCCACGGGGAAGCGTGGGGCACAACCGTGAAGCAGGCAGGTGGAGGTTTGTATTCCGGAGACAGAGTGCGTGATTCCTCTCTAAGAGGGTGCTGTTAAAGTATACATTCAAGGACCAACAAAATAGAACGAAACAGTGGACGTGAAGGGTGCAGCGGAGGTACGGAAGGTGTGCTGGACGAAGCCCCCAGGAAGAGCAAACAGAAATGGGAAGCAGCGAAGAAGGAGTGGGGGAGCAGTCCCGGAGTCCAGTGACCGCGTCAGAAAACGTGTCCGTTTTCCGGTTCTGATGGGGAAAAGATTCAGGAAGGGTCACACGGTGGGCGACGGCTGGGTGCCACCGCGTGTCACAGTGGTCAGTGGGCACAGGGCTGGGGGCACCTTTCCAGCCTCTAGAGAGTGCCCAGTCCAGGGGAGTTCTCTGTTGAAGCTGATTAACAGGTCAGCAAAAACCTTAGCGTGCAGAGAGGAGAGATGGGGGAGCCAACTCGATCCAGCTGTCTTTGCCTGCTTTAGTGGTTCCGGGTCTGAGCTGAGAAGGGTGGGAAACGTGAGGAGCGAAGAGAAGATCCGGGAAGTTGTGGGATGGGAAGTGACAGGAGTTTTCCAGGGAATGAATAAGATTCCAGGTTCCCACTAGCGCGCGCTGCGGCGCAGCAGTGAGGGCTCACGCATGCCACCCACATGGGAGATCAGGGTTGAGTTCCGGGCTCCTGGCGCAGGCCCAGCTGTTGTGGGCATTGGGGAGAGAGCCAGCAGGTAGATGATCCCGTCTGTCTGTCTTCCAAGTAAAGATTAAAGACTTTTTGAAGAAATGAACGGAAAAATGCGATTCTGGAAAATCAGCAGCATGTGCCAAGTTTGGAAATGGCACCTTTTGAGTCAGATGTGAGGGGCTGTGATGGGTGCCTTGCTCTGTGTCATCTTAGTTCACCCTTAGTTCTTAAGGGGGAAGTGGTGGCACCCCCCACCCCCGTGCTGTCTGGTGAATGTGGCAGGACAGGAGTCGAGAACCTGGCCCACCAACCCCCAGTCCAGATCTGTTCCACTTGTCCCTGTTGTCGGGGAGCCAGGAGTTGTTACGTAAGCTCCAGAGGGCAGGCCCTGGCTCCCGTTCCCTGCCTGGCACGTGGGTGCTAGGGCTCTGTTCACTGGGCACTGAGTGTGTGCGTGATAAACCAGGGCTGGCTGGCTCTGCATTCTGAAGACGGGCTTGTGCCTCCCGGAACTCGCCTGCCGCTTTGTGGGTGCAGGTCGCTGTACCTTGAGTTGCTGAGTGCTCTTGGGGTTGGTGGGACCTTGCTACGCGCACCTGATGGATGCTGGCAGGTTGGCCGGGTGCGTCACTTAGGAAAGCAGTTTGTGAGTTCAATGAAAGAATGTTAGCATTTTAAAAAAAACTTATTTATTTATTTATTTTGAAAGAGTTGCAGAGAGGGGGAGAGACAGAGAGAACTGCCATGCTCTGGCTCACTCCCTGGGTAGCCATAGTGGCCAGGGCTGGCCAGGCTGAAGCCAGGAGCTTCATCCAGGTCTCCCACGTGGCTGGCGGGGCCCCAGGACTTGGAGCAGCTGGGATGAGAACCTGTGCCATAGGGAGTGCCGGTGTCGCAGCGGCAGCTTGGCCCGCTGTGCCACGGTGCCGGCCCCCGTTAGTGTTATTTTCCCCGGCACTGCGCCATAGCAAGTGAAGCCTGCGCCTGGAATGGCGCCAGTCGAGACCTGGCTGCTCCACTTCTGATCCGGCTCCTCACTGATGCGCCTGGGAAAGCAGCAGAGGACGGCCCAAGTGCTTGGGCCCCTGCCGTCCACATGGGAGAGCTGGACTGAGTTCCAGGCTCCTGACTTCTGCTTGGCCCAGCCCTAGCCATTACAGCCACTGGGGAGTGAAACAGAATATGGTGATCCCCCTTTCTCTCCCTCTCTCTTCCTCTTTTTATCACTCTCAAATAAATAAAAAACGAATCTTAAAGGTTCTCATTGGCAGCTCTAAGTTAACAGCTCAGAGCACCTGCCGG
Organism: Sylvilagus bachmani; assembly: GCA_015711505.1. Classification (NCBI taxonomy): domain Eukaryota; kingdom Metazoa; phylum Chordata; class Mammalia; order Lagomorpha; family Leporidae; genus Sylvilagus; species Sylvilagus bachmani. The sequence continues at coordinate 2,628,326 of CM027405.1, read as the reverse complement.
GACACATCAGGTTGTGATGACACTTTGTGATGTCCCTCTGTGCTCCTCAGTTGGTAACCCAGTGCTTAGTGATTTAATGAATGTATGTGTGTAGACTGCAGGATCTGGGAGGGAAGTGAGCACACGCGTGTGGGAAGCAGGTTCTCAGGCGTGTCCTCCTGTGTGAATCAGTGTGCGTGTGTTGCATAGGGTTAACTTCCAGGGCAGAGTGGAGCCTCCTCGCTGCTAGTGCGGTGCTGGTTCTGTGGGAACGTGCTCAGTGCAGCCCATTTGCTGAGTATTTAAGGAAGTTTAATCAGCGATCCCTGGAGACTGACCTGGGCTGAAAAACGCAGTGACATGGGCTTGCTGTAGACAGTATGCGGCGTGTCAGCTGACCCCGGTGTTAGTTTCGTGACCTGGAGGAGATGCGCCATGATGGTCTGCTCGGCACACCTTGAACGCCATGGTAAGCCCTCTCTCTCCGGGGGAACTGTGAGTAGAGGAGTGTCTGGCTAATGTCTGCCGTGGCTTTTAAGAGTGTTCAGAGGCGTGAGCAGCTATCCCCTGACCGTCTGCTGTGCCCCTCTGAACGGTGGCAGCATGAGGTGGACGGCGCCTTGACTGAGTGGTTTACGATTTGCTGTTCGCATTCTCATCTGTTTCTTGCTGTCGAACTGTGTAACTGTGGGGTTTCTTGTTTAGGATCTCCGTAGGACTTGTGCTGAGTCATTCTGAGTTAAGTGAATGGGATGAAGTTCTATTTTTAGCCCTGAAGGCCCATGAGGACACCGGGTTAGCTAAGAGACAGCCGGTTCTGTGCATGTGTCTGAGCAGTGCCACCAGAGGAGACCTGGTGCCAATTTAAATAGGACTTTAGCCACGGAATAAACCTAAAGTTTCTAAGAAACGTGTTCAGCTTTTTTGTCCATGTAAGAGTTTTTCCTTCCCTCACATGAGAAGCAGTGTCATGAGAGCTTATTCACATGAGCCGGTGGCCAGCATTCCTGCCCCTCCGAAGGGGGCTCTCCTGAGGCCGTCCCTGCCCGGTGCACGGGCTCACAGGACCGAGCGGCTTTCGCACTCACTGCCCGTGGAGGTGGGGGTTCTGTTCTGCCTTCTCTTGCAGTCATGAGCGTTCAGAACTTCAAAGAAGAAGAAGGTCACCCTGTTTTCTTTCTTTCTTTCTTTTTTTTTTTTTTTTATTTTTGACAGGCAGAGTGGACAGTGAGAGAGAGAGACAGAGAGAAAGGTCTTCCTTTGCCGTTGGTTCATCCTCCAATGGCTGCCGCGGATGGCGCGCTGCTGCCGGCGCACCGCGCTCATCCGATGGCAGGAGCCAGGTGCTTTTTCCTGGTCTCCCATGGAGTGCAGGGCCCAAGCACCTGGGCCATCCTCCACTGCACTCCCGGGCCACAGCAGAGGGCTGACCTGGAAGAGGGGCAACCGGACAGAATCCGGTGCCCCGACCGGGACTAGAACCCGGTGTGCCGGCGCCGCAAGGTGGAGGATTAGCCTGTTGAGCCACGGCGCCGGCCCCTGTTTTCTTTAGATTGAGAGCTCCTAGAGTACCTGTGAGGTTCTGTTTTTTATTTTTAAAGATTTATTTGTTTATTTGAAAGGCAAAGTTACAGAGGAGCAGAGAGAGAAAGAGACGTATTTTCCATCCTCTGGCTCACTCCCCAAATGGCCAAAGCAGCCAGAGCTGGGCTGATCCAACGCCAGGAGCCTGGAGCCTCTTCCAGATCTCTCGTGTGGCTGCAGGGGCCCAAAGACTGGAGCCATCCTCTGCCGCCCTCCCAGGCCACAGCAGGGAGCTGCATCGGAAGTGGAGCAGCCGGGACTTGAACTGGTGCCCATGTGGGATGCCGGCTCTGCAGGTGGCAGCTGTATCTGCTCCGCCACAGCACTGTCCCCACCCGAGAGGTTTTGGTGGTTTTCGCTTGTATTGGGTCTGGTATAAGACCTTGTTCACAGGGGTACTTGGTGGTGCTGACTTTTGGCCATCCAGTGGGCTTTTGGGCCATTAGTCTGTCCCTGAGCAAGATGGTGGACCTCTGGGAAGACAAAAGCCATCCTGGGAGGTATGATAATCTTTCCACCTTTTCCCAGGACATCCCACGTAATGTCCTTCATTGTCAAATGGCAAATTACAAGCCTGTAATTTTGTTAACTCGGGCGTTCATTTAGGTGTTGATCTTGCGTTTCGTGGGGGACAGGGGTGCCTGTAGAGGTGTCTGCAGGAGCGCGGACACCCGTGCAAGCCTGCCTGCGTGCCTGCCAGCCTGCGTAACTCCTGTGTCTTGTCACGCAGAGCTCCGGCATCGAGAGCTTGGTGGAGGAGCTCTGCTCCAGGCTGAAGGAACTTCAGGACAAGCAAGGTGAGCACGCTGCCGCAGGGGCGCGCGGGGCGGGGGCGCGCGGGGCGGGCGGGGGCGCGCGGGGGCGGGCGGCACGCCAGCACACGGAGCGGCCCTCCCCGGGGCGGGCTCGGCGTCGGTGCCATCTGCAGCCCCGCAGGTGACTTCTGTGCCAGCCCTTAGCGTCGCTCCCGAATCCCTGCTCCTGCCGGGGCAGCCCCATCCAGGGCGCCCTCCCGGGCAGGGCGTCTTCCTTGTCTGCGAGGAGAAGCTCAGAGGTTGGGAGCAGCGTTTCCTCTCCCTGGCCTTGCCCTCTGTCGTGCCTGCCTGCCAGAATCGAGGCCTCCGCCGGTGCTGACGCTAAAATATTTCAGATTTGGAAGCAGCTCTGTCTTGATTGGAAGTTTCTAAGAGGCAGACTTGACAAGCTCGTGAGGTCCTTTCTGGTACGGGAGCCCGGACACCTGCTGTCCCCCGCGCCTCGCAAGCCCCGAGAGCGGGCCTCCTCTCTCTGCTGCCTCTGTCGTCGTTTGCTGCCCACCACGGCTTGAGAAGGGCATGGGCTGTTTGCTTATTTTTATCCAAGTCAGTGCCCTGGGCTAAGCCAAGAGTGTACAGCCCTTGGCTTCTGTTTTGGTTGAAATACAGCTCTTGTTCACATACATGTTAAGTAACAGCAATGGTAATGAAGAATTTTCTTTATGGATTAGCATTAGTCAGAATGAGTCATTATAAAGTCTGAGTGGAGAATTTTTAAGAAAGTATTTTTGGGGTCTAGACAGATGTTCTCTCCTGGTCTAATTAATAAGTGCGCAGGAGACTTAAGTCTCTTGATTAAATGTATTGGAGGTGGGCTGGGTGACTCTCACTGCTTGGCCTGATGCTAATGTGCTTTAGCCAGGCAATTCCCTCTGGAATCCTGAAGCGACAGGTTTTTATTAAAAAGACAAATTGCTGTAGAGTTCTCCTCTTAAAGGCAGGAAAATCTCTGTCATTTCTGGTTACAATTACTGTTGCAAAGCACGGGCGTCTATTAACTAGTTCAGGACAGATTTTTCTCAATTTTTGTTTCATAACAGAAGAGAAGATCCACAAAAAGTTCGAGGAGTCTCCCTCTCCAGAGGCAGAATTGTCCCCCACAGCCAAGGATCAAGTGGAAATGTATGTACGGCTGCGTTCAGTCCTGAGGCGTGCGTCCCCGCCAGGCCAGGAACCGCCACGTGGCTCTCACTTTCCTCCCAGCGATGTAGCTTCAGGTGCCGTGGTTGAGGGCCCCTCGCTCGCTGTGTGCTGACACATGCAGCTGTGCACACCCTGTGTGGTGGTCAGTAAGTGGCTGTAGGACGGACGCAGTGCCGACGCTGGTCGCTCGCGCAGCACAGCTGCCGCCTCGGAAGCAGCTTGTCCACCCGAGGGCACAGTGGGCAGGCCTCCACCGCACCAAGCCTGTTCCCGAAAATGCTTTCAGTCTCTCACAGTATTACATAAGCTGCCTTTTTAGACGTTTTGAAAACTTCCCCGAATCTCTAAAACCTAAGGGGAAAATGGCATTTAAGTGGTTTGTGTAGACTGGCCCTGTGCGTTCCGCAGTAGCTGCGAGCTGCGTGACTGTGAGCACTGGAACGGGACTGGCCGACACAGGTGTGCTGAGAGTGTGACGTGCTGACTGGACCTCAGAGACTTCGTTATAAAGTGTACAGCACTGCAGTAGGGAGTTTCTCCTCTTGATTGCATGTTAAAGTATTGATACGTGTGAGTGTGTGGGTGAATGTGTGGATAATATGCTATGTGTGTGTTGAATGAATGACACCTGTTTCTTCTTAAGCTTTAACGTGGCTGCTGGAACGTTTACAATCCATGTGCACCTTGTAGCACGCTCGTGCGGGACATCGCTGCCACAGATGGGCCAGGAGAGTGGCGCCCAGGTCCTTGTAGGCCTGGCCTGTCCCACTTCCCACAGGACCCCGAGTGCTGCCCCCAGAGAACCGGCCCCAGAGTTGCCCACGTGGCTCCTGGCCCCAGACTCTGCTTAGACGTTTTCCTAGCACATAAAAACACCTCCTTGTTCTCAGCCCGCCCAGAGCAGCCTGCCTGGCTTCTCTCTCCTGTTCCTGTTTCCGTCAGTTACTGGTCCCGCAAGGACGCGCTGGGTTCCCATGCTGTCTGGCACTGTGAGAACCGGCTGTGGCCCACGTTCAGTCACTGGAACGTGACCATCCGTGTCCCCCCAGAGGGTGTCGCGGTGATGGCAGCCACTGAAGGTGGCGCTGTCTGTCTCTGTGCGTCTCACAGCCCGGAAGCAGGTGGAATTATTGGCCCTAGTTTGTGGGTGAGGAAACGGGGCCACACAGAGGTTAAGTGCCAGGCCTAAGGTCACACAGTGGTCAGTACAGAGCCAGGGACCACCTCAGGGAGGTGGCTTCAGAGTTCAGCTGCAGCGGAGTGCGGTCCGGCTTTGGGCTGCGTGTGTTTGCAGTGCTCCGGCAGCCTTGTGCGGTCAGTCCCAGGGTCCTGACTTCAGAGTCGAAGTAGACCAGAGCGTTCAACGACGGGCTTCCAGTCGTCAGCACAGACAGGGGCCAAGCTGAGACTCCAGTTCAGGCATTTCTTCCTGAAAAGACGACATTCTTTGTACTACATCATCTGTGTCACTTTCTTTTCTTTTCTTTCTTTCATTTATTTATTTATTTATTTATTTATTGCAGGAAGAGCTAGAGAGAGACAGAGAGAAAGGTCTTCCTTTCCGTTGGTTCACCCCCCAAATGGCTGCTACGGCTGGTGCAGCACGCCAATCGGAAGCCAGGAGCCAGGTGCTTCTCCTGGTCTCCCATTCGGGTGCAGGGCCCAAGGACTTGGGCCATCCTCCACTGCCCTCTCAGGCCACAGCAGAGAGCTGGATTGGAAGAGGAGCAACCGGGACAGAATCCGGTGCCCCGAACGGGACTAGAACCCGGGGTGCCGGTGCTGCAGGCGGAGGATTAGCCTAGTGAGCCGCGGCCCCGGCCTTTCTTTTATTTTTTTTAGATTGATTGATTGATTTGACAGGGAGAGTTACAGAGTCAGGTGCAGAGTGAGAGAGAGGTCTTCCATCCGCTGGGTCACTCCCCAGATGGCCGCAATGGCCGGAGATGCACTGATCCAAAGCCAGGGGCCTGGTGCTTCTTCCAGATGTCCCATGTGGGTGCAAGGACCCAGGGGGTTGGGCCGTCTTCTACTGCTTTCCCAAACCATAACAGAGCTGGATCAGAAGTGGAGCAGCTGGGATTCGAACCGGCGCCCATATGGGATGCCGGCACCACAGGCAGCGCTTTACCTACTACACCACAGCACTGGCCCCAGCTCTGTCACTTTCCGTTTCTTGATTAAAGTTCAAACTTTGAAGACAGCTGCCCTCTTGCGTACTTGTCTAACTATCACTGTGCTTGGCGTGGTGGTGAGCAGAGGTGCTTGGTGCCTGGGACTCGACTCGTTGGCTGTGAGCCGTGTTGAGGATGAGGATTTGTGGGTGATGTGCGGCCGCTCCCGTTGGAAGGACGTATCCCACTTCGGTTGATGATGCTGTTCACTCCATGCAGTGCGCCGAGTGACTGTGTCTGGATTCTGTCTCGTTTCTTAGGTACTACGAAGCCTTCCCGCCGCTTTCGGAGAAGCCAGTGTGCCTGCAGGAAATCATGACCGTGTGGCACAAGGCCAAGGTCTGTCCTTGCTCCAGCTCCTCGTCGTCGTCCACAGCCCCACCGGCCAGCACAGGTCCGTCCTCCCCCAAGGACTGCAACAGTGAAAGCGAAGCCATCAAGGAGAGAAGCGGGGAAGCGCCCCCCGCCGTGCCCGAGCACCCGCAGAGCCGGAGCCACCTGGAGAAGGGGAGCAGACTCGGCGCCGGCGCCGCCGAGGACAAGCCCGCCCTGTGCAGGAAGCAGGGCCGGCACAGACCCGAAGGGCGGCCTCGACCTCGCTCCTGGTCTTCCGGCTCCAGTGAGGCCGGCTCGAGTTCGAGCGGCAACCAGGGGGAGCTGAGGGCGCCCATGAAGTTTGTTAAAGTAAGACACAAGGCCCGAGACGCTCGGAGCAAGAGAGGCCGGGACGCGCAGAGCCGGCTGCCGCTGAGGCGCGGTGAGAAGGCGGGCAGGAGCGTGCACGCCGGGAGCGGCGGCAGCAGCAGCAGCGGGTCCCTCCGGCAGCTCTGCAGGCGCGGGAAGAGGCCCCTGGAGGAGGCGGCGAGGAGAGACCCTGCGGGCACTGAGGGCAAGGACGTGCGCACGGAGAGCAGGAGCGACCGGGAGTACAGGGAGGAGCCGCTGTGGTACACCAAGCCCATCGCCGAGTACTTCCTTCCTCTGAGCAGGAAGAGTAAACTGGAGACCACATACCGCAACAGGCAGGAGGTGAGCGAGCTGACGGCGGAGGCGGTGGGAGAGTTGTCTGAGTCAGTGCACGGTCTTTGTATCAGCAACAATAATCTTCATAAAACATACCTCGCAGCAGGTACTTTCGTTGATGGCCATTTTGTAGAAATGCCTGCGGTTATAAATGAGGACATTGGCCTCGCTGGGACCTCATTGTGTCCTCTGCCGGAGGACAGCCACTACCTGGATGATATTCATCTGTCAGAATTAACGCGCTTCTATGAAGTGGACACTGATCAATCCATGTTGGATCCTGGTGCCTCAGAAACAGTGCAAGGAGAAAGTCGGATTTTGAATATGATTCGACAAAAAAGCAAAGAGAATACAGATTTTGAGGCAGAATGTTGCATAGTGTTAGATGGTATGGAGTTGCAAGGGGAACGTGCAATATGGACAGACTCGACCAGCTCCGTGGGCGCTGAGGGCTTATTCCTGCAAGACCTCGGCAATCTGGCTCAGTTTTGGGAGTGCTGCTCATCCAGCTCTGGCGATGCCGACGGAGAGAGTTTTGGGGGAGACTCTCCGATTCGACTCTCTCCAATGCTCAACTCACACTTGCTCGCTGGCAATCAAGAGCTCTTTTCAGATGTTAACGAAGGACCTGGTGGCATAAGCTCTTGCTTTTCAGTGTTTGAAGTGCAATGCAGTAATTCTGTTTTACCATTTTCTTTTGAAACACTCAACTTGGGAAGTGAAAACACAGATTCTAGTGCTAATATGCTTGGGAAGACGCAGTCTAGACTGCTCATATGGACCAAAAATAGTGCCTTTGAAGAAAACGAACACTGTTCTAATCTCTCAACAAGGACTTGTAGTCCATGGTCCCATTCGGAAGAAACACGTTCAGACAACGAGACGTTAAGCATTCAGTTTGAAGAATCTACACAGTTTAATGCAGAAGATATTAATTATGTAGTTCCTAGAGTCTCTGCAAATTATGTAGATGAAGAGCTTCTAGGTTTTTTGCAAGATGAAACTTGCCAGCAAAGCAGAACTTTAGGAGAAATTCCTACATTAGTTTTCAAAAAAAAATCTAAGCTAGAATCTGTCTGTGGTATTCAGCTAGAACAAAAAACAGAAAACAAAAACTTTGAAACTGCACAAGTGTGTGGTGGAAGCAGCGCACACGGAGATGGCTACAGCTCAGGGGTCATTAAAGACATTTGGACAAAGATGGCAGATAGAAATTCTGTGGCCGCAGTAGAAGCAGAAAGAGTGGACGAGGAGCTGTTTTCAGCAGATGTCAGTAGCTACTGCTGCTGTCTGGGCGCTGAAGCCAAGCTCGAGGCGCTGGAGGGGCCCCACAGGGCTGTGCAGAGGTCAGAGTACCACCTGTGGGAGGGGCAGAAAGGGAGCCCCGAGAAGAGAGCGTTCATTCCCAGGGAGCTGTCCAAGGTGGACGGGGGGGACTACACCACGCCCTCTAAACCCTGGGGCGTTGCTCACGACAAAGAGAGTGCGTTCATTCTCGGGGGAGTTTACGGAGAGCTCAAAGCCTTCAGCAGCGATGGGGAGTGGGCCGTGGTCCCGCCCGGTCACACAAAGGGAAGCTTGCTACAGTGCGCGGCCTCTGACGTCGTGACGATTGCTGGCACCGATGTCTTCATGACCCCCGGCAACAGCTTTGCTCCTGGCCACCGGCAGCTGTGGAAACCCTGCGTGTCGTTGGAGCAGAGCGATCAGCCCAGGAGTGGAGAACATGCACTGAACAAGGGGTTTTCTCTGATCTTCCGTGAGGACCTCCTGGGAGCTTGCAGTAACTTTCAAGTTGAAGATCCCGGACTTGAGTATTCGTTTTCTTCCTTTGACTTAAGCAATCCATTTTCACAAGTTCTTCACGTAGAATGTTCATTGGAACCTGAAGGGATTGCATCTTTCAGTCCCAGTTTTAAACCGAAGTCAATTCTCTGCTCCGATTCAGACAGCGAAGTCTTTCACCCCCGGATCTGTGGTGTGGACAGAACACAGTACCGGGCCGTCCGCATCTCTCCTAGAACTCACTTCCGCCCCATCTCTGCGTCCGAGCTGTCCCCAGCAGGAGGAAGCGAGTCAGAGCTGGAATCTGAGAGAGAGGAAGCCAGTGTCCCCGTTCCTGCTCCAGCCGATGTGTTTGAAGACCCGCAGGCAGACCTCAAGCCTCTGGAGGAAGACGCGGAGACGGAGGGCCACTACTACGGCAAGTCGGAGCTTGAGTCTGGAAAGTTCCTGCCCCGGTGGAAGAAGTCGGGGATGGAGAAGAGCGCGCAGACGTCCCTGGACTCCCAGGAGGAGCCGGCTGGCGCCCTGCCTGGAGGGAAGCAGAGTCAGTGTTTGGAGTGCAGCATGAGCGAGTCTCCGCAAAGAGGTTTAGAAAGCTCAGAAGCAAATTGTAAAATCATGGCGCAGTGCGAGGAGGAAGTTAACGATCTCTGTGGCTGCAGAGCAGGTTGTCAGTTCCCCGCTTACGAGGAGAACACGGTTTCTGCAGCGCGGCTGGAGGAGGTACGTGTGCTGCGGTGTCCGTGTTTGGTGTGCGGCGGCGCTCAGGCGGATGTCCTGAGGCTTAGACTTTCATGTTCAAGGACTGTTTATTCTGTATGAACTTGAGCCCGCAGTAGACTTTCTGTAGAGAAAGGCGTTTTTAAATCACAGGACTTAGGTTCTTACACGTTGTCCTAACGTACGTGTTCTGTGCTTGCAGTAAAGAAGCCTGATGTCACGTGTGAGCATTCTGACTCACAGCTGACGATCAGGCAGTGGCTGCCAGCACAGAGCCTGTCTCACTGCCTCCCAGACACTGGTCACGTCACGAAAAAGTGTTTCACCCAGAGGGTCTCAGTACAATATGACACGTGTAAAGTCGACCCGCAGATACACAAAACAGCTTCTGCGCAATCTGTGCTGATACACACGCTCATACAAGGACACGTTACAACTGCGTAGTAGGTCATGAGAGGAGATGAATGTTGATAGTTTTATCATGGAATCATGTGCTCCTTGCATATTCTAAAGAGGTGGTTTGAGGTCAGATTGATTGTACAAGAAATGACATGGCCATCGTCTGTTTCACATAGAAAGCTTACTGGTCTACCCAGTGCTCACTGCTAATGACGGTAGCAATGCCTAGTTCACCCGAGGATTGGTGGCACGTGGAAGGTGGCGAAGCCCGAGTGGAGCACTTCCTGCATCTGTCCCGCATGCCTGCACCCCGCCCCAGCCGCGACGCCTTCTCTGCTCCTCTGGTCCGCCCCAGCCTGCCTCACAGCCCTTCCCCTCCTTAGTCCTCTGCGCTTCACGCTGCAGTCTCCATGTCTCGTGGGTCGCCTGTGTGCGCGCTCGCTCCCTCGCACTAGGCGCCGTGAGCTCCTGACGCAGGGGCCCTGCCTTGCTGTTTGCTCGTCCGGGGACCTCATGGGAAGCCCGTGTCACTGGAGAACCCTTGCTGCCCTTGCTGGCTGGTTAGATCCGTGCAGGGAGGTCTGACGCGGGGGAAGCAGAAACGGTGGTGGTGTCAGCCTGTACTGTCCGCCTGTCGCCTGCCCGTCTTCCACCCGCACATCCACATCCGAATGTGCTTTGTGCACAGAACGCGAGCACGCGAGGACGCTGTGGCTCTGGGTTGGGAGGCAGAGGGAGCTGCGTCACGCCGCTGCCACGTACCTGGCTAGTGTGTGATGAGTCATGTGTGAGCCGCACTCTGGGTGTTCTCGAAAGGTCTTCACAGAAACTTGAAAGAGGACTCTGGATTTGTCTGGGAGTCGAGGTGGTGCTGGTTCTGTTGGCCCTGACCTCTCCGGCTAGAGCCAGGTTGGCGCTCACTTCATGGATGTCGTCGGGTACAGAGCCTGAGAGTGGCAGGCTGGGAGTACAACTGGTGTCTCTGTCCTGTCTGTCACGTCACCTGGCAAGTCTGGGGAGCTCCTGACGGGATGTTCTCCCCACCCCCAGGTGAAGTCAGACTGCAGGAGGGCACCTGGGAGCCCCGCGTAGAGGCCGCCAGTAGCCCAGGGTTCACAGCAAGAAATCAGCTAGGATGTCCCGTGGAGTGGTGTCCAGGGGCATGGGCGGGATGCGCTCCTGACAGAAGGGCGGTTCAGCTCAGACGTCCTTGAATGCCGGTCACGTGCCTGCTGCCAAGGTCGATGCCCTGGACAAGTAAGACTCGGTCCTTGCCCTGAAGACTTCGGCTGGTGGAGAGGGCCGGTTTGCAGTTTGTAGAGAGATCACTGACTCGCGTGGAGCGAGTCCCCTGAGTCCACTCGGACAAGAGGGTGTATTCATAGTGAGCCGTCCCCGTCCCTGTGATGTTGCAGCGTATATAAGCAGAGAACGTGTGTGCATAGAGGGCGTCCCATTTTTTTCTTCCTATTAAAGTGGCACTTTCTGGTAATCACCCCTCCTTTTTAATTTTCTGTGTAGTGTTCATCATATGATGTACTGTCATTTATCCAGACAGTTCTTATCTTTCAGGGCCTTTGGGCCAGCGTAGTTTGAGTCACATGGTAGGGGGAGTGGTGGAGTGAGCACTGGGTGCCTGCGGAGCCCTCCGGCAGACAGCACCAGCCGTGAGCCGAGGAAGACGTTCTGCGCATGCCTGAGCGTCCCGGCTGGGAGGGAGAGGCGGTCTGGGCAGCAGGAGCGCGAGCAGGGTGCGAGGCTGTGTGCGGAGAGCGGAAGGCGGGGAGCAGTGAGGTGACTCAGAGCCTGCCTGTGCAGGTCAGCACAGAAGATGTGGACGGCTCTCCCTGTCCAGAGAGGATGCGTGGAACTCGGCAGGTCTGGAGGGGGCGAGCCATGGGGTCCTCCTGGTGCTGCGGCCCTGGCCCACCTGCCAGGGCCCACGTGGCCCTTGCGCAGATTGCTCTTCCCCACGTCCGCTGAGGACCCGGCGGTTGGGGTGGCCCCCCTGCCCCGAGTTGCAGTGCAGGGCAGAGCCCAAGCTCCCCTCGCCACTCTGCGTTCCTGTAGCACAGGTGAGCTTTCCCACAGGTGCTCTGTGTCTCCATTGATGTTTCATTTCTCTTTTCCCAAGAAAAGAGCCTGTGACCTTTCTTTCCTTTCTGTGACTCAGATGCTGAGCACTGGCTGTGGCCAGGGGCACTGTTCCCAGAGTAACACAGAACCCAGCAGCTCCCCTCCGACAGCTGGGGGTGGGGCAGAGCTGTCCGTCTGCTCTGCTCAGCCCACCCCGTCTTCTGCCCAGCCCTGTTTCTGGCCCGGTCTTTGAGACCGTCTCGTGGTCGCGCTTACTCTCACCCGGCAGATGCTGTGCAGGTGCTGACGTTACCTAAGTAGAGACCCCTGCGTGACCGCCAGTCTGGGGGCTGTCGGGATCCAGATGCTGCTGGAGGGGAGGGGGCGGGGGAGTTGGCTGTTTGCAGCGGTCCGAGGTGCCACAGTGAGCCCCCGGAGGAGCCAGAGCACTGAGGCGGCGGGGCGACCCCGAACTTGGCCGGCGCGCTCTTTACTTCCTCCGTGGTTTCCGCGTTCTTTCAGACCCGGCTCAGCCGGAAGCTGAAGTCACACGTGCCGCAGAGACCAGGGGGGCACAGCGCGGCCATCTGTTCTGTGCACCCTCTGAGTTGTAATCGGTGCAGTGAGAGTCACTAGTATAAAACAGGACGGATGAGCGCATGCTGACAGAATTGACACTCAGATGGGGGAGACAGAAACCCACCAGACTCCAGAGTTAGGACAGAGGCCAGGGAGCAGGCGAGCACAGCTTCAGGCCCGGGGAGGCGCTCAGGTCAGCGGACACTGAGGGCTGCTTTCTGCCGTGCCTCGCGCATGGAAGTGCCATAGGTAGGTGCTGTCCCAGCAGGCGGCCGCCCTCCTCTGGGCCTGGAGCCCTCAGCCCGCCCCCCGCCCTCCTCTGGGCCTGGAGCCCTCAGCCCGCCCCCTGCCCTCCTCTGGGCCTGGAGCCCTCAGCCCGCCCCCTGTCCAGTCCCTTCCTCACCCCTTTCCCCACAGCCAAGAGAAGATTAAGACAAGCCGTGTAATTAAACTCACGAATAAAACGGATTGTCCACAACCTGCCCAGGCAAACGGTAGGATTGTCAGGGCCCGGCCAGTCTCTGCCCGGCCGTGCAGGCGGGGGTGGAGAGCGCTCTGGCAGGACCGCCTTCCTTGTCTGATCGTGCTGGGTAACTCACAGAACAGGTGAGAGTGATGCTGGCCGCCGTGTTAACTGCAGACCTGCGTTCAGCCTAGCCTCGTTGCTTCCGCTGGCTTTGGCGTGTTTTTCTGAAGCAGCACTAGTTTTTAGTGTTGAGATAGGTCACGGGAGAAAACAGAGCTGACCGACCAGTCTGGGTGGCGAGTGCAGTCCTTCCATTTAGGGCTGTTTCTGAAAAGGTACCTTGTGGAAGCCACAGTGTGGGCCGTGTCCCGTCCAGAGCGCAGGTGACCGAATCAAGGGGTTCCAGACCGTGAAGCATTCACAGGGAGACGCACAGCGCAGCCCAGCGACAGAGCTGATGGTCTCCAGTTTCTAGGCCAGTTCACCTCTTAAGCCTGGGCTTCCGATGGAACATCTCGTGAGACAATGTAGGTCACGGCGTGGGACCCAGGAGGGGCCTGGATGCAGAGACAGGCCTGGCCCAGGCACAGGGAAGCAGCTGCGTGGCAGGGGCTGTGCTGACTACCCCAGGGTCTTTGTGGAAGCCAGAGCTGGACACAGACCTGTCGACTGTTCACGAAGACTGTCCTTGGCCACAGCTGCTCCCTGTCACCATCTGGCCAGTCTCGCTGCCACCAGCCAGGACTTGGAGTTCTCCTGGGAAGGTGCCTGGATTTGGCTTCTTCCCTGTTGTGGGCCTGTGCGCCTTCTGCCAAGGCCCTGGACACCCTCCTCCTCCCAGGAGTCACTCCCTCATCTCATTGGGGTGACTCTCTCCTGTTTTGAGTTTGTAATTTCGCTTTTGTCTTCGCGTCGTTCTGGTTCTCACCAGATAACCGTGTTGCAAGGACACTTGAGTGATCCTGCCTGTAAGGATTTGCTGGAAGGACTGCTCCTTCGCCGGTGGTGCCGCAGCAGAGTGCTGGGTTCAGTTCCCAGCCACTGCTCCTCACTCGAGCTCCCTCGCAGTGCAGCCCCAGGGAGGAGATGCTGATGGCGGTGGCTCACGGCAGTGGGTTCTTTGGCCCATGTAGGAGGCCTAGGTTGAGCTCCAGCTCTGGGCTTCGTGGGTATTTGGAGAATGAACAGCAGAAGGGGGCACACGCCTGCTTGCTGTCTCATTTTCCTCTCAATTTTTTAAAAAGATTTTATTTATTTAGAGGCAGAGAGAAAGTCTTCCTACCATTGGTTCACTCCCCAGATGGCTGCAACGACCGGAGCTGCGCCGCTCCGAAGCCAGGAGCTTCTTCCCCGTCTCCCTTGTGGGTGCAGGGCCCAAGGACCTGGGCCATCTTCCACTGCTTTCCCAGGCCACAGCAGAGAGCTGGATGGGAAGTGGAGCAGCCGGGACTAGGACTGGCACCCATATGGGATGCCAGTGCCACAGGCAGAGGATTAACCTGCACCACGGAGCCAGCCCCATCAAATAATTTTTTATTTGAAGATTTATTTATTCACTTGAAAATCACAGTTACACAGAGAAGGAGAGTCAGAGAGAGGGAGAGGAAGAGGGAGGGGTCCTCTATCTACTGGTTCATTCCCCAGTTGGCCGCAACGGCTGGAGCTGCACCGGTCCAAAGCCAGGAGCTTCTTCCAGGTCTCCCATGCGGGTACAGGGGCCCAAGGACTTGGACCATCCTCCACTGCCCTCCCAGGCCACAGCAGAGAGCTGGACTGGAAGTGGAGCAGCTGGGACTCGAACCGGTGCCCAGATGGGACGCCAGCACTGCAAGCAGCGGCCTTTCCTGCTACGGTGCAGCGCCAGCCCTAATTTTTTATTTTTTAGCATGTTTTACATTTAATTGAAAGTTTATATAAGGTGATTCTCTCTTTTTAAAAAAAAAAAGTTATGTATTTGAAAGGCAGAATTACAGAGAGGACGAGGCAGACAGAGAGGTCTTCAGTCTGCTGGTTCTTTCCCCAAAGGCCGGGGCTGGGCCAAGCCAAAGCTGAGCTTCATGTGGGTCTTCCATGTGTATGCAGGGACCCAAGCACTTGGGTCATTGTCCATTGCTTTCCCAGGCCATTAGCAGAGAGCTGGATTGGAAGTGGAGCAGCTGGGACTCGAACTGGCGCCCATATGGGATATCAGCACTGCAGGTGACAGCATAATCTGCTGTGCCATAGTGCCAGCCCGTCAAGTAAATAATTTTTAATTGTTTTTAAATGTGTTTCTATTCCATTTCTTTTTATATATATTTATTTATTTATTTGGAAGTTAGAGAGAGAGAGAGAGAGAGAGAGAGAGAGAGGTCTCCCATCCGCTGGTTCATTCCCCAGATGACTGCTGAGGCCAGAGCTGCGCTGATCTGAAGCCAGGAGCTTCTTCCCCGTCTCCCTTGTGGGTGCAGGGCCCAAGGACGCAGGCCATCTTCCACTGCTTTCCCAGACTACAGCAGAGAGCTGGATGGGAAGTGGAGCAGCCGGGACTCGAACCAGCATCCATATGGGATGTGGCCCTGCTGGCGGCGGCTTTCCCCACTACACCACAGCGCCTGTTCCATTTCTTTGCCCCCTTCTGCCGACTGTGAGGGAGAAGAGACTCCCTGTTCTCCCTAGAGCACCACGTGCTGGTAGTGGGTCAAGGCCGTTCCCTCTCTGCGCTTCTGAAATCTGGATTTTGCCATACTTAGGAATATTTCCTATTATGTTGTGTTTTTGCATTGTAGGGCTTCTGTTAAGGTTTTTGTTCGACTTCCAGTATAAGTGCCTTTTGACAAGAACGTCCAGGGGCCGCCGCCTGCAGAGCCAGCATCCCATACGGGTGCCGGTTCGAGTCCTGGCTGCTCCTCTTCCCATCCAGCTCTCTGCTGTGGCCTGGGAAAGCAGTGGAAGATGGCCCAAGTCTCTGGGCCCCTGCACCCACGTGGGAGACCTGGGAGAAGTTCCTGGCTCCTGGCTTTGGATCGGCACAGCTCCTACCACTGAGGCCGATTGGGGAGTGAACCAGCAGATGGAAGACCTCTCTCTCGCTGTCTGCCTCTCCTTCTCTCTGTGTGTAACTCTGACTTTCAAATAAATAAATAAATCTTTAAAAAAAAGAAAAGAACGTCCATAATTTGCTGTGACTACATTGGCTGTTTATTCCTCTTTTCCAGAACAATAAAAACCACCATCGTGTTCCTCAGTTAATGCTTGAAAACCATCCTCTCTGAAAGTCTGTAAACTCTGTGTTTGGCTTCATCCAAACAGCTTCCTCTGTTGAGCACTGACGTGCAAGGACTGAGCAGAAGTCGGGAGCAGCAGACCTGGTGGGAGAAGGCCTTGTACCCCCCTCTTTTTCCTGCGTCAGAGTGCGGAGGTAAGGCGACCGTTCCCTCGCTCCGACTTCTGTCATTCAGAGCAGTGAGCTGTGAGTGTCAGAGCAAGAGACATGTACAAGGCGTTTCTGTGTGACTGGTACTTTGTCACCTCCTGGAGCCACCGGTGCATGAGAACTGGTGCCTGTTCTTAAACACAGCCACAGCCTGCTGAGGCGAGGCACGGGTGTGGTGAGAACAGTGCCCCTGTCTGGTGGAGGCGGGCGGTGGAGGGGCAGCTGGGTGGACAGGCAGCCGGGGGGAGCTGGCGGGAGTTTGGGAGCTTGGCTGATGCGGGCAGGGCAGGCGGTTGGAAGTATTTCAGAGTGGGGGTGTTCAGGTCAGGTGCTGCTGTGCAGGTGGGAGGCGCGCACTGAGGGCAGCCGACGGGCTGCGCGGGCTCTCGCAGCGGTTTAGCTGGGATAGGACAAGGCCTGGGCCAAGGCAGTAGCCATGTGGGTGGATAAAGGGGCGACGTGAAGGAGGTTTGTAGAGGATGTTTGTAGAGAGGTTTGACTTCCCACAAGGGGCCAGAGACGTCTGCGCCTCGTGGACGCGGCCAGCATGGGAGACTGGGTGCAGAGGAGGCAGCCTGTGCGGCGCAGCTCCAGGCGCCGAGCTCGGCTTCTGTCCGCTGCCACCCTCAGTCTCCTGCGCACCCTGGACGGGTGTGCCAGTCACACGCCCTTCGTGTCTCCCAGCTGGTTGGTGGTGAATGTGCAGCCAGTGACTCACTAGCGCCAGTGCCCGGCACACACTGGCTGCCGCCTGGGCCTGGGCCGAGTGGACCGGGCGGCGGGGTGTGGGTGTGGGCAGGGTGACTGACTGGGCTGGTTTGGGCGCGTTTGTGTTTCTTGTGCTGTGCCCACAGGCAGCTTCTCGCTGTCGCGGCTTCGCTCAGGTAGCGTTTATGAAAAGCCGCCTACTGCAGCGCGTCCCAGCAGCAGCTGCGGGAGGCCGCTTGCTGTTTGCCAGCTGCTCTGTCTTGTGCACAGGCCCCACCAAAGGCCAGGGAGCTGCTCCGGCTCAGCAGACCATCCGGTGAGGAAGCTGAGTCTCGGGCTGAGTGATTTGCCCAGAATCCTGCAGCTAGCTGGTGAGCTTAGGCTCAGACTGAGCTTGTGTTTCGGGTGCCCTGCAGCGGCTGTGTGCGCCTGTGCTCAGTGGAGTCCACGCTGGAGTCGGACCCGGGCGCCCTGAGCACAGGCGGGAAGTGTCCAGAGCTGTGCGCTGCAGTCCAGTTTCCTGTCGCTCCTGAGGAGCCAGCCCCAGCGCTTAGCTTAGCTTCTCGGTTGTCTCAGCAGTCTCCTGGCGGGCACCAGCAGCTGAGTGCCAGCGCATGGCGTGTCCACTGTGTAGCCTGAGCGACGGTCTCAGTGGATAAGTAGCAGCGGTCAGAACTCTGAATGAGTCACACGTGTGAGTCGGGTCCCTGCAGCCCTGCCCTGTGTGGCGCGGCAGGCCCGCCATCTCAGGGGAGGGCAGCTGAGAGAACAGAAGTGGCTGGGACTCTGAGCAGGGGGTGTGGCAGGTGATCAAGGACAGGACGTGGCACCCCAGCCAGGCTGACCTGGCGAGATGTGGCGTTGTCCCCATCTGCAGTGAGCAGGGCCTGGGCCCTCCCTGGCTGGCTCGGGGGCCCGCACTCTTGGCGCTCTGCCCCGCCGCCTTGCTGTGTGCTCACACAGCATCCACTCAGCAAGCAGGTGCCTGCCTTGTTCTGGGCGTGGCTCGAGGCTCTGGGGATGTCCCTGTCCTCCCAGTCGGGTGCTGTCTGTGGGAGTAGGTGCATCTGCCAGGTGAGGTACAGGAACGTGGAGATGGCCCGGGGGTGTGCTGGGGATGAGGCCAGCAGAGGCCGTGCAGGCTGCGTGACGGCCGTCTCCAGGGCTCTCTCCCTCCTGTCCAGTGCCTTGGAAGCGTGGCAGTGCCAGAACACGCAGTAACCCTGCCGGGAGAAAGAGCCCGGCGGGGAAACAGCAGAGGTAGAGGCTGAGGCCTCGGGCTCATGACAGAGCTGACTTGGGATCCAGTGCGTCTGTGCCCACCTCCTGGACCTTAGCAGTGAACTAACCTGTCTGTGCCTCTGTTATTGGTGTTGGTAGGAGGAGGCTGAAGGTAAGGCTGCTGTGGTCCGGGGGCTCTGAGGCCTAAACACGTGCCTGGCACAGCCTGGCTCCCCGGCTCTCCCATCACGAGCACGTGGGCAGCAGGTCAGCGTCTCCCCTTCCAGATGCCCTGTGGCAGGGTCAGACCTCTGGTACGTGTCGGCTTCCTGGAGCAAGCAAGAGAGGGAGCGGCAGCTGGAGCTGGTGTGGATCGCCCTCTGGCAGCAGGCCGTGGTCAGGGAGCAGTCAGCTCCGCGGTGCAGTGCTGACCACGTGGGTGGGGCCTGGGCCAGGCTGGCCTTCCTTAGACAGGGTCTGCGCTCCCGAAGTGGTGCCCTGCACTGCAGCTGCAGCCCCTGGTGCCGAGGTGATGGGCACGTGGGCCTCGGAGCCCTGTGTCCATTCTGGCATCAGCACAGGTGGGAAGCAGGAAGCATGTGGTGTCCTGGCTGTCCTGCCCACGTCCTGGTGGGCCACGTGCAGGCCAGGAGTTGTGCACAGCAGTGACTTCTGTGGTTTTTTAAAGCGCACAGAGACCCGTAAGATGCTCCTGTTTTAGAAATGCGGGAGCTGAGGCGCAGAGGTTCAGTGACTTGCTCAGTTACACCTCAAGCAACAGCGTACCGTTGTGGCCAGAGCTGTAACTCCAGGGGCCCGGGGCCATCGGGCAGGCTGTGGCGCGTCCCTGCGTGGCTGGCAGGGTCTGCTGGCCTGCAGCTGTCACCAGAGCTGGCCTTGGCCCCGTGTGGTGGGCACCTGTGGGCCACACTCCTAGCAGGGATGGGGGGCTGTCCTGGGGGCAGGGGAATCAACGCACACTGGGCCACTCGGAGCCGGGCCCACACCTGCCCT
Organism: Sylvilagus bachmani; assembly: GCA_015711505.1. Classification (NCBI taxonomy): domain Eukaryota; kingdom Metazoa; phylum Chordata; class Mammalia; order Lagomorpha; family Leporidae; genus Sylvilagus; species Sylvilagus bachmani. Next base: position 2,609,225 of record CM027405.1, on the reverse strand, counting down.
GCCCCAGCCGTCGTCTTTGTGGGGTCGAGGTCGAGGGAAGTAAAAGGCTGGTCTGGATTGAATCCAGAGGCTCAGCACTGGTGTGTGCCGGCATCCCCTGCAACCTCACGTTGCCCAGAAGGTGCTGATGCTAAGACCCTAGCCAGGGCAGTGCAGCCTGAATCCCGGCGATCCTGTGCTCTGTGGCTGAGAGCCTGGGCGCATCTGATCCCAGCCTCTGTTTCCTTCCCATTCATGAAGCCGTTTGCCCCATCAAACCGCCAGCCTCACTCCTCTCCTGCTCCGCAGACACAGGAGACACGCAGCCGAGTGTGGTCTGAGGTGAGGGAGCCCCGAGGACGCTCCCTGTGGTGCTTGCTGCATTGCGCTCCCGTGTGTGGAATCCACGAGCATGCCTCGGGTGCACGTCTGTCTCCCTCCATACCACGTTCGTCCTCGCGAGCACGGACCCAGTCAGGCTGTTAGCCTGTGTCCCCGGGCCTGGCACGTGACAGGCACGTGGGTGTAGGATTGCTGAAGCAATGTCTTGTGTTGAAGTAACAGGAACGTGAGGCCGTGCTGGCCTTGTTACCTGCAGGCTGTGCTCTGCTCTCCCAGAGTCTTCTGGGGTCGGGCGTCCTCACTGGGCTGACTTCTCAGCAGAGCGAAGCAGGGATCTGTTTCATGACTGTGTCTTAATGGAATTTCCCTCTCCCTCTTTTCCCTTCTCCATTCAAAATGATTAAGAATGTTATACAAATGCCAAGGGAGAGAATGGTATAGAAGAATATCCAGATGTTAAAGAAATACCCAGTAATGAAGAGCATCTGTTAGATTTTAATAGGGTAAGTGGACTGTCCTGCTCCTCGTTGTTCACTTAAAAATGGCCACCGTCCCTCCCTGTCACTCCAGTAAAAACCTGGGAGTCACGTGAGCCCCCGCCCTGTGCCGCCCCGAGTCCCCAGGACCTGTGGATGTAGCCTTCTGCCCTCGGGCCCTCTGCACCTGACCACGTGCGCCTGCCTCCAGTCCCCTCCCGGCTGCTGCAGGTGGCCTTGCGCAGCAGGGAGCCGCCCTGTCACTCCCCTGAGCTCTGCACCTGGCCACGGACGCCTGCACTGGACGCTAGATGTCCTCGCGTCTCCGCCCTGACAGGCTAGGAACGCCGGGAAGGTGACAGGTGCAGCGCCTGCGCTGGCCCCTCAGGGAGGGGCTCCTTTCCTCCCCACCGTTGCTTCTCAGCGTGGGTTCAGGCGCCGTAAGAATCTTCTCCCAAAGCTCCCCGTCCTGTTGGTGTCACGTCTTACTGCCCGTGGGCCTGTCAGACTGGACATGTCACAGCTGATGGGGGTGCCTGCCCTGCAGTCTTGGCCTCTGCCCGAGCCCCTCCTGTTCGTCCCCACTGGCATCAGGCTCCCTCTGCCCGCCACCCCGACCCCTGCACTTCCCGGCCACCACCGTCCCCCCCACTGCACCGTCCTGCCGCTGGCCCACTCCCGAGCAGCAGCCCACCTGTGCACTGTCCCTGCGCGTCTGCTGGGGGCGCCCTTCAGAGCCCCCTCCAGGCGACAGCCCGGGAGAGGAAGGTGCTGCAGTGCCCATCTTGAAGAGCAGAGGACAGAGGCGCTGAAGACGCAGGACGTGTGTCTGAGCGGGGCGGAGCTGGGCTGTGCACTCAGGAACGCGCACTCCGGCCTCTGCCCTGGGGACAGCCCCGACTCCCGCCCTCTGCCCGGCCTGTGTGTCTGTCTGCTCTCAATTTGTGTGGCTTCTCTGAGCTCCTGCCTCAGGGTCTCAACCATGCACAGTGCTGTCGTTTGGAGATGGGGTAGAAATTGCGACCTGCATCCAGTGTCCTGGGGGCCGGAGGCTGACCTTCTGGTGCAAGGGGGACAGTCCCACACGACAGCGTCATCCTTAGAAACCACTCCGCAGCGGTAGGACCCCAGCATACCCGGAGGAGAGGCCTGGGGCACATCTGCTCGGCACCCAGTGCGTCCTCCAAAACGCAGCCTGGGCGCCCCCACAGCCCTGTTTGTGGGTGCCCCTGCGCCAGAAGTCTGTCGATGTGCCCCTCGGCGGGCCTGTGAGCCCGGGAGGGAGCGGCCGAGCCTGCTGGGGCGAGCAGCCTGAGCCGCCACAGGCCCACCAAGGCTTGCTGGACGGAAGACTGCTCGTGGTCCTCTTTGGGAGAGGCGGGGAGGAGCCGGTTTGCTGTGCACAGGAAAGCGCCACTGTGTTCTCATCTCCACACAGGGTCTTAGCTCCGGCGGGAAGGGAGGAATTTGTTCTGATCTGTTGGGAACTCTTTGTTTCGCCGTAGGTGTCTTCTGTCTGTGAAGCACGGTGCACAGCAGAGCGCGACTCTGGAGCACCCTCGCTCGGCCCCCGCGGGAAGGCCTGCTCCAGCGGCAGCTCCGGCTCGGAAGGCGGCGGCGGGTGGGCGGACCCCGGCGCGGAGGAGCTGTTCTCGCGAACTCATCTCTGACCTGCGCGGTAGCACCCGTCACGTCACGCACAGTGCCCGTGAGGGGCTCCCCCTTCTGTGAGGCCTGTTCACCCAAGACGACTTAGGTTTCTGCTCAATTAACTGATCCGATCAGTAGTTACCTTTCTCTTCTTGCTTATCTTAGAGTTGAGGACAGCTGTCCCGTTGAAGATTTTCCCCAGCTGTTCAATCCTTGGCTATTTGAAATAGACTAGATTGTGTTGTCCAATCAGGAATGGGTGTGCATGTGCTTGTCCTAGAAGTACCACTGCTTCTGCCTCCTCACTGCAGCCATCCCTGTCACCTTCCTAGCATTGCAGTGTCAGCGGCGCTTCCGCTCGGGGCCTGTGGCTTTGGGACATCCCAGCTGTTCCAAGAACTGGGGTCTGCAGCTGGAGCCGTGCCTCCCGACGGCAGCGGGGAAGCAGGGGTGCCTGGCCACGGGCTTCGTCCGCGAAAATCTCGTGTGCATCTGGCGTAGGAGCCGCAGGGGCGTGCTCTAGGGACAGGGGGCACTGAGTATTCTGTCCTAGTCTGTTCCCTCCTCAAGCATCATGGGAGATACTATGGTTGTGACTTTCCTTGCTAACTGAGAAGCCAAGGGTTCGGGGTGTAGGATAGTAGAGGAGTCACGGGTGAGATGCACCCCCCGCCCCACAGGCCCATTCACACCACTCACCGAGCCGGGCTCTTGGAGGTGAATCCCACCCCACCCCCACCCCCGCCCCCACCCCCGCCCCGCAGGCCTATTCACGCCGCTCACCGAGCCGGGCTCTTGGAGGTGAATCCCACTGGCCCTGGCAATGCCCTTCCGCTGTGAATGATTCTTTTCTCCTCATTCACATTGGATGGGACCCCCCGAAGCCGTCATGACACGTGAAGGCCCCCTGTCACCCTGGAGATGTCTGGCTGCTGCAGCTCGCTGTTCTGTGGCTGTGACGCAGTTCGGCTCCTAGCCCCCCATTGTGCTGAGAGGATGTTCTGGGCAGGCTCCGTGTGGCGGGCGGGCGGGCGGGCGGCAAACCCCTGCCCGCACGCCGTGTGAGTGCCGTGCTGGCTGTCGCCTCATGTGACTTGTCTCTGGCCTGCCTCGGTGGCCCCGGGGGTCACGCCAGCCGGCACGGGCATGTCCGCGCTCAGTGTGCCACAGGTCGAAGCTGGGACGGCGGTATCTGCGAAACCTAAACATTTGGAATTGTTTCTGCTTTTTTAACGAGCTTGTTTCTAAAACACCGGGTGTCCGCCGTCAGCTGAGCCTGGCTGTGGCTCGGGAGCGGCGGGGAGGCCCGCAGCGCAGCCCGGCAGGCAGCCCGCGCGCAGGTGCCTAGCTGGGGCTGGACTGGCTGCGGGATGCGGCCGGCTTCGAGCATCTGGGCTTGTTGCCTTTTACCTGAAGCCCCGCAGAGCTGTGGAGACGCGAGGGCCTGTGCGTCCTCGCCGGGAGACGCCTGGCCCCGCCGGGTTGCTCTCGCCGCGTTAGGGTTTATTTTTATACAGCACATCTGTTGACACTTTAAAGTGGGTGTGTGCGCGCGCGTGTGCGTGTGCGTGTGTGTGTGCATGTGTGAGGTTTTACGTTGCTGTTATTTATTTACGGACTTCAGATAAGTGTTGATTCTTTCTTCTGGAGCTTCCTACAAATGGATTTGCATCTGCACTGAAATTCACCTAGACAGCAATGGCAGGAGAGCGGGGAGGCGGGGTCCCCGCGGCCACGGCGCCCCCTTCCTGGGCCCGTGAGCCCGACAGCGCTCCTGGCCAGGAGGGGCGCGCTGCCCACCCCTCCCCCGGGCAGGGGGCAGAGGGGCCCACGAAGCGTGTGTCTGTTGGTTTTCCTAGGTTAGTGGCTGGAGCTCAGGCTCTTGGCACCAGAGTTGAGAGTGTGGTTTTTAGTTTTGTGAATGAATGATCACAAAGAAAAAGCATTAAAAAAAAAGTTGGCAAACGCTGAGACGCACTGTGGTATGAAGCGCGTTGCATATCCGTGGCACTGAAGTTCAGTCTCCATTCCTGGGCTGAGTTCTCGTGGTCATATCGTTGATTTCACCTACACCACAGTAACGGATTTTTGTTGTTGTTGTTTTCTTGTGGAGTTAACACCAAATAAAAATTGGAAAACAACAGTTTGATGTTTTTACTGACCCTGCTCCCTCTCGCAGGCATTGGAAGATGGGAAGGAGCCAGGCCCCCTCCTTGCGATGACCCTGGGCGGGGCTGTGGGAGGGGCTCACCTGTCCCCAAACCACCCCCACCACCACACTGGTGCCCCTCGGGGGGAGCCGGGGCTCACGGGCTCTTTGTTTTCTTCTAAATACAGGGCAGAGTGCTGGTTATGAGAGAGAAGCCGGTCTGTTGGATGGGGAGGGAGAGGGGTGCTCAGTGGGGCTGGCAGGTATCTGGATCTGGGTGGGAGCCCCCACACAGAGGGTCTGCGGCCCTGCCCTGGCCTGGGTGGGTGCGGGTTTCCGGGAGCTTCTGCACTGCCCGCTGCCCGGGGTTAGCAGTAGGCCCCCTCCTTGCCTGTGGGCTCTGTGGCTGCACCGTTGACTGAGGTGCCTGGTGGGAAGTGCCGGCGTAGCGTCACCAGCGCGCGGAGAGCATGCAGCCCCACAGGCCCTGTTCCTGGTTTTGTAGGATTTATTTGTTTGAAAAAGTTAGAGGGAGACGCAGAGATCGTCCGCCTGTTGGCTCAGCCCCGGGATGGCCGCAGCAGCCAGGAGCTTACCTGGGTCTCCCACATGGTGCAGGGCCCCAAACACTTGGCCATTCCCGCCTGCCTGTTCTCCCCAGGCCTCTTACCAGGCAGCTGGCCTGGAAGTGCAGCAGCCGGGATAGGAACCTGTGCTGGCACGGGATGCCGGCCTCGCAGGCCCCGTTCGAGACTAGGCTGTTTCTCAGATCAGCACGTGCCTTTCGTCCGGGGCAGAGGAGGCGCGGGCTCTGCGCCACTCCACGCGGCTCTTTTCTTTATGATGTCCAGGCTGCACGCGTGTGCTGTCTGCACCGTGAAGTGTACGTGTCACCCCCATGTCTCCCTGGATGCCATGTGAGCGAGCCTCAAAAACTGGGAGCTGAGAGATGAGTTTGTTTTGGCACAAAAAGCCTTGAAGTCCCCACATGATGTTTTCAGAATGCACGCGGGCCGTGAGCTTTGTGTTTGGCTGCAGCGTCCATCTCTTGGAGCCCGTGTGTCGTCCACAAGGGCAGAGGCGGATCTGCCGTGATTTCTCCCCCGGTGGTCAGCCAGCCACCGGCACCACTTTTGTAAAGTCTTTCCCCCTGAGTTTGAGGTGACACCCATCCCGGTGTGCTGGCGTGTGGAGAATTAGCGCCCAGCAGACGGGAGGTGCCGTGTGCCCACTGAGCCGGCTTTTCACGCGGCCTTCTCGGTGGGCAGTGTCCCAAGACGAGTCTGCTTTGATAAGTGTGGCTGCGCTGATTCGGCCTAAGTCTTGTTGCTTGGGGGCTCAGTGCCCCGTGGCTCCGAGGGCGTGGCCACGCCAGCACGGACCCCTCCCTGGTTAAGCCGGGGGTGGTTTAAACGCACCACGCCCTCTGTTGGTGCAGGCATGTGGCAGTGGTGTCACTGGTGGCCACGGCGACTGCTGCCTTCACCTTTCGCTGGGATTTTTTTTTTTAAGATTATTTATTTGAAAGATTTATAGAGAGGCAGAGAGAGAGGTCTTCCATCTGCTGGTTCTCCCCAGATGGCCGTAATGGCTGGAGCTGGGCTGATCTGAAGCCAGGAGCCAGGAACTTCTTCCGGGTCTCCCACATGGGTGCAGGGGCCCAAGGACTTGGGCCACCTTCTACTGCTTTCCCAGGCCACAGCAGAGAGCTGGATGGGAAGTGGAGCATCCGGGACTCGAACTGGCGCTCATATGGGATGCTGATCCTGTCTGCATAGCAGCTTCCTAGATCCCTGCCCCGCACAGGGCAGGTGCCAGGTTCGCCTTTCGCCTGGACTTCAGCGGAGTGTCCTCACGAGGTCACAGTGCCACTGCTGCCACGACTGCTGCTCCTGGCACTGCAGTGCTACCCAGCAGGCCCTGCGCACCTGGGAGCAGCTGGGCCGTGCCCGCGAGGCCTGCTGTGCACACACAGGAAGTGAGCTGCGGCATGGAGCCCGCTGGCTGGCCTCCCGGGGCAGGGGTGAGGGGTCGGGGGCAGGGACAGGGCTCGCTCTGGTGGCAGCTGACTCCATGCCAGCCCGCTTCTGACCATTCCGAGTGTTAACTGACAGCCCTGAGAGGCAGGCACCAGCTGCCCCCTCACGGGTGAGAGCCAGGGCTCAGGCAGGGTGCACTGGAGCTTCCATCTCCCCCAAGTTGTCCCTAAGCATAAAAGGTGGGTTGGGGTGTTGGCTGTGTTCCTGATGGCTATGGGTTAGGCCTGCAGGAGGCCTGGCCGGGTATCCCTGGGCGAGTTCTTGCCACATGGGAAGCTGAAGAACACACACATCCACGGGATGTGGGCCCTGCCCCGGGGAGGGCCGAGGTGCACCTGCCAGGGCCTTGCGGGGGGCGAATCCGGGCTCTCAGGAGAAGAGCCTTGCAGGCTGCAGGTCAGGCAGCAGAGGTGGTGCACGCTGACTGTGTCACATGACCGTCACACGGCTGGCACAGGATCTGTCTCCCTCTGAAGTGAGGTCACATTGTCCCTTCAGGACAGGAAACCGGTTCCTCAGGCTGTCCCTGGCTCCTGGTGCTGGCTGGGCCGGAGGGCAGGGGCCAGAGGGGACCACAGAGCCCAGGTTGTGCCCATCGGAGCTGCTTCCCAAGGAAGACGGAGGTGCGAGGTGCAGACTTGCCATCTGGCCTGCAGGCCCGCCCACCCCACCCTCGGGGGGCTCAGCATGGCCCTTGCATCTCGGCCCCCAGCTGGGAGACAGCAGGCCCCGGAAGTCGGGTCTTGGAGCAGTCCTAGGACCCGGAGCCCACGTGCCTGTGTTTGCTGGAAGCTTTCCTGCCTGACCGCGTGGCCCTGACCTGGTCGCTGTGACCCAGCTGGGGGTCCAGCTGAGCTCGTGCCAGTGGGGCCCCCACGTGCTTCCATGTGCCTGCCTCGCTGTACCCAGAGGTTAGGAGATGCCCTGGGTGAGGGGAGTCCTGGCTCTCCAGCTGCGTGGATGCCAGCCCTGGGTCCTTCCCAGCCGTCCTGCTGTCGCCAAGGCTGGCCCGGGAGCAGCAGCAGCAGCAGCAGCGGTGGTGAGCCCGAGGCTGCTGTAGGCTCTTCAGCCTCCTAAGTGCAGGGCCCAGGGCCCAGCTTCACACCAAGTGGTCTCCACACACAAGCCAGTGCCACGGCTGTCCCCACGCATGCAGGCCCTCAGAGGGGAGCGCGGACCCAGTGCATAGTCCTGGAGGGCTCGTGGGATCCCACCGTGTGCCTGGCCGGGACGTGGTCTGGCCAGGAGGCTGCAGGCTGGGAACCCGAGGGTGACGGTGCAGGAAGCCCAGCGCTGGCTGCAGAGCCCTGGCCGACTCAGTGGGCTGTGTGCCGCAAACCCCAGGCCCACTGGGACCTGCTCTGGGCCTGCCTCGGCTCCTGTGCAGAGCGGCCAGGCACCATCCAGGACTCCCTCAGGATCCAGCTCCTGTGGTCATGGATGCCAGACAGGAGCCCCGCATCCTCTCGCAAGCCGCAAGCCGCTGGCGGCCCCCTGGGCACGTGCACGTCAGACCTTGCCGGACCTGCATGACCACAGGTGGGAACTCGCCAGCGTGACAAACCAGCGGAGGCCCTGGTGTCAGCTACAGCGCTGCAGCGCCTTCAGGCAGCTGGTCTCGCCTCCCCATCCCCCGCCCACCATGTGCAGGTGCTCTGTGTCTATCAGCCACTTGCCTGCCTGCCTCTCCTGCCCCGCCCCACCTCCCACCTGCACCTGCCCTTCCTGGGCGGGGGAGGGAGGGGCCGGGTGCCAGTGGTGCCTTCTTCTTGGCAGGCGTGGGCGGCAGTGTGCGTGGAAGGGCATCTTGCTACCTGGGCGAGGTTTGGGAGCGGAAACCTCCCTCCCGCCGCCCTCTGCGCCTTGGCGGTGTGCGTGGGTCAGCAGGCGGTGGTGGTGTGGGGGCTGGGTGTCTTCCTGTTGGCATTACGCTAAGCAGGACCAAAGGCCCTGGGACGTGGTCTCATCGGTATGCTGTGGGGGTGGGGCCCTTCAGGAGAACCCCCCACCAGCGGCCTGGGAGGGCGCCCAGGTGTGCCGCCCTGACGAGCTCCAGAGTCCCCGTCGGGGTCGCATCCGTGCGTGCCAGCGGCAGTGCTGACCAGGCGGCAAGCAGTGTCACACCCCCGTGGGAAGGAATCTGCAAGACGCGGTGACTCCAGGGACCTGCCAGGGGCCAGGCCCCACACCCGATGCCATCGGAGGAACCGAGACGGGGGTCTCCTGTCTGCTGGTTTGCTCCCCGGATGCCCACAACGGCTGTGGCTGGGTCTCTGTGAGCCACGGCTGCTGCCTCCTAAGACGTGCCCCAGCAGGAGGCTGGGACTGGACTGGGGCCCTGGCGCTGGGCTGTGGTGTGCCAGGCCTTTGACCTGCTCGGCTGTCCCGTGCCCCTAGGTCCGTGGCGATAATGAAGTCTCAGCTCTCCTGGTGGACTTCCCAGGCTCCTGTGAGCACCTCAGGAGTTGCAGGTGGATGGAGCCCCCGGGCGTCCTTCTTCCCTGCCCAGCTGGTGGCCAGGACCACGTGGTGCCTGTGGGCAAGGTGGGGGGGGGGGTCAGCCTCAAAGAGCACAGCCCTGCCCGCAGCGTGGGCCACACCCTGTGATGCTGCGGACGGCCCTGGGCAGCCTCCGCCCCTTCCTGGCTGCAGATCAAAGCGAGCAGCGGAAACCTCTGCGGGCCACCACGTCCCTGGGACCAGACAGCCCAACGGGGTGTGCAGGGAGGGGATTTGGACGCCATGCCGGGCCTAGGCCTGCCTCCTAGCCCGGAGGGGCAGGGGAAAGGAGGCCAGGGTGTGGCCCCGAGGGCCCCTCTGGTTAATCCTGCTCCTGCTCCTCTCTGTAACACTGGCATTTTGCTTCGCAGGATTAAAGGAATAGCAGGGGCTGGTGCTGTTGTGCAGCGGGTTAAAGCCCTGGCCTGAAACGCCAGCATCCCATGTGGGCGCCGGTTCGAGTCCCGGCTGTTCCACTTCCCATCCAGCTCTCTGCTATGGCCTGGGAAAGCAGGAGAAGATGGCCCAAGTCTTGGGGCTCCTGCACCTGCGTGGGAGGACTGGAAGAAGCTCCTGGCTCCTGGCTTTGGATTGGCTCAGCTCCAGCTGTTGTGGTCATTTGGGCAGTGAACCAGCAGATGGAAGACCTCTTTCTGTGAGGTCTCTAACTCTTTCAAATTAATTAATTTTAAAAAATTGCATGCCTGGCCCCAATGGGTGCTTAGTGGGGCGCCCCAGAACCGACCGGGCAAGCTGACCTACAAGTGAGTCTCGGGTTGGTTTATCAGAATCTAGGCTCTGGACTGGCGCTGGGGATGGTGGTGTGGGACGAGCTGGAGCGGCGGCAGGTGCGGGCGCAGGAAGGCCCTGGGATGCCTTCTGGTGGGGTCAGCGTCCCACCCTGGAGGCAGCAGAGCTGTGGCAGGGCCAGAGCTGGGCTCATTGTCTGCCTTGAGTGTGGTCTCAGGTTCGGTGGTTGGCAGCCGTAGGGAAATGGCTAGAAGTCTTAGCTTCTCCTTTGTGGTCACGCATACGTCCATCCATTTGAAAGGCACAGTGACCGAGACAGCGAGACAGCTCTCGCATCTGCTGGTTCGCTCCCCAAATGCCTGCAACAGCCAAGGCTGGGCCAGGCCAAAGCGAGTGGTGAGCGGCAGCGGCCCAGCACTCGGGCCGCCACCTGCTGCCTCCGAAGACGCGTTAGCAGGACGCTGGGTCGGGAGCGCAGGAGCTGGGAGAGAAACGCAGTTGTCTTCAAAGTCATGGCCCCTCAGCCACCGTTAGCAACGTGAGATCATGTTACAAACAGCCCCATCAGCAGCCGGTGCTGTGGTGTGGCAGGTTAGGCCATCGTCTGCGATGCTGGCATCCCTACGGGCACTGGTTCGAGTCCCGGGTCCTCCACCGCCCATCCAGTGGCCAGCTGCCGTGCACCGTGGGAGGCAGCAGGTAACGGCTCAAGTGCTTCGGCCCCACGTGGGAGGCCGGACTGAACTCCAGGCTCCTGACATCAAGACCAGACTGGGCCCTGGCTGCTGGGTGGGGTCTGCTGGGCTGCTCCGGGGAAGGGAGAGCAAGGAGCAGCCCACTCCGGAGGCAGGCGTGGGGAGAAAGGCGGGGGTCCTCCACGAGGGCTCCAGCCCCACAGCCCCAGGCCCCTCCACCCGAAACTGCAGCTGCTGGGGGCTCAGGGTCTGGATGTGAGCGGCTCAGCCCCACCCCCGCTCCCCCCATCCAGGCCCAAGGAGAGAGGGTGCTGGGTCCGAGGTTGCCAGGGAGATCGGCTGAGTCCCGCCTTGTCCCTTCCTGGAACCCCAGGGCCAGCTCTGTTAGGCTGTGCTTTCTGGACCCCACACCTTGGGAAGGCCATGCTTTGGGGGGAAAAAGAGAACCTCCCGCCGGACTGGGCGTGTGTGCAGGCCGGAGCCCCGCGGCCTGAGCCCACCTCCTCCCTCTGTCCTGGGCAGCAGCGGGGCCCCCCAGCGAGGCTTCCACGCAGTGGACGAGGCAGAAGGAGACTGCTCCAGGGGCCACGGACCAGGGCCTTGCCGGGGAGGTGGCGTCTGGGACAAACCAGAGGCCACCTCCACACTGCCCCGCGCAAAGTAGGGCTCTTGGCAAATCCTGGGGAGTTCAAATGTGGGTGGGGGCTGCTTTCCCAGGCCAGGCTGGGGAGAGTGCAGGGCGCTCACCTGTGGCCGCAGGGGGGCAGGGGTGTTGGAAGCCCCCGGGAGGGAGTGACGGGCTCCGCCCAGCCAGGGCTGTGAGGGCGGGCAAAGGCTGACCGGGTAGGGGAGGGAGCCCTGTGGGCCAGCCCTGGCTGTTGTGGCCATCTGGGGAGTGAACCCTCTCCCCTCCCCCTCCCTCTTCCTCTCCCTCTCCCCTTTTCTCTATGTCTCTGTGCCTTGCACATTAATAAATCTCCAACCGCTCTGCCATGCTGCCACACACGGTCCCCGTACAGTGCATGGCCAGTGCCGGGCGAGCTGAGCAGAAGCCAGGGTCTCCCCTGGGCTCCCGGGCTCTGAGGGCCGAGAGAGGGCCGTGCCTGCTGCTCACCTGGGTGTCCGGGTGCCAGGCACGGTCTGTGGGAGCGGAGGCCGGCAGGCCTGAGACCCCGGGTGGGCAGGCGGGGAGCAGGGGCAGCAGGACGGAGCCCAGGGAGGTGTTTGTGGGAGCTGAGGACATGAGAACATGCCCGTGCCCAGGGCAGCAGGGGGCGGGATGGGACCAGCTGGAGCCTTGGGACGGGCAGGCCCCAGTTCCTGGGGACAAGAGAGACCTAGAGTCAACTGTGTGTGTGTAGGAGTGTGTAGGTGTGTGAAGGTGTGTGGCTGTGTGTGTGTGTGCGCGCATGCTCACGGCAGGAGCTGTGAGGTGGTAGGTGGGTGGGCTGGGAGATCGGGGCTGAGAATTGCCCAGGAAAGGAACATGGAGGGGTCAGAGGTCCCGGAGATGGGTCTGGGGGTGGGGGGGGATGGAGGTTGGCAGCGCAGGGCAGGCCAGTGCGGCAGGAAGACGGGCTGAACTGAGCCCCTCCCCGATCTGCCGAGCTGGGCCACCCCCTCCTCTGAGAGGAGGCAGAGGGGTTAACACAGCAAGTGCCGGAGCTGGAGTTCAGCCCGGGCATCTAGCTGAAAGCTGTGCCCTCAGGCTGGGAAAAGTGGGGTGCACTCCCGGGCAGGGCCTCCCCTCCTGGAGGGCACCCCTGAACAAGCACCACGGCGCACGGTGGCCCAGAGCAGGGAGCCCCCACACTGCAGGGCTCAGGGCTGGGACCAGGAGGGCATGAGGTCATGTTGAGGGCACAGACGGTGTGGGGGGAGAATCCAGGGAGTGAGGTGTTGGGGGGCGCAAAGCAGGTGCAGGGCGGCGTGAGCCTGGGACAAAGGGCCTTCCGGGGCCGGGGGCGGGGCCGGGAGGCAGCTGGGCCACATCCCCTGCCCACCTCGCCCGCGGCCCCACGTGAGACCTGACTCCCGTGCTGCTCAATCAGGCTCTGCGTGTGGACCCCCTGCCCACCTCGCCCGCGGCCCCACGTGAGACCTGACTCCCACTCTGCGTGTGGACAGCGCCCTGGGTGCCTTCAGAAACAAGGCGATTTGGAAAAATCCCACTGTGGGGGCTGAGCCCCGGAGCCCCGCCCCCAGGCGCCGCCTGTGCTGAGCCCAGAGCCCGAAGGCCTAGAGGACTGGGCCGGGGACCCTCGGGCTTGAGGACTGGGCCGGGGGGCCCTCGGGTTCCTCTCTGTTGCTACATTGTGGCTTATTCTCTGCTCTGGCGTGAGTGGCCGCCTGGATGGTTAGAGATGGGGGAACGGGGTTCCAGGCCACACGGCTCTGTTGCCCGGTGCTGCTGGCGCAAGCGCTGGGGCTGGAGTTTTCCCATTCATAAGATGGGCATGCTGCCTGTCCCACTTAGTTCAAGGCTTCCGTGCCCAGGGCTCAGAGCTGCCGTCCCACGGCCCCGGCAGCCATGCCGCCCTTGGTCTCCGGGCTGCCTGGCAAGCACACGGCACATCTCTGTGCTTTGCTGTGGAAAATTGTAAAGGCTGGGGCCAGTACTGTGGCACAGCGAGTTAAGCTGCCACTTTCCCATATGGGCGCCAGTTTGAGTCCTGGCTGCTCCACTTCGGTCCAGCTCCCTGCTGATGGCCCAAGTGCCATCTTGTGTGGCCCGGAGCCCCTCAAGCTGGTTAATCAGGAGTGCTGGTCGCGCTGGCGAGGGGGACGTGCCGTGCCCAGGGTGTCCAACACTTGCCAGGCAGCGGGGACGCTGAGTGGCCGGCCGCCCCCGGCTCCCACCCTCGAAGGGCTCCCCAGCACGCAGCCGCGTCCCCTTGCCAGGAAAGTGTTATGCGATTTGATGATGCCTGACCCACACACACACTTGGGTGGCACTTGGGACACGGGGAGTCCGGGATGAAGCTCCTGGCTTCGGGCCTGGCCCAGCCCCGGCTGTTGCAGCCATTTGGGGAGAGATCTCTCCCTCTGCCTCTGCCTCTCAAATAAATAAATACTCTTCAAAAATTGTAAAAGCACAAACTCCGTAGGGGCAGAGCAGTCGGGGGTGCGCAGACCCTTGTTCTGGGGTTTCTTCCTGTCTGATCCCCGTGGGTGACGCCCAGTATCACTGTGTCGACCAGGCGTGTTCTCTGAGCGGCAGACCGTCCTGGGAAGCTGGCCGGCCGCCGCCCTGGGTCCTTGCATTGCTCACCCTGCTCTCGGGTCTGGGCCTCTGCGCCATGCCCACGCTCGGCCGAGCACCGCGGAGCCCCTCTGCAGCCGGCTGCCGGCATGCTGGGGGGCTTCTGTCAGGACAGCTGCCTTGCAGGGTGCAGAACCCCAGCGCCGGCTCTGGTGGGGGAGTCGGGGTGACAAAGGCGACGCTCTCCCGGCTCCGACTCCGGCCTCTCCCGCGTGCCCCCCGCAAGGCTGTCCGCTGGCCAGCTCGGCTCTCCACACTCCTCCTGCTTTGGTTTTTGTCCTCATCCGGATCAATTTTCAGAACCAGCAAGAGAAACTAAAATTCCAGGCCTGGAACAAGAACCCCCGTCTCCATGGTGGGGGAGGGACCCCTGGGAGGCGTGGCGCTGGTCCACGTGAGGTGCCACGAGCCTGTGGGCCACAGGGAAGCCTGTGCCCCCCTGCTAATGGCCGCTGCCACGCTGGGCTTCCCGCGTGCTGTGATTTTTATTTGTGCCTTGGACCCCGGCAGGAGCCAAGGACAAGGAGGTGGGAGGGAGGACCGTGGCCGGGCCAGAGCCCCTGGACGGTAGGTCAGAGCTGCGTGAGTGAGCGGCCTGGCTCCTGACGCCTGCAAAGCGTGTCACTGTCCCCAGCGTGGCAGGTGCTGGGGCCGGACTGTGGCCGCTGTGGTGAGCAGCCTGCAAGGCCGGGCGCCCGGGATGGAATCTGGAGCGGGAATCCTTTGCCCACTCCAGAGCTCTCGCGTGGGGAGGCAGACTGTGTGTGTGCTGAGGAGGGGGGCAGTGAGCTCCCCTTCCTCAACCTCTGGGTTGGTTTTCCCTTTGAGTAATCACAGGGTGGGCGTGGTGACCCCCCAAGGCCCTCCCCCCCTAGGTCGGCATCAGATCGCAACACACTTTCCTGGCTGCGTGGGGGGGAGCCTGTTGACTGGGGGCGGCCGGCCACGTGCTGGACACCCTGGTGCAGCCGGCACTCCTGCTTTACAAGCTGGGGGCTCCGGGTCCCCTGGGTGTCTGCTCACCTTGTTGAGCAAGGAGGAGGAGCCTGGAGACCTCAAGGGGAGGGCGGGGCGACACCCACCCACACACACACACACAGGGTCTCTTTGCTCCGGCTCCGGCTCCACCTTAAGGACCAGGGGCCCCCAGCCGGGCTGAGGCACAGACTCCGGGGCCAGGTGCTGGTGGCTCCCTGTTGGGGCTGGCCCTGGGGGAAGCCATAGAGCTGAGTGGCGCTCACCGCGCCTTTATCAGCCTCGGGCTGCCCTGGGCACTCCGCGAGAACACTTCTGGGAGCCGCCAGGGAGCAGGCACAGGTCCAGTGCACTGGCCTGGCGCTCTGGGCCAGGGAGAGGCAGGCAGAGGGCGCCAAGTGCAAACACGTGCGCCACCAACTTCTGGCTCTGGATGAAGGACAATGGTTTCTCCTCACTGTAGGGTTTTTTAAAAAGTATTTTAAGCTCCCTTGGCGGGGGTGGTGGGTCTTCCACCCGCCAGTTAACCCCCAAGTGCCTGCAACCGTTAGCCGGACGCCAGGCGCTCCATGGGGGTCTCCTGGGTGTCGGGGCTAAGTCGCTGGCAGGAAGCTGGACGGGAGGCAGAGGCGCCCCCAGCCTGGGCCCCCAGTGTGGGCGTGGGCACCCAGGACGGCTGACCCCGCGGTGCCACAGGGTCTGCTCCATGCCTGAGGGTTCCAGGACCCTAAGACCATCCCGGCCGGAAGGGGTGGGGGTCTCCAGATCAGCATGAACTCTGGATTAACCCAGGGCTGAGGCAGCCCCTCTGTTACCTACAAGGCGCTGGGTTCTGCGGGACAGCTGGTGTCGCTTTCACTGGAGACCAGCACGAGTCCTAGGCTTACCGAGCTGCTATTACGCACCCGTGTGAGCAGTTGTTTTTTTTTTTTTTTTTAAGGTTTATTTATTTGTGAGGCAGAGTTACAGACAGAGGCAGAGAGAGAGAGAGAGAGAGAGAGAGAGAGAGAGAGGTCTTCCATCTGCTGGTTCACTCCCCAGATGGCCACAATGGCTGGAGCTGCGCCCATCTGAAGCCAGGAGCCAGGAGCTTCTTCCGGGTCTCCCACGTGGGTGCAGGGCCCAAGCACTTGGCCATCTTCTACTGCTCTGCCAGGCCGCAGCAGAGAGCTGGATCGGAAGTGGAGCAGCTGGGACTCGAACTGGTGCCCATAAGGGATGCTGGGTCGTAAGCAGCAGCAGCCTAACCCGCTAGGCCCCGCAGTGACGTTTTCTATCGAGACAGTGCCTTTTAAACATTCTCACCCTTGGGGCCGGCGCTGTGGCGTAGCTGGTGAAGTGGCCGCGGCAGTGCGGGATCCGCGTGGCTCTGGCCCCTGCGGCCATCTGGGGAGTGAACCAGCAGATGGAAGACCTCCCTCTCTCTCTCTCTCCCCTCTCTCTCTACCTCTCTGTGTACCTTTCAAATAAACAAATCTTAAAAAAAAAACAATTCTCACCCTCCTGCCACCCTACTGAGTGCTAAGAATTTTTCGGGCCAGGAGCTGGGAAGGAGAGGTCTCCCCGCCCCCGCAGCTCTGCTCACCCCGATGCGGCCCCCACCAGGTGTGACTCCCGCGCCGCCGGCCACAACCCGGACCCCAGGGGCTCAGGCCTCCAGGATCGGGGCCGGGACTTCACCTGCGAGTCAGCTTCCCGGCCTGCAAAGCTCCTGTTTGGTGGGCGCCGCGGCACCAGCATCCCAAGTGGGCGCAGGTTCGAGTCCCGGCTGCTCCTCTTCCAGCTCCGCGTTAACGGTTTGGGAAGGCGCAGAAGCTGGCCCGAGAGTTAGGGCCCCTGCACCTGCGCGCCAGACTCAGCAGCAGCTCCTGGCTCCGGGCTGCGGCCATCTGGGGAGTGAACCAGCAGATGAAAAGCCTCTCTGTAACCTGCCTCTCAAATAAATAAACCTTTAAAAAAATTCCGTTTCTCTGAGTTTTTGCAAAGTTTAAACCGAACGCCGTAGGCACCAAGCGGTATCCACGGATTCAGTGGGCCGGGGGCGCTGCTTGGGCTCTGGGATGTTAGAACACGGGGGAAGCTAACGTGCGGGCCGGCTCGGCCGCCCGGCCGGCACCCAGCTCTCGGCCGGCACCCAGCTCTCGGCCGGCACCCAGCTCTCGGCCGGCACCCAGCTCTCGCTCGCCCACAGCGGCCGCCTCGCCGGCGGGGGCGGGGCCCATCGATGCGCTCCGCCGATCGGCTGCCCACGCCTGGGCCCGGCCCGTGCGCGCCCCCTCCCCCTCCCGGCCGCTTCCCACTTCCAAGATGGCCGCGGGCGGAGCCGACCAGGTAGGGGCCCCTGGCAGGTGTCCGCGGGGGCTCTGAGAGGACCCAGGCCCTCTCGGCGCTTCCCCTCGGGGCTCTGCGTGGCCCTCGGGACGGAAAAGCGCCGGCGACGCCGCTCCCCAGACTCGCGGCTGGGGGAACCAGCGGGCGGGAGGAGGGGCAGCAGGAGAGCGTCGAGCTCAGAGCGTGCAGGCGCGGCCGCGGCGGGGGCGACGGCCCGGGCGGAAGAGCGGACGCGGGCCGGCGGGGGCGTGGCGCGCGCGGGGCGGGGCGGAGCGTGTGGGCGTGGCGTGACGCGCTCGCGGGGCGGGGCGACGGCCCGGGCGGAGGAGCGGACGCGGGCCGGCGGGGGCGTGGCGCGCGCGGGGCGGGGCGGAGCGTGTGGGCGTGGCGTGACGCGCTCGCGGGGCGGGGCGACGGCCCGGGCGGAAGAG
>CM027405.1:2572454-2591547 GCA_015711505.1 Sylvilagus bachmani | reverse complement strand
GGACCCGCCGCCTACCGCGCGCCCGGCGTCCTCGCGCCCAAGTTGCGGCGGCCGCGGGGTCTGGGCTGCTGGCCCGCAGGCCCCGGGAATGGCGTCGGAGCCGAGCTGACTCCGGTATGGAGGGCCTCCCCGGGGCCGGGCAGAGGCGCGCGGGGCCTCCTGCCACCTGCTGCGGCCGGCGGGCGCGGGGAGGCGGCCTGAAGCGAGGGGCCCTCCGCGCACGGCGCGCTCGACGCTCGTTTCCCGGGACTTGAGGAAAAGTTTTCCCCTCAGACGCGCAGGCTCCAGTGCGCCGGGCGCGCGCTGCGCTCGGCCCCGGGACCCCAGCGCCTCGGAGCCCCCGGCCCCCCGCAGGCCGAGCCGCGGAGAGCGAGGCGCCGGGGGCGGGCGGCCGCCTCCTGCCCGCACGGCCTGGCCCCGCAGACTGCGTGGAGCCCCGGCCCGCGGGGAGGGTCCGTGACCGCGTCCTGGCCGCTTCCCGCCGCGTGGACAGGTCCCGCGGGCGCCGACTGGAGGCGCCGGCCTGGGCGCTGCTGCGGCCCTGGGGTGCCCCGCGGCCCTGCCCAGGTGTGCGCAGCCCTGGAACACCTGTGGGGCGAGCCCGTGCAGCCCAAGGTTGGGTGCAGCTTCTCCGGGAGCCCTAAGGCCAGGCCGGCCGTCTCCCTCTTAGGTGGACCCCTTGAAACGCTGGCCGCACGGCCCTGAGGGGGCCCGGGAGGGGCAGCGGGTGGAGTCAGCCGTGGGAACAGGGAGCCCAGGTTCTGGTTCCGAGCAGCCCAGATGAGAGAGGCCGAGGCGGGGCCGCGCTGGGTCGCCGGGCCGGGCTCCTGTTGGGTTCTCACAGCCCACCCAGCCCCCGCCTCCCTAGGGTCCTGGTCCACGGGGTGGGTGCTGTCCCCGGGCCTCTGCCTCCCCCTTGTGCTCGAGGCGGCCCCTGGGGGAGCGCGTGGCCCTCACGGTGTCCGTGCGGGGGCTGGCCAGGGTCTGCTGTCCGTGTAGACAGTCGTGCGCAGTGTGTGAGCGGGGATCTTAGGAGAGGGGTGTTAGGCCCGGGGATGGCGGAGTTTCTTGGGCTCGGCTGGGTCGGAATTCGTGGTGGTGGAGCGGAGAGGCCGGCTCTTGGCTGATCTCCCGGCGTCCAGAGGGGACCGTGCGGCCCGCGGCTCGGGCAGTGCCGCAGGTCAGGTGTGGGGGAGGCGTCAGTGCCAGGAAGAGGCCGCGGGCACAGGCGGGCGGGCTGGCTGGCTTATGCAAATGGGTTGCTAAAACCGTGGGGCTGCGTTGGCTGTCCCTATTCGGGGCCCAGCAAAGAATAACACCAGCCGCCATCCAGGGCCTGCCTCGTGCCAGGCCCCATGCTGACGGCTTCCTGTGGATCTCTGCCCTAATCCTGCCCCTGCCCAGGAGACGGGGCTGCTGTCCCCGTGGTCCTGAAGGCCGGAGCCCGGGCGCTTGCTCTTCTGGAGCCTGCATGCCTGTTTCCCGTTTGTCTTATTTTTAAAACTTTATTTATTTGAGAGGCGGCAGAGACAGAGAGCTCCAGCCCAGTGCCCCCCCCCCCCAGTGCCGACCGTGGTTGAGGTCGGGCTGGGCCGGCAACCAGAGCCAGAAACTCCATCCAGGCGTCCGGTGTAGGTGGCCGGAACGCCGTCACCTGAGCCGTCACCGCTGCCTCCCAGGCCGGTCAGCAGGGGACATCCAGCCGGAGCCTTCACACCGAGTGCAGGAGAGCTTGGGCTTGTCGAGAATCACAACACGTAGGCCCTGTGTCACAGAGACACAGGGAGAGAGAGGTCTTCCATCCCCCGGTTCACTGCCCGGATGGCTGCACTGGCCGGCGCTGGGCCAGGCCGGAGCCCGGAGTTTCTCCTGGGTCTCTCACGGGGGCACAAGGTCCCAAACACTTGGCCCATCCTCCCTGCTTCCCCAGGCCATAGCAGAGAGCTGGATCGGAAGTGGAGCGGCCGGGACTGAAACCAGCGCCCATATGGGATGTGGCCCTACTGACGGCGGCCACGCAGCGTGGCCCCAGGGGCTGTATTCCTCAGTGTTCCTGTGTGGGCTTTGCGGTCGGACCGGTTTGAGCCAGCCTCTGCTGACCTTGGCTTCTGGGAATCCCGGTTTCTCTGGGGCGCGTGCGGAGGCTCAGCGAGTGGGCCCGTCAGTCAGTCAGTCACTGAACCCGGACATGAAGACGTGACCTTGAGATGGCTGCCTGTGCCCTTGAACGTAGTGCCCCGAGGGCGTTAAGGGGTCGTGCAGGACCTCAGGGGCCCTCAGCAGGGTGACCCCAATTCCTGCCTGGTGTGCTGAAGCGGGACCCCACTTCCCACCTGTCTGAACAGCCTTGTGGAATGTCCCAGGTGCCCGGAAGTTGCTGCTCTCCCTCAGCAGCACGCCGAGGTTCCAGGCACAGGAACCCCGTGGGATGAGATTTCTCCTGCAGAATAGGCCACTTAAAAACCAAACTGCTGTAAAGCTGCTTTTCCGTTCCACACAGTGCAGAGTAATCCCTGATCTTAGGGAAGGGTGATCCTCTTAGGTTCAGACCCGGGCCGGCTCCGTGCAGCGCCCCCAGTCTCCTTCCTGGGAAGTGCTTGGAACACGCCGAGGTCCCTGCGCGGTGGCAGGGCTGCGGGGGCCCTGGGTGTCACCCTGGAGCCTGGGACCCAGCATGGGCGCCAACCTGGTCCTTTCCGTCTAGGCCAGGGCCCAGATTGAGAAAGGGAGAGACTCAGAGTGGGGCTGTGGGGCCCCCCTCCCCCGCAGCGGAGGGGCCGCGTGCAGTGGGCTTGTGGGGCCCTCCCCCGCAGTGGAGGGGCCGCGTGCACCAGCGAGGCTCCTCCTTGCAGAGGCTCGGCCGCGCCGTCCCTTCCCGTCCCAGGCTGGGCAGCCAGTCCTGTGAGGAGGCCGCTGGTTGCGCTGGAAGCCTTGCCCCCGACGCGGGGAAGGGCCTCGTCACGGAGAAGGCAGTCCGCGGGGGCCCTGGGAGTGTCCGGCTCGTTGTGGGACGCAACTGCGGGTGCAGGCTGCAGGTGTCTGCGCTAGGCCTTCGCAAGCTGCCGAGCTCACCGGGGGGCCCGGAGTCCGAGCCCCGCTGTGCCGAGCGGCTGTGGGCGGGGGGGCTGGCAGCTCAGAGGGTGCTGGAAGACTGGAGAGGTGGTGCAGTGAGGCCTGGCGCTCATCAGCTGCAGTTTCGTGGTGCTGCGCTGGGATTGTGTCACGTGGTACCGGCCAGGTCCTGCCCTCCCTCGGGCCGTGGCTGGGTGGATGTGAGCTCCGTGCCCCTGACCCTTAGGATGGAAGGCAGTGGCTGGCCGGGGGGAGGGGAGGCTCGGCAGCAAAGCCGAGTGCCCTGTCCTTTGTGAGCCACAGGGAGCAGCAGTATCGGGGCGCATCCAGAGAGGAGCTGGGGGGGGGCTGCACCAGTGACAGCAGGGCCAGGAGTGGGCTCTGCCCCTTGGGGACACAGCGAAGCCGTTTGGTTTGGGCTTCATAGACCCTTTCGTTTGTGAAGACCGAGCTCCGCTGCTTTGCCGGGAGGAGAGATCAGACTCCTGGTTCCCAAGCCCTGTCTGGTGCCGCCAGCAGGGACCTGGGGCCGGCGCGGTGCGCACGTAGCGTTCCCTCTGCTTCCTGCGGCCCCGTGTCTCCGGCCCTGGAGAAGGAAGGCCTAGCCTTATCCACACTCCCACTCTCTCTGTGGTTTCCTCGTGCCAGGCACGGGGAGAGCAGCCGTCACTAAACCTGAAGGGGCCGACGCTGCGGGCACTGCGCCAGGGACCATGCTGCTCACCGCTTGGCCGTTTGGGCTTTGGAAAACGAACGTAGCAGGTCGGCGCTGTTGATGGTGCTCCGCACTGTGGCGCGTGGTGGCTGGCCCGCGCTGTGCCCGCTGTACGGGAGGCGTTTCTCCCTTGGATCCTGGGATAACCCAGGGCTGTGTTTCTGAAACCTGAAGACTGTAGCTCTTGGTAATAGTTCATCAGACAGGCTTTTGAATCCCTAACCCACACCTGCCAGGGCTTGAGCGGGAACTGTTAGAACTGTCTCTCCCTGAGGCCAGATCCAGCGGTTTCAGTGGGAGGAAGGGGCCCTGCAGCTCCCTGGGGGACTTGGGAGGGCTTTTCAGAGGAGGTGAACACCCCAGGGAGGATCCGGCCGACGGCTGGCTGGGGAGAGCGCTTGGGCGCTGGTGCAGTAGGGCCGGGTGTTGAGAGAGGCCCGGGGGCGGGGAGGGGCTCAGATGGTCTGGAGGACTCCACCGTGCTCAGGAGGTGCAGGCTTTAGGTGACTTGGAGTCAGCTGGCCTCAGCTGGGCCCGTTTGTGCGACCCGCCCCTCGCAGAGGCAGGTGGGACTCCAGGTCAGGGCTGGGGACAGCTGGCCTTGGCCTTGTGGAGCGTGGTGGCTGAGTGTGTTGCAAGCGCAAGCACTTTTCCCCTTTTAGGTTTGTTTCCCCGAAGGCCAACACCCTGTTCTGAGGTTTAAGGAACTTACGCCGGACTTTGGACCAGCGGAGGCTTCTGAGGAGCGCGCGGGGCCGGGGCCTGGGCAGGCCCTGCTTCCTTCTCCCTCGGCTCCCGGCTCCCGGCTCCCGGCTCCCGGCTCGCCGTGATTCCGGGAAGGGCCTGTGTGCCGCCGCGGAGGTGCTGTGGTCTCCCTGGTCTCCGGTCCCACAGGCGGCAGCAGCTGCCTTCTGTTTGCCCAAGCACTGATTGCCTCACTGAGCAGGCGCCCTGGGTGTCCTGGGCGCACGCTGCTGTCAGGGTCTCTTGTGGGCTGACTCGCGGCTCTGCCGAGGGTGCACACGCAGCACGGGCGCCGTGTATCAGGTGCCGGGCTTATGGGTGACTTCTGGCACCCTAGCAGCCTGTGGTCCGGCACTGCCGGGGAGGAGCTGGCTTGGAACGCGGGGTGGCAGCTAGGCCTGCCGGGGCGCTCAGCTGTGCTGGGCCCTGAGGGTTTTTCCCTGGCTCTTTGCCACTTTGGTCTGTTAGCGTGTTGATCATTCTAATTACTTTGTCCTGGACAAAGATTAGCTCTTCCCTGTGTTCTGAAGTGCATGCTGTGTTTTCCTTTTTGTGGCGCTTCCCTCGTGTGTTGCACCTGCCCAGGGTGCCCCTGGAGCAGGCACGCAGCGGGGTCTGCAGGGGCCTGGCGGGGGCACGGGGCGAGGGAGGTGCTCAGACCCTGTCAGAGGATGCACTTGGTTTTGATTTTTTTCTTCATAGGTAGAGAACCAGTCCCTTGTTTGCAGCACCTTTATGATTTTGCATCTGTTATTAAGCTAATTGTGTCTATTTTTGCTTGGTTGGAGTATGATGTGTGTGTTTGTGCTTTTTTTTTTTAATAAAGATTTACTTATTTTATTTGGAAGAGTTACACAGAGTAGGAGAGGCAGAGAGAGAGAGAGAGAGAGAGAGAGAGAGAGGAGAGAGGAGAGAGAGGTCTTCCATCTGCTGGTTCACTCCCCAGATGGCTGCAACAGCTGGAGCTGTGCTGATCTGAAGCCAGGAGCCTCTTCCACGTCTCCCACGCAGGTGCTGGGGCCCAAGGACTTGGGCCATCGTCCACTGCTCTCCCAGGCCTCAGCAGAGCTGGACGGGAAGTGGAGCAGCCAGGACTCGACCCGGTGCTGCAGGTGGTGGCCTCACCTGCTATACCACAGCGCAGGCCCCGTGGTTTTGAAATTCTAAGAAAAATTGGCAATGAGCTAGTACAATACCATGATTAAGTAATAGGGTGGCCCATTTCAAGTTCGTGCATATATAGTTTTATATATATAGTTGAGTCTATTTCTGAAGTCTGCTGTCGGCTCGTCCCTCTCCGTTCTATTTCTGCTCCAGTGCCACACTGTCGGACTGGCTCCCTCATTTCTGGGAAGGAGGGAGATGGCCCCCTTCCCTTCTCTGCCCTTGTGAGTTTGCTTTGCTGTGTTGACACTGAGAGGCCAGGCTTCCTGATACGGGAGCAGGAAGGCTGCACACAGGCTAAAATAACACGCAGAGGGAGTGGTTGTCATTGTGATTTCTGTAGTCAGGGCCTTGGCCACTTGCTGTTTGATGCTCGCAGGACGGTGCCCCGGGGAGGCAGGCGGGGTCGGGGACAGGGGCGGCTGGTCAGTGCTTTAACTCCCAGTGGGGCTGGGATTAACCCAGGAGTGTCTGGATCTAGAGCCCTACTCTTTCTTTGTTATTCTGCCCTGTGGCTCAGCTGCAAGATCAGCTGGTCTCCAGTTTTGACGTTCTAAAGGAAGCCAGCTTTCAGAGTCTGCTCTCTGGGAGCGGTGTTGGGCAGGCTGGTGTAGTTACACCTGCTTCCCCGCCCGGCCCAGGCCTGACCCCCTCACCGTAGCTGCAGGGGTGTGTGTGTGACTGACAGCTGACAGCTCCGACTCTGCTTCCTGAATGCGCTGGCTTTAATTTCCCTTCGCTGATTGTTTCTCGTGACTGAGCCAGGCTCCTGGCCTGGACCTTCACGGCCCTGAACCGTTTTAGAGAAGTGGGGGCTGCTTTGGGTGTTCTGGGTGCCGGCTCTCCTGCGGAGCAGCCGCGTGACCTCGGAGGCCTCGGGCATGAGTAAGCATGACGGGACACTTGCGGGCAGGCGTGGCCAGCTGCGGATGGCGTGTGTGGTTCTGTATTGTTTGCTGTCTTAAGGAAGACATCTGCGGAGCAGGTGGGCCCTCGCGTGCGTGTTGGGAGTGCGCACACCGTGACACAGGTGATCTCTTGATCGTTGAGCACCCCCCCCCAGAGGAAAAGAAGGAAGCCCAGCACGCCTGTGCTGTGCCCTCGGCGCTGCCCCCCACGCCAGCTGGCGGTGGTGACAAGGAGTGTCACACTAGGTGTGCCCGTCGTTTGGGTCTCATGGTGGCCTCTGGTGGCGTACCTGACAGGTTACTCAGTGAGGGGATGTTTATTCTGGCTCATGGTTTTGGAGAGCAGCAGTCGGCAGGCCCCTCTGGTCTGGCACCTGATGGCGTCCTTGCTGGCAGAGTCCTGAAGCGGTGGGAGAAGGCGTGCACTTGTCTGTCTACGTCTCCCTTGAGAGCCCTGCACCAGCCCCTGAATCAATCCCGTGTCCTCCCGATGGCCACCTGTAGACACCAAGGTTACCGCTTAGTGTCATTTAACAGGCGGCTGTGAGGACCCTGGGGGTCCCCCAGATATGGCATGCTGTGTGTATCATGATGCTATATGTTAGAACTCTGGGTTCTGGCCCTCAATCAACATTTGCCACAGTGTGCAGCACCGGCATCCCACATGGGCACCAGTTCAAGTCCAAGCTGTTCCACTTCCGATCCAGCTCCCTGTTAGTGTGCCTGGGAAAGCCATGGAAGCTGGTCTGAGTGCTTAGACGCCTGCACCCACATGGGAGACCCGGAAGAAGCTCCTGGGTTTGGCCTGGCCCAGCCCCGGCCGTTGCGGCCATTTTAGGAGTGAACCAGCAGATGGAAGATCTCTTTCTCTCTCTCCCTCCCTCTGTAATTCTGCCTTTCAAATAAATAATAATTAAGTCTTTAAAAAAAAGATGTGGGACATGTGGGAGTTGCTCAGGACTTCCTTTAAAGGGGTTATTAGAGGGCCAGTGCTGCTTATCAGAAGGGCCGGCATAGCGGGTAAAGCCGCCACCTGCAGTGCTGCATCCCATGTGGGTTGCGCTTCCTGTACGGCTCTCTGCTGTGGCCTGGGAGAGCAGCGGAAGATGGCCCAGGTCCTTGGACCCTGGACTCGCGTGGGAAACCCAAAGGAAGCTCCTGGCTTCAGATCGGCCCAGTGCTGGCCGTTGTGGCCATTTGGGGCGTGAACCAGCAGATGGGGGACCTCTCTCTCTGCCTCTCTGTAACTCTGCCTTTCAAATGAATAAATATTTTTTTTAAAGAAGCCCTTTGTGGGAGAAATAGAATTAAAAAGGGGGGGTTATCAGAACATTCCAGCAGTTTGTTGGGGAGGGGTGTTTCTGTTTATGGCCACTTTCTGAATCCCCACGTTTGTGCCTTTCTAGTTTCTCCTTGGACCAAGATGACTGATGGGAACCTTGCCTCCTCCACAAATGGCGTTGGCTTGATGGGCGTCCTGGATGGTTGGCCAGAGAGCTCCCTGCAGAACCTCAGGGCCCCCGAGCACAGGCCCAGGCTGAAATCCGGTGCTGTGGAAGACCGGCACAGCCTCCAGTCGGTGGACTCGGGCATTCCTACCCTGGAGATCGGCAACCCCGAACCCGTCCCCTGCAGAGCGGTCCACGTGAAGAGGAAGCAGTCCGAGGCGGACCTCGCCCCCGAGCGGGCCTTCCAGAGCGCTTGCCCGCTGCCATCCTGTGCGCCCCCGGCTGCCGGCGGCACCGAGCGTGAGCAGAGCGTGCGCAAGTCCTCCACGTTCCCCAGGACGGGCTATGACTCTGTGAAGCTCTACAGCCCCACCGCCAAGGCTCTGAGCCGCAGCGACCATGTGTCTGTGTGCAGCGTGTCCAGTCTGGGCACGGAGCTGTCCACCACGCTGTCCGTCAGCAACGAGGACATCCTGGACCTCGTGGTCACCAGCAGCTCCAGTGCCATCGTGACCCTGGAGAATGACGACGACCCGCAGTTCACCGACGTCACCCTGAGCTCCGTCAAGGAGACCAGAGACCCGCACCAGCAGGGTTGTGTTGACGAAACCGAGGAGGGAAGTAAACTGAAGATCCTGGGACCGCTTGGTAACTTCCTCACGAGGTAACACCATCTTCGTCTCCCTAGAAGGGCGAGGTGATGGAGTGGGAGCCACTTGCCTGGCTGACATCTGGGTTGTGGACCTGTCGTGTGTTCCCCTGTCTGGGCGTGCAGGCCCCAGAGCCCTGCCGCGTTGCGTATGGGACAGGTCTGCGGGCTTCGGCCACCCGCTTCCTCTGCTGTGTCCCGGCCTCACTCGCACGGTGGGCGTCACCTCACAGCTCCGAGCTGCACAGCTGCAGGCCCCCCACAGGCAGCCAGCGTCACCAAGTCGTCCGGGCTGAGCAGGGGGTGCTGACGGGGTGGTGTCGCTGGCAGCCGCTCACCCTGCTAACACCAGCCCCGCTGCCACAGCCCAGGCTGCATTTCCAGGGGCCCCTTCCTGGCTGTGCTCTGGGCCTGGGCCTGCCGCTCAGCTGTGTGCGGTCAGGGTTCCACTCGAGATAGCCCCAGGCCATGCACCCCTTCCCATGGTGCTGTCACCTCCCGGGCTAAAGTGCAGAGCGTGCACACGGCGTGAGCTCCCTGCAGCCGCGCTCTGGGGGTTCTGGCAGGAGGGAGCCGCTCTGTGTGGACCCTGGCTGCCCCATGTGCCCCCAGGATCAGCCAGGGAGGCCTGTGGGCACATAGGATGACTTAGCGGTGTGGCCATCACCCCATCCGATAGGCGCCGCTCTTCTTGGACGAGCCTGAGACCCGTCCTGAGTGAGGTGACTGCCGACGCTGCCCGTGGGCTTTGGGGCACCTGTTTTATTTTTATTTATTTATTTTAAAAGATTTTATTTATGTATTTGACAGAGTTACAGACAGTGAAAGGAAGAGACAGAAAGAAAGGTCTTCCATCTGCTGCTTCACTCCCCAAATGGCTGCACTGGTCGGAGCTGCGCCGATCCGAAGCCAGGAGCCAGGAGCTTCCTCCGGGTCTCCCACGTAGGTGCAGGGCTCCAAGCTCTTGGGCCATCTTCCGTTGCCTTCCCAGGCCATAGCAGGGAGCTGGATAGGAAGAGGAGCAGCCAGGACTAGAACTGGTGCCCATATGGGATGCTGATGCTGCAGGTGGAGGATTAACCTGTGCCACAGCGCCGGTCCCGTGGGGTACCGTTTATCTCCGATTTGCCCACAGACAGGTGTCCTGCCACGCATCGTTTCCGGTTTCCGAACTCTGCAACTCGGCAGTTGCCTTCAGCGGAGGAAGCTGGGAGTGTGGGGTCGCTACCTGTCAGGACCTCTTCTGGGGCTGCAGCTGTATCGCAGCCGTGTGCCTCAGATGTGAGTGGCCTGGCTCTTCCCTTCATACAGCGGGTGTGGCCAGCGTTCCCAGCTGTGAAGAACACCGGTGCCTGCTGGCTGGGGGCCTCAGAACTCCCCTGGAGCCCAGTTTCAGAACCTCAGGGCTGGGGCGGCACCTGGGACGCAGGCTTTCAGTGTCAGTGGAGTCCTGGCGAATCTGGGAGCCCTGCTGGAGATGGGGTGTCGGGGAGGCAGCACTGCGGGCTTCGGCTTCCTGCCCCGTGTCCTGGCTGGGGGGCCTTGAACCCGTCCCCTGCCCTCTCCTCGCCCAGTAGGGTTCCTCCCAGCCTGCACTGGTGCCTGTGTGCTGCTGGGGTGCGCTGTGCCCTGCCAGTGAGCTCATGCCAGGGTGCTCTGTGTCCCAGCCTTCTCACCTGCAAGACGGGAGGGCGTGGACATGCCGAGGGTGAACGTGCGTGAAGTTCGCAATGGTCAGGGTTGGGGCCGGCGGCCTGTGGCCTGCAGGGCCGTGGCTGAATTGTGCTGTTTGTCTGGGCACCTGTGCCACGCGGCTTCCAGGTCCTCTCTCAAGCTGCCGTCCCTTGGAAATCTTCAGCTTCGTACTAAGCAAAGCCAGCACCTCTTCCGTGCTTCCTCCCTCGGTTCACGGCTTCTCACCCTGGTGCCAGCTGTGAACCTGCTGCGAGAGCAGAGGGAGTGGAATGGCAAGTGCGTGTCAGTCCCTGGGGCTGAGCCGGGGGTTCTCTGTCCTGGAGTCTCAGTGTTAGGGCGGTTTCCGTGGAGATGGCCCCTTGCAGGGACAGAGAACAGGGCGCACTCCGCATCTCACAGGGCGGGGCCGGGCCCCAGCAGGATGAGTGTGGTTTGTTGCGGGCGCGGTGGGCTCAGGGCGGGTCTGGTGCCCGGCGAGGGCCTTGCAGCTGTCCTGCTTCTCTGCTTTGCTGGCACCCCCCTCACCCCCCCCCCCCGGCCCTCCGTGTGCTCAGTAAGGCAGCCTCTAGGCTGTAGAGACGGGCGGGCAGCCTCGTGGGGAGCCGGGCTCTAGGACTGGGACTGCAGGTGGCCAGGGAGCTCGCGACTGGAGGGAGCAGACCTGTCGGTGACCCCGATGCTCCATGAGGCATTCTGGGTGAGACCGAGGCTGGGGTGTGGCCAGATGACCACCCAGGCCTGACCACTGCCTCCCCGCCATGTTTGTTCCTTCTTCACCCACTGTGATGAGCACCTCCCTCTGAGGCCCCACCCAGAGCTGAGTACCTGCCCTTACAGCCCCTGTAGCCCGGTGAGGGAGACGCACAGTGATTTGAGGGGCGGGGCTGAGCAGGTGGATTGCCAGCTGGGGGTTGGGGTGGCCAGGCTGGCTGGGTGCGTTGTGAGCCCCTGCTGGAGCTGTGTGACCTTGGACACGTCACCGGCCGAGCCTTGGATGGGGGATGAAAGCACGGCTCAGGTGAGAGGTCAAGTGCACAGCGTCTGACTGAATGTCTTTCTGTGACTCCAGCTTAAGCATTATGGTTTTTAAATAACCCATCGTCTGGCGCTGCCTCTGGTTCTCATCCTCGTGCTGTGCATGGCGCAGCCACCGGGAGCTGTCAGCCGGAGCAGGTTCCTTCCCCTCGGCGCTGCTGAGATGCTGGGAGGGGGGAGGGTTGCGGGGGCCGTTCGGCCTCTGCCCCTGGATGCCAGCAGCACCCCTCGGTTGTGACAGCCGACATTGCCAGGTGTGCCGGGGCAGGGTGGGGGCGGGCGGAGTCCCCGGCCTTGGAGAGCCACGGAGCTGGCAGGTGGGAAATGCTGGCATTTAATCATTTCCTGGGAGGAAGCCCAAGGGTGTGTGTGAGTCAGATCCCCACGTGGGCACGGAGGAGGGGGTCTGCGCTACGGGGTCCTCTCAGCCCAGCGGCGATCAGCCGTGTTTGAGTAGAAAGCTGGACGGGCAGCCACGCGCGGACTCGTGATGTGCCCGTGGAGGGCTGCTTTTCCACACAGACGGGGCTGCTCGCCGTGCAGCCAAGGCCTTAATCTGCCCAGGGGCGCTGGCCCGGAAGGTACCACTGGCACTGGCCTCGCGCGGCCTCTTGTGTAGCCCCTGGGTTGGGCTCTCGGGGTGACGAGCTCCGTGGCCATGTCGGGGGGAGGAGTGGGAGCTCGCCAGAGGAAGCTGTGGGGGCAGGGGGAGCAGCTCGTGGCCTGCTGGCCGTGTGGGCCACCTGGCTGTGCTTAGAGAACTGGAATGATGGATGTTTCCAGTCTGTTTCCTGCCCGGGCTGAGAGCCCCTCGGGGGCACAGCGTGCGTCTGCTTCACCCCGGCACCGGCTGTCTGTCAGAGACGGAGTCCGGGCAGGCGTTTGGCAGCGGTCACGGTGCTGGGGACGCCTGCTTCCCGTGTCGGAGGGCCTGGGTCCAGCTTTGCTTCTCATTTCAGCCTCCTGCTGGTGCACAGCCTGGCAGGCACAGGCGATGGCTCGATTACTCGAGTTCCTGCCACCCATGGGAGCCCTGGATTCAGTTCCAGGCTTCTGGGCTTTGGCCTGACCCAGCCCGGCTGTTGTGGGCCTTTGGGGAGTAAACAAGTGGATGGCAGATTTCTCTGTTGTTCACAATACATGGATGGGGCATGCATTACGGCACAGTGGGCTAAGCTGCTGCTTTTTTTTTTGACAGAGTGGACAGTGAGAGAGAGAGAAAGGTCTTCCTTTGCCGTTGGTTCACCCCCAATGGCCACTGTGGCCGGCACACTGCGCTGATCTGAAGCCAAGTGCCAGGTGCCTCTCCTGGTCTCCCATGGCACCTGGGCCATCCTCCACTGCACTCCTGGGCCACAGCAGAGAGCTGGCCTGGAAGAGGGGCAACCGGGACAGAATCCGGCGCCCCGACCGGGACTAGAACCCAGTGTGCCGGCGCCACAGGTGGAGGATTAGCCTACTGAGCTGCGGTGCCGGCCAAGATTTATTTTTTATTTATTTGAAAGGCAGTTACAGAGACACGGGGGAGAGACAGAGAGCGTGCTTCCATCTGCTAAATGATGGCCGCAACAGCCAGGGCTGTGCCAGGCCGAAGCCAGGAGCCAGGAGCTTCTTCCAGGTCTCGCACATGGGTGCAGGGCCCCAAGCTCTTGGGCCATCTTCCACTGCTTTCCCAGGTCACAGTAGAGAGCTGGATAGGAGGTGGAGCAGCCGGGTCTTGAACCGGTATCCATATGGGATGCTGGCGCTTCAGGCCAGGGTGTTAACCCGCTGCGCCACAGCACCAACTCACTTCCCCTGCTTTCTTTTTTTTTTTGACAGAGTTAGACAGTGAGAAAGAGAGAGAGAGACAGAGAGAGGTCTTCCTTTCTGTTGGTTCACCCCCCAAATGGCTGCTACGGCCAGCGCGTTGTGCCAATCTGAAGCCAGGAGCCAGGTGCTTCCTCCTGGTCTCCCATGCGGGTGCAGGGCCCCAAGCACTTGGGCCATCCTCCACTGCACTCCCGGGCCACAGGAGAGAGCTGGATAGGAGGTGGAGCATCCAGGAGCCAGGTGCTTCTCCTGGTCTCCCATGCAGGTGGAGACCTGGGCCATCCTCCACTGCCTTCCTGGGCCACCGCAGAGAGCTGGCCTGGAAGAGGAGTGGCTGGGACAGAATCCGGCGCCCCGACCGGGACTAGAACCCAGGATGCTAGTGCCGCAGATGGAGGATTAGCCAAGTGAGCCGCGGCGCCGGCCCGCTTCCCCCCCCCCTGCTTTCTGAGGTGCATTAGCAGGGAGCCAAATCAGAAGTGGAACAGCTGGGTCTCGTATTGCTGCTGCCCGTGTGGAATGCTAGCACCAGAGGCAGCGGCTCAGCCCACTATGCCATAACGCTGGCCCCATGCTGCTGCATTTATAACACCGGCACCCCTGAGTGCATTGGATCAAGTCCCTCCACTTGTGATCCAGCTGCCAAGGTGCCTGGGAGCAGAGGGTAACGACCCCAGCGTGCGTTCCTGCCACCCTCGTGGAGCCTGGATGGAGTTCCGCATGCCGCCTTTGGCCTGGCCTGGCCCTGGCCGCTGCAGGCCTTTGGGCAGTGCCCCGGGGGATGGCAGATGCCCTCTCTGTCTCTCGCTCGCGCTCTGACCCTCTGCCTCTCAGCAGTGTCAGGAGTGTGGGGACTGCGCCTGCACGTCCCCTGTGCTGTTTTTGTCCTGTGTGACCTCAGGAAAGTCGCGTAGCCTCTGTGACCCCCGGGATGTACTTGAGTGGCCAGGGCCCAACCTTGCCTCTTGTGGGGGTCACGTGGGGGTCGAATGAGGCCAGCCGAGGGGGTCTCTGGCAGGGAGCATCCTGGCGTGTGGGTTGGGTTCCTGCTCTGCTTTCTGCTCTTTTTGGGTCTGTGTGAGATTTCAACTCTTCTCTCTTTTGAGAAGATTCTGCTCTATGGAAGTGTTCACACCAAGGGTACACCTTCAGACGAGTGGTTTGACGTGATGTCCAGGCGCTCAGCCGGGTTCAGCTCCTTCCTGATCCCAGTTCTCTGTAGGATGACGGAGCAAGTGAGGGGGAAACGGAGGTGGACGGCCGGCCAGTCGGTGTTGCAGGGAACAGCTGGCAGCGTTAGTGTGTGCCGTGGGCCAGGTGCCCTCTGGTCTGCACTGAGGCATCGCCTTGCTTAGCCTTCAGCAGCCACAGGAGACGGAGTGGCCCGGGGTTGAAGGTCGAGTTACACAGGCAGGGAGGGAGAGTGGCTGCAGTGGCTAGGGCTGGGCCAGGCTGAAGCCGGAGCCTGGAACTCAATCTGGGTCTCCCACGTGGATGTGGCAGGGGTCCGAGCCCTTGGGCCATCTTCCGCTGCCTTCCCAGCCATAGCAGAGACCTGGATTAGAAGTGGAGCAGCCAGGACTTGAACTGACAATCCTGTGTGATGCAGCTATCATCGTGGTGGCTTAGCTGTTGTGCCACCACTGACCCTGACTTTTTTTTTTAAGGCTTATTTTATTTATTTGAAAGGCAGAATGACGAAAAGAAAGGTAGAAATAGAGGTCTTTCATCTGCTGGTTCACTCCCCACTGGCTGCAGTGGCCGGGGTTGGGCCACATGGAAGCCAGGAGCCTGGAACTCCATCTGGGTCTCCCACCTGGCCATCTTCTGCCTTCCCAGCATTCATAGGGAGCTGGATTGGATGTAGAGCAGCCAGGACTCGAGCCAGCACTTCACTGCGTAGCCCACTGTGCCACAGGGCCCAGCCTCCAGCTCCTCGACCTCTGTGCCGTGCCCAGCCCTTGTTGCATCCTGATCGAGTGAGGTGCTGGCCGTGCAGACGTGGCGGCTCGTCCTGTGGGGGCTCGTCCTGTGGCAGCTTGTCCTGCCCCGGCGCTGGTGTGAGTGGATGGCCACTTCAGAGCTGACAGCTGGAGCCCTTCCAGCAATTTTATATAATTGTAATTTTATAATCGCCTAATTCCTTGACTCTCTGCTTAAAACACGCAGAAGTGGCTTCTGTATGCTGCATTGGAAACTGATTAATTCAGATTGGTGCCGGGGACTCCCGTTCATGTGAGACTGAAGCACAGGTGATTAGGTGGCCGAGAATTGCAGGGGTGACACCAGACCTGGGTCTCTGAGCTCCGGCTCACGCCTGTGAGTAGGGCTGAGTTCTGATCGATAGGGAGGGGCAGGTGGGCGTGTGGTTAAGGTGATGTTTGGGATGCCCGGTCCCGGGGCAGCAAGCCCGGGGTCATGCTGTGGGTCTGCTCCCCACCCCAGCTTCCGCCCTGAGAGCCAGCAGGTGGTGGCCACACATGTGGGAGGCTTGGATTCAGTTCCTTTCCGGGACTCGGGTCTCCTGAGCTCCAGCCTGGCCCATGCCCAGCGCTGTGGACATTTGGTGTGTGAACTGGTGAAGCCTACCTCTCTCCTGTCCAGTGAAGAAATGAAAATTAAGGCCGGCGCCGCGGCTCACTAGGCTAGTCCTCCGCCTGCGGCACCGGCACCCTGGGTTCTAGTCCCAGTCGGGGCACCGGATTCTGTCCCGGCCACTCCTCTTCCAGGCCAGCTCTCTGCTGTGGCCCAGGAGTGCAGTGGAGGATGGCCCAAGTGCTTGGGCCCTGCACCCCATGGGAGACCAGGAGAAGCACCTGGCTCCTGCCTTTGGATCGGCACGGTGCGCTGGCCATGGTGGCTGCTGGGGGTGGTAAACCAATGGAAAAAGGAAGAGCTTTCTCTCTGTCTCTCTCTCTCACTGTCCACTCTGTCTGTCAAAAAAAAATAAAAATAAAAAAACAATAAAATAAATGAAAATTAAGAAGGCTGGGGGGAAATGTCCGTGGATGTCACCCCTTACAGGCGGGCACATTAGCGTCTGTTCTACCCACTTGTTTGTGGCATAGCCGTAGGTTTCTACTGCTGTGGCCATTTTAGAATTGGCATCAGTGGATGGAGATGTAACATTGTAAGCGGAAGTTTGCTCCAACCTCTGTTCCTGGTGACTTTGCCCTGGCATTAGGGGTACACAGAAAACTCCTCTGCGCGTCTGAGGTGGGGCTGGAGTGTGCCTGGTCTCTCCCCCTCACTGTCTGCTGGCCCGTGGCAGGCGCCCAGTCTCCCTGCGACTCCGTGACCTTGTGTGGGAAACAGGCCGAGGGGAGCAGTCTGGTGACGGTGGGAGCTCCAGGTGCCGGGCACGAGGACAGCAGGAAGACTGAGGACGGCAGACAGTTGATGGAGGCCGCTGTGAGTCTGTACAGGGCGACGGGGCTGTGAGCGGCAGGCCCCGGCAGTCAGGGAAGAACCGTGAGGTTTCTGGCCTTGAAGGTCTTTCCCACGCGAGGAGTGGGAGGGATTCTTAGGCAGAGAGATCAGGATGTGCGGGGTCCCGGGGCAGGGCCGAGCAGCGCACTGCTCGGTTTGGAGAGCTGCCGTGGGGGCCCAGGCCGGGCAGGGCTTGGAGGACCCGCAGAGCCAGGCCTGTGAGGGGAGCTGCCTGGACGGCTCGTTGGCCGGAAGGGCCTGGGCCAGGTTGGCAGCCTGGGCCTCGCTGCTCCCGCCAGGCTGAGCTGTGATTTGGACTTTGGCTTGCTCATCCCCGGGTCTCTGCTGCTACCCCGCCATGGCAGTGTGTTCCCAGGGGCCCCAGGGCTGGGTGAGCTGGAGGAGGTGAGCCGGAACTCAGAGATGCCGTGGGGCTTTCACAGGCTGGTGTCGGAGGAACTAACCGGCCCACAGCAGAAGGGTGGGAGGAAGAAGTGAGGGGGTGCTAGCCTTGCGGGTCCTCACGGGGACAATGAGGTCCTGTGTGGGTGGAGTCGACTGCTCCCCGCCTGAGCCCTTCTGGCAAGCAGCTCGAGAATGCCTAGTCCTTGGTTACCGCGAGCGTTCCTAAGTGGGAGTGAGCTGGAGCCTGCCTGCGGCGCGGCCTGCTGGCCAGGTGCTGCCCTCATGGCCAGGGACCAGCAGGGGGGGAGGGCTGGCTGCACAGAGCAGAATCAGAGCGGGCGCTTCCTGGAGGCGGGCACACGAGGGCGGCGGGAGGTTCAGCAGCGGGGAGCTCGCAGGGGGGTTCCCACTGTTCCTCTTCC
This sequence comes from Sylvilagus bachmani, assembly GCA_015711505.1. Classification (NCBI taxonomy): domain Eukaryota; kingdom Metazoa; phylum Chordata; class Mammalia; order Lagomorpha; family Leporidae; genus Sylvilagus; species Sylvilagus bachmani. The sequence goes on along the minus strand of CM027405.1, from coordinate 2,574,049 downwards.
GAGGTCTCTGAGAGGTCTTGTGTTTCGTCTCCACGTTTTACTGGCCTGTAGGTCACCCTTGACCTTGACCAGGGATGTTTCCGTAAACCTAGGCAAACTGCACATGGAGGTTGTGCCGCATGTTTGGACAGGGTGCAGCTGATAGCGTCACTGCACAAAGAGCTGGACGATGCCGACATGCAGGGTGTGTGGATGCTGCGCCGAGCGTGTGGAGAGCTGCCCGGGGCGGGCGGTGCTCCGGAGGAGTGGCCGGTCGGCTGGGCGGGCGGGCTCGTGCAGGCTCGTGCAGGCTCTGCTGCCTCCTGGGCTCTGTTTTCCTGTGGCGGCGACCACAGCCTCCGTCATAATTCTGTTATCGAGTGCCTTCTGTCTACCCAGCCTGGTGCTAGGTCCTTGAGTATGCTGCTCACCATACATTAGCTTAGGAAAGGAAGCCAGTAGGCCAGTCTGTTCTTTCTTTTTTAAAGTTGATTTATTTTCATATACTTAAAAGGCAGAGCAAGTGAGAGAGATCAGTGGATCAGTTGATCTTCTGTCGATTGGTTCCTCTACAAATGTCCCTAACAGCCAAAGCTGGACCAGGCTGAAGCCAGGAGCTAAGAGCTCCATCCAGGCTCCCACGTGGGTGCCGGGGCTTATGCAGTTGGGGCCACTGTTGCCCCCCAGGTCCATTAGCAGGAAGCTGGACCAGCAGTCTGGAGTAGCTGGAACTTGGACCAGCGCTAATACATGGGATGTCGGGATACCAAACAGTGGCTTAACCTGCTGCAAAACCCACCCCTCATCATACATTTAAAAAAATTACTCACTTGAGAGACCCAGCTGGCTCTCATCCACTATTCAATCCCCAAGTGCCTGCGATGGCCAGGACTGGGCCTGGAACTCCATCCAGGTCTCCCTATGGATAGTAAGGTCCCTGCCTTACCGTGGGAGCCGGAGCTGGAAGTCAAACCCAGACACTGCTGTGGGACTCCAGCATGGCACCTGCCGTCTGCCGTGGCCTGTTCCGCAGGCTTGGGGCGTGTGAGGACAGCGAAGGCCCGTCCCTGGAGAGCTTGTGTGGCGGTAGAAGAGGAAGAAGTCGGCTGAGGCAGGCGTGTGTTAGAGACGATAGAGTGGTCGGAGGCAGAGCAGGGCCGAGACCGTGGGCTGCTCAGGCGGGCGGAATGAGAAGGGGAGGCTCCGGCAGAGTCCAGCCAGGCAGCTTGTCCTGCCAGGAGTGATGGGGGGAGGGGGAGGAGGCCGTGTGGACAGACTGGGAAGGGGGAGGTGAGGTCCAAGCAGCCAGAGCCGTCTGGGAGTGTTGAGGATGTGGGTGTTGACAGAGTAAACGGGGAGCCCTTACAGGATTGGGGGAGCCCTTACAGGATTGGGGGAGCCCTTTGCAGGATTGGGGGAGCCCTTGCAGGATTGGGGGAGCCCTTACAGGATTGGGGGAGCCCTTGCAGGATTGGGGGAGCCCTTTGCAGGGTTTGGAGCAGAGGAGTTCACTAGTTTCCTGCTATTATGTGACGTTTGGTGGCCGTGGTGGTCTGGCTGGGTTCCTCTTAGGGACAAGGAAGAAAACAGTGCTGGTGGCCGTGTCCCCATCTGAG
>CM027405.1:2556760-2571954 GCA_015711505.1 Sylvilagus bachmani | reverse complement strand
TCCCCCTGGCGTCCCCCACCAGGCCGCAGAGGCAGGGCTCGCGTGGCAGGGCCGCCGTCCCCATGCTTCTCCGAGAATCCACATCCCTGAATGATTTCTGCCCGTGCTCAGCCCTGCCTGCGGGCGAGGACCAGTCTCCCAGCCTCCTGTGCGCCTCAGCGAGCCCACCCGGACCCAGGGGTGAGCCCGTGTGCGCCCAGTGTCCTGTTCCAGGTCCCTGGGTGCCCCACCTGCATTAGTGCGCCATAGAGCGTCTGCACTGGGGCCCGTGGGAGCGAAGCTTCCTCATGTATCACCAGGGGGCAGCCGCGGGCTCGCCTGGAGCCGTGCGCAGGAGAGGCCTGGAGAAGCCTTGCGAAGCCTCCCAGGTCTTGGGCAGCGGCCTCTGGGAGCCCTCAGCATGTGGGACCAGGCCTTTCCCGGTGTGTTACAGGGAGAAGTGGGCCAGCAGTCTCAGTGCCCTCCAGCAGGGGGAGCCCTCCTGAACCAGGGCCTCCCCTGCCGGCAGCTCCTGCTGTGTTCGCAAAGGCCTGGAGACCCCTCTGCCTGCCTCTCACTGCCACGCACGCTGTATCTGTTTAGTGAAGTTCTGTTTATCGATTTTAATTCAGCCAGAGATACTGAGATGGAGATCTGTCTTCTCCCCAGGTGCCTGCAGAGCCGGGGCTGGGCCATCCTGAAGCCGGAGCAGGCTGGAATTCAGTCAGGGTCTCCCAGTGGGTGGCAGGGGCCCCGGTCCTGGAGTCCTCACTGCCGCCGTCCGGGGTGTGTGAGCAGGAAGCTGGAGCTGGGAGTGGGCGCAGGCGCTCTGACGTGGGATGCCGGAGTCGCAGAGGCTGCGTGTCTGTGGCTGCCGTCGGGGTGAGATCCCCAGGAGGCGTGGAGGCCCCTGCTCGGGAGGTTGCTGCCGTGGGCACCAGTGCCCTGTCTCCTGGGGGCATTCTCTGACCACACCGGGTGCCCTCGAGGGTCTCGCATTTTATTCATGCCATGCTGGCCCTTGCTTGGAACACCCGGGTGGGTGGCAGGGACCCGTGTCCTGGAGCCATCGCCTGCTGCCTCTCGGGTGTGCGTTAGCAGGGAGCTCGACTGGAGGCTGAGGAGCCAGGACTGGAACCAGGAGCTCCGCTGTGGGATGTGGGTGTCCCAAGGGCGGCTTAACTGCTGAGCCGAATGCCCGCCAGAAGGCCGCTAACAGCGGTCAGGGGAGCCCCGCTGAGAAAGGGCCGCTAGAGTGAAGATCTCAGTGAGGTCTCCCAGGGACCCAGCAGGGACAGGGTCCTGGGCCTGCAGGACAGCCACGGCGGTTCCTGCCCCCCGGCCCTGGCCCCCCGCCCCCCGCCCCCTGCCCCCTGGCGCTTCCTGTTGGGGCACACTGGTGCTTACAGCAGCGCTCAGGTCTAGAGCTGTTCTGTGCAGCGTGTTAGCCACCAGCCCTGCAGCTATTTAAATGTGGGTGTCATCAGAATGAGAGGCACTGGAGATTGAGCCTCATTGAGGGCTCCCTGTGCTGTGTCAGACAACTCTGATTTGTGCATTTCCAGCGTGAGAAATTCAGTTTATTGCTGGTCAGGGGACAGTCTGTGACTTTGTTTTTAATGTCGATTGTTCTCCGTGACGTCTCAGAGCAGCACTTGTGGTTGCGGAACAAGCACATTGTCTTTTTAAAATTTTTTAAAAGATTTATTTATTTATTTATTTATTTATTGGAGAGGCAGAGGCAGAGAGAGAGGTCCTCCGTCTGTGGGTTCCCTCCCAAAACGGCCACAAGGGTCAGAGCTGGGTGAATCCAGAGCCAAGAGCCAGGAGCTTCTTCCAGGTCTCCCACGTGGGTGCAGGGGCCCAAGCACCTGGCCCATCTTCTGCTGCTTTCCCAGGCCATAGCAGAGAGCTGGATCGGAAGTGGAGCAGCCGGGACTCAAACCTGTGCCCATATGGGTTGCATGTGGAGGCTTAGCCTACTATGCCATAGCCACAGAGAAGCCTGCGGAGAAAGACCCCAAGCCAAGGGGCCTGGAGGGGAGGGGGGCGGGGAGAGGCTGGGGACCCGGGCAAAGGGCCCTGCTGTGGGGGAGGGTTAGGGTTGGCACCTTCAGGAGTGACAGCAGCTGAACCTACGAACCCTTCGTGGGCTTGCACCTCTGTTGCCGTGACCTGTCCAGTAGCTGTGTCCTGTTGGGGATAAACCCCTCACTCCCACCTCACTCCTTCCAGTGTTTCTGCCCTGGTTTCTGGAAGGTGTTGATGTCCTTGGACATCTCACAGCTGGCAGGGTGGCTCTGGGACAGAGCGGAGAAGCGTGGGTCTGTTTCTTACAAGATACTTGTTGTTTACGCAACACCTTCAAGTATGCTGGTGCTCAGAGAAATATGACACCACGTCTTCGTGTGTGTGTGTGTCTGCGTGTGCGTGCGTGCATGTACACCTGTGTGTGTGTGTGTGTGCGCGCGCGTGTGGCGGGGAGCTTGCAGGCCCACCTCCACCGTTCTCCTCCTGGTGTGGTCGCGGGCCTGTGGCTGGGCGGTGGTGGTGTGCTGTGAGCTGGGGAGGCGCGCAGAGGCGGAGAGAGTCTCCGGCAGACCCGTTTCTGCAGGCGCCAGCTGCTGTCACTCGTGAACTCGCTTCCCTCTTCCCAGGTGGGTGCAGGGATTAAGTCGACACGCGATTGCTCGAATCCATTTCAGAGTCTGAGTCCAGTGAAGCGTCTGATCCAGTTTCCTGCTAATGTATCCTGGGAGGTAGCAGACGACGTAAGTCGCTAGGTCCCTGTCACTCCCATGGGAGACCCAGATTGAATTCTGGGCTCCTGGCTTTGGCCTGGCCCCGCCTTGAGTGTTGCCACCATGTAGGGAATGAACCAGTGGATACAAGATCTCTCAATCTCTGTCTCTCTCACTGTGCCTTTCAAGTCGATGAAAATGAATGAACATTTAAAAAAAAAAAAAAGAAAGAAAGAAACTGCGGTGCAGCGTGGACCAGCACAGTGAGAGCTGCCTCGTCCGCTCTCCTGCCTTCGATGGTGCCCACTGAAAGCCGCACGCGCTCTCTGCAGAAGCCTGGCTGTTCTGTGGAGCTGACGCCGGATTCCTGAACGCCTCTGTGCTTTCTGTGTGGACACACGTTTCTCTGCGTTGCTACATCAGATCAGCTTCTGTTTGTGTCCGGCCAGCTGGATTTGGAGCTGCGTTCCCAGCTTGCTGCCTGTCGGAGGGAAGGTTGCAGTTTACCCCAGGGTCCCGTAAGGTGCGGTGTGGCGCGAACGCGAGCCACCCGAGGTCTGTCGTGTCCCGTAAGGTGCGGTGTGGCGCGAAGGTGAGCCGCCCGGGGTCTGTCGTGTCCCGTAAGGTGCGGTGTGGCGCGAAGGTGAGCCGCCCGGGGTCTGTCGTGTCCCGTTAGGTGCGGTGTGGCGCGAACGCGAGCCACCCAGGGTCTGTCATGTCCCGTAAGGTGCGGTGTGGCGCGAAGGTGAGCCGCCCGGGGTCTGTCGTGGCCTTTTTTCCTGTGGTCCCCTTTGCTTCCAGCGGGGACTTTTAATCCGGGCTCTGTGTACAGAGTGTGAGAGGAATGACAAACATTCCCAGGTACTGGCATTTAGGGGCGGGATTTCTGTTCTAATCTCCTCTTAGGGTTCAGATCTGAGTGCTAAACACAGGTCCTGCTGAGGCGGGGCAGGGGAGCTAACGGACTGGACCCTGCCCTTTGCTCCCCGTCCTGCAGAGGTGGGAGGAGCCGGAGCAGGTGGGAGAGCAGGCTGGCGGTGAGCCCGTGCGTTTCCTGGGCCAGCCTCTGCCAGTGCCTGGCTGTCCGTTCACCTGCAGCCTTGGCGCTGGAAGGGGCAGGTGTCATTCCTGCAGGGGTCCTCTGAGGGCAGTTACTGTGCTGCATTTTGGTTTTCATCAGACAGAGCTCTGCCACCCCCGGAGTGACTGTCAGATGCCTGCAGCAGTCGGGGATGAGCCAGAAGCTCAGCCCAGGTCTCGCGTGGGTGGCGAGGCCCCAGTGACTTGAGCCATACCAGTGCCTCTCTGGCTGCGTTGGCAGGAAGTGGAATTGGGAGCAGAGCTGGGACACGGGGGGCTGAGTAGCGTCTGAGCCCCCAGGCCGGACGCCCACTGTAAGCGGGTTCTTTTACATCAGGAGAGGTTGAGTGGCAGTCAGGATTTGTGGGGCGCACGTGTGAACACGCGTTTACTTAGCTGGACACCAGCGGCTGTAACAGGCTTGGAAGTGACCGCCGAGGCCCTGGCCCAGCAGACGTGTGCGCTCTGCCTGCTTCTTCTTTGGCCCTCTTACACCCTGCATGGGGCCAGAGGCGGGGGAGCCCGAGTAGGGGCGTGAGGATGGAAGCAGGGTGTGGGAAGATCTGGGGGGTCCGGGGGAGCCTGGGGACAGGCTCTTCCTGGGTCCTGGGGCTGTTCTGTTCACGCAGGGTTGTTGAATGCTGCGCCACTCTCTTGCCTCCAGCAGAGTTCTCACACCCGAGGGGTAGAGTCCAGACTGCTGGGCCAGGCGTCGGCCTTGGCGGGCTGCAGCCCTCGCTCCCTGCTGCGGCCACTGCGGGGGTGCTCTGAGCTGGCCGTGGTCCTCCTCCTCCTGCTCCTTGCCTGGTCGGCTGCCCGTCGTGGGTCGGCCCCGGAGGCGTCTTCTCTCGGAAGGCTCCTCTGATCCCCTGCCCCTCCCAGAGCCTGGCCTCGCTGCTCCGCCCCCTGCCTGTGCACTTGAGGCAGGGCCCTGTGGGTGGTGGGTGGACGTCCTGGGTGAATGAGGGGAGAATACAGTGAGCTAGTGCCCGGCCCCTGAGGCCAGGGCTTTCCTGTCTCTGTGTGCTAGTTCTGGGCGCTGAGAGACCTTGCAGCCCGCGTCCACCCAGCGCTGCCTGTGAGGTCGCCGTCCCAGGGCTGGTCCTAGGCCTGTCACACTTGTACATACGTTTTCTTAAAGATACTGCTTTTTGCTTAAAACAGGCAGGGATTGTCGGCATCGTTCTGTTTTCTTTATGCTCTAATTCCTTATTTTAGGTCCTGGCAGGGTTTCTGTGCATTTTAAAAGTCTAGAAATGCAGCTGCGGTCAGCATCTGTGTGGTGTCCCTGTGAGTCTTTTTTTTTTTTCTTCATTTATTTGTTTATCTGCAAGTCTGAGTGACAGAGGCGGCTGCGTGGAGACAGAGAATCTTCCATCCGCTGCTTCACTCCCCAGATGGCCTCAGTTGACTTAGACTCAGCCAGGCCAGGGCCAGGAGCCTGGAGCTCCATCTGGGTCTCTACATGGGTGCCGGGGCCCAGCTCCTGGGCGGTCCTCCGCTGCCTCCCCAGTCAGGGAGCAGTCCGAAGCGGAGCAGCCGGGACTCAGGCCGGCGCCCTGATCCGGGACGCTGCTGTTGCAAGCAGCGGCTTAACCCCAGCCTGTTTTGCCGGGAGGACCCTGGCCAGTGGAGGGTGGGCATGGGATCCGCAGTGGTTCCAGCTGCTGTACTCGGAGGCGGGTGTGTGTGTGTGTGTGTGTGTGTCATCCTGCAGTTGTGTGCTCTGCAGCATGTGGGCCTTGTGCTGGCTCCACGGGCTGCTGTGCCCCTCCCCCTGGCCACGCGTCCCCTTGTCCCATTTCAAGAGTCGCTCATGCTGGGGTCCTCAGGGCACCGCCTGCTGCTCTGGTTTTCCTGTGGTGTTGCTGCGTGTGTCTTGCTCTTTCTGTGAGTCCCTCAAGGACAGTCCCCTGGTCCCCAGCCACCCCCAGTCAGTGTTCCCAGCTGGCCCTGGGGCATGAGCAGAGCGTGGTGTGGATCTGTCCACTGGTGCCATGTAAACCGCGATCCTAGAGCTGGGGTGAGAAGGCTCTGTTGTGATCCTCTCGGGCAGGGGCCACTTTGAACAGGCCCTGAGCTGGGCGTTTCCGTATGAGGGAAGATAGGGCTTTGCTGCGTTCTGGGGACGTGGCCCAGATTTGGTGGTGGTGGGGTGGGGGTGGCGCATACCTCTGAGGCTTGAAGTCGCCAGGCTACAGTGTGCACGCAGCCTGGGTCCTGAGCACAGAGCTACTAAAAAGGGTCACGTGTAAGGCAGGTGTTTGTAGTTGATTTTGCTTTAGTGAGTAGAAACGGTGAAGTAGCTGAAAGCAAAATCTAAAAGATAGTAATTCACCGTTCTCAGAAACCACTGGAGGTGGAGGGGAGTTATCGTAAATTCATGTAGGTTAAGGCACCGAAGAAATGAGATTACCCGGGGAGGGAGGTGTTTATTAGTCATGGAGCAGAGTCCTCTGTCCTGGCTTTGCAGTAGGATTGTCTGGAGCTTAGGAAAGTTAGTGTCTGGATGCTGCCCTTGGAGGTGAGTTTAAGTTGGTTTGGGACAAGAGCTGAGCCCGAAGGTTTTTTTTTTTTTTTTTTAAAGATTTATTTACTTATTTGAAAGAGTTGCACAGAAAGAGAGGCAGAGAGAGAGAGAGAGAGAGGGAGGGAGGGAGTTCTTCCAGCTGCTGGTTCACTCCCCAATTGGCCGCAATGCCTGGAGCTGGGCTGATCCGAAGCCAGGAGCTTCTTCCGGGTCTCCCACACAGGCACAGAGAACCAAGGACTTGGCCCATCTTTTCTGCTTTCCCAGGCCATAGCCGAGAGCTGGATTGGAAGTGGAGCAGGCGGGACTCGAACTGGTGCCCATATGGGATGGCAGCACTGCAGGCCACAGGGGTTCACGTCTTTCCCGCAGTCGGGTACCTTGTGGTGCAGCTGGGATTTGAGCCCTGATCCCCCTCTTCGATCCTGGAGCTCTGGGGTTGAAGGCACGCAGCAGTTCTGTTCCTCCCCTCGTGTGGCAGTGTCAGCCACGCTTTCTTCGCGTTTTCCTCAGTCTTCACTTGGAGATTAGGAGTAAGCTGGCCGGAAGTTGCAGCCCTGCAGGTGTTGCGGCACTGCGTGGGGTGCGTGCACCCCGATTCAGTGGGCCTGGTCTGAGACCTGACCCAGCCTCCTGTTGATGCACCTGGAGGCCGTGGATGATCTTGGATGTGAGCAACCCCCATGGAGCCCCTGGCTCCTGGCTTCCCCCTGTCTTGGCCCTGGCTGTTGTGGGAGTTTGGGGGAGTGATCCAGTGGATGAAAAGTGAATCTTTTTCTGCCTCTGACACTCTTGCCTTGCAAGTATATGAAAAGAAATAAACACTGAAACACACACACACACACACACACACACACACACCCTGTGATTTCCTGTTTGACTTTCCCCTCCCATGTTTAAATGCTGGAGAGTGTTTGAAGGGGAGCTCAAGGAGGCTGGGAACTGGGGGGGCACTGGGTCTTGTGTGGACCAGGCAGCTTTCCAGGGGAGACATGGTCATTTCAGGGTCAGTTAATGAGCTACTTCTAGGTGTGGTGCCAGCCAGGGGGTTTGGTGCCAGGCGTTGGGGATACAGACAAGTAGCAACCCTCTCCCTCGGTCATAGTAGGAGGTGATGTGTGAATCACTAAAATGTGATTTTTTAAAAAAGATTTATTTATTTTGAAAGAGTTTACAGCGAGAGGGAGACAGAGACCTTCCATCTGCAGGTTTATTCCCCAAATGGCCGCAACAGCCGAAGCCAAGAGCTTCTTCCAGGTCTCCTACGGGGGCCATCCTCTGCTGCTCTCCCAGGCCATTGGCAGGGAGCTGGGTCAGAAGTGGAACAGCCGGAACACGAACTGGCACCCATAAAGGATGCTGGCACTGCAGGCCGCAACTTTTACCTACTACGGCCCAGCACCGGCCCCTGAAATGTGATACTCCAGGTCTCTGTCGAGGACACACGCACACAAGTGCTTCGGGCACACAGAGGGCGGTCAGCCTGGAGCGGCTGCAGAGAGCAGTTTGAGCTGAGTGCAGTGACGGCTGTGTGGTGTTAAAGTGCACAGATCTAGGCGTGTTAATAAGTAAGCCATCCAGATCAGAATAGAGATGAGTACCTCAGGAGTGTTCTCTGGGTCCCTTCCCTGTCAGCCCCACTGCCCAGGGTAACCCCTGTTTTGACTTTGATCGTGGCCCATGGTTTTTGCTTCTTTTGAACTTTGGACGAATGGAGTCCTGCGGTTGTCCTCTTGTGGCCAACGTTCCGTGCGCACTACATGTTCTGTGCGGTGCGACCATGGGGTGATGTCGATCACAGTGTTTGCTCGCCTGTATGTTGCGGTGCACAGACGCGGAGGGTGCATGGTCAAGTCTGCTGCATGGTCTTCCCGTGCGGCTGCACTGGTTCACTCCACCAGCAATGCACAGGGCTCTGGCTGCTCTGCACCCCCACTGAAAGTTGTTATGGGCAGCCTGTTTCCAGTGACAGCATGGGTATCTTGGTGGTTGTTGTTTTTTAAAACATTATTTTATTTGAAAGGGAGAGTTGGGGAGAGAGAGAGACAGAGACAGAGATACAGAGAAAGATCTCTCACCCTCTGGTTTACTCCCCAAATGACCGTAACGGCTGGAGCTGTGCCGACCCGAAGCCAGGAGCTTCTTCTGGGTCTCTCACACGCATGCAGGAGCCCAAGCACTTGGGCCACCTTCTGCTGCCTTCCCAGGTGCATTAGAGCTGCATCCGAGGTCGAGCAGCCGGGACTCACACCGGCGTCCGTGTGGGCTGCCGGTACGGCAGACGGTGCTTTCTCCTGCTGCACCACAGCGCCGGCCCGAGGATCTTGGCTTTCATTTGCACTTCCCTGATGACTAATGGTACGTGGACCTTTTCACGTCTGATTGGGCATTTGGAATCCTTTATTAAGTGCCTGGCCTGCCTGGGGCCATCTCGCAGATTTGTGGGAATAGTTTATGAATTCTTGGTAGGAGGCCAAGGTCAGGTATGTGTATTATGGGTATCTTCCGCACTATGGCTTACCTTTCATTCTTTTAAATTTTTTGAGTTTTAAACTTTTTTTGACAGGCAGAGTTAGACAGTGAGAGAGAGAGAGAGAGTGAAAGGTCTTCCTTCCGTTGGTTCACCCCTCAAATGGCCGCTGCGGCTGGCGTGCTGCGCCGATCCGAAGCCAGGAGCCAGGTGCTTCCCCTCGTCGCTCCTTCGGCCGCAAAAGGAACGACGCTGCTCGCAGTTAATCGGTCTTCAGTAGACTTTTACTTAGAAAGAGTGGGAAAGAGAGTGGGGGACCGGGAGAAGGGGGAGAAATGGCGTGCGCGTTCCTTCTCCCGCGGTCCGCTTACATACAGACTTCAACCAATCACAGTCCATGCACGGAGCACTCCAATCCGGCACTTGATCACGATCAGCTGTGGAGTCACGCAGTGGCTATATCAATCAGCTGGAGTCACGTAGTGAGCAGAGCATCAGCGCCATCTTGTTGTTTACCACGATCCTCAGCTGGATGGAAAGTTCAATCAGCTGCTACATCCGCATTACTGCTATAAGCCAAGCCCAGCATGGGGGGGTCCCGTGGCAGGTGTATCCATGGGTCCCCACACCCCTCGTCTCCCATGCAGGTGCAGGGCCCAAGCACTTGGGCCATCTTCCACTGCTTTTCCCAAGCCATTGGCAGAGAGCTGGATTGGAAGTGGAGCAGCTGGAACGTGAAGCGATGCTCGTATGGGATGCCAGCGTTACAGGCAGAAGCTTTACCTACTGTGCTACAGTGCGGGCCCCGGTTCATTTTATTTGAAAGGGAGGAAGGGAGGGAGAGAGAGAACCTCCCACCTGCTGGTTCACTCCCCAAATCGCCGCAATGACGGGGCTGGGCCAGATTGAAACCAGGAGCCTGGTACTCCATCCAGGTCTCCCCTGTGGGTGCAGGGCCCAAGCATTTGGACCATTTCTGCTGCTGTCCCAGGTGCGTGAGCAGAGAGCTGGATGGGAAGTGGAGCAGCCGGGACTCCATCAGGCACCCGTGTGGGATGCCGTGTCACAGGCAGCGGCTTACCCTGCTGCGCCACAGCTCCGCCCTGGGATAGATCTCGATGTCTGATAGCGGGAGCCCTTCTGTTTTTCCTCTTCTTTAAGAGTGTCTTGGCTATTCTTGGTCCTTTTCATTTCCATACAAATTTTTAAAATCAATTTGGCAGTTCCTACCAAAAAACCTGTTGCAGATGAAGTCTTACCATATGAAGACTTCTGATCTTGGCATGGTTTCTCTCCATTTATTTAGGTTTCTCTGCTCTTTTCTTGGGTGTATTAGCAAGGAGCTGCATTGGAAATGGAGTCGCTGGACCCTGAGCCCATGCTCACGAGGAATGATGGTTTCGCAGGCGGCTCCTCCACTTCTGATCCAGCGCCCTGCTATGGCCTGGGAAAGTGGCAGAGGAGGGCCCAAGTGCTTGGGCCCCTGCACCTATGTGGGGGCCAGATGTAGCTCCTGGCTCAGGCCTGGCCCAGCCCAGGCCACTGTGGCCATTTGGGGAGTGAGGCAGCAGATGGAAGATCTCCCTCTCTCTCCATAGCTCTGCTTAAAAAAAAGAAAGAAAGAAAAAAGCTTTTATCGGATTAAGGAAGTTCTCTTTTATTCCTAGGTTTAATGCTTTTTTTTTTTTTTTTTTTTTTTGGACAGGCAGAGTTAGAGACAGAGAGAAAGGTCTTCATTCCGTTGGTTCAGCCCCCAGATGGCTGCTACGGCCTGTGCGCTGTGCCAATCTGAAGCCAGGGGCCAGGTTCTTCTTCCTGGTCTCCCATGGGGTGCAGGGCCCAAGCACTTGGGCCATCCTCCACTGCACTTGCGGGCCTCAGCAGAGAGCTGGACTGGAAGAGGAGCAAGCAGGACAGAACCAGCACCGCAATCGGGACTAGAACCCAATGTGCCCTTGCCGCAGGCAGAGGATTAGCCAAGTGAGCCACGGTGCGGGCCGGTTAATGCATTTTATCAGCTGCTTTTTCTTTGTTCGTAGTGTGACATTGTTGCTGTATCTTGTTTGTGTGCTGATAGCCTTGTGCTTTTCTCCTGCTAAGCCAGTCCCAGTCACCCCCACTTGCTCGTGGTGGGTTATACTGGACGCGTATTGCCGGTCTCATTTACCAGCTCTGTGTTCGGGACTTTGCTGCCTGCATCACTAGAGCATGAGCAGCAATTCTGCTTTCAGGGCAGGTGTCAAGGTTGTGCTGGGGGCTGGCCCTGTGGTGCAGCGGGCTAACCCGCTGTCTGCAGTGCCGGCATCCGATAGGGCGCTGGTTCCAGTCCCAGCTGCTCCACTTCCCATCCAGCTCTCTGCTATGGCCTGGGAAAGCAGTAGAAGATGGCCCAAGTGCTTGGGCCCCTGCACCCACGTGGGAGACCCGGAAGAAGTGCCTGGCTCCTGGCTTCAGATTGGCATAGCTCCAGACGTTGCAACCATTTGGATCTTCCAGTGGATAGAAGATCTCTCTGTCTCTGTCTCACTGTAACTCTGTCTTTTGTTGAGGTTGAATTCTTCCCAGAGAATTCGTTCTGAGAGGAGGAGCGTGGTGGGGGCAAGAGGCACGGAGTCACCACACAGACCCCGGGAGTCAGGTGAAAGCAGGCCAGAGGCAAGCAGCTGGCAGACTCATTTATTTCTGTTGGTACAAAAGCCTGTATAGCCAAGACAGCCAATCCAGTCAAGGCGCAGTCTATGCCCTAACCAATCAGACTGTTGCCAGGCAGTTTCCAAAGCCATCCAATCACAGTTGTTGCCAGGCAGGCTCCGTTGACAGGTGGGATTCAAAGCCATTCCTGAGTAACTGACACTCCCTTGCCAGCGGCCGTCTTGGCATGGCCTTCTCATTCCACCACAGTCTTTCAAATAAATAAAAAGCTAGTTCTTTTCTTTTTTAAAAAATAAGATTGTGCTGGCCTCATAAAATGGGCCAAGGGGTGTTTTTCTGTTTTTGTAAATAGTTCTATAAATTTTTCTCTGATGGTTTAAATAAAACTACCTGTGTGTTCAGACTTGTAGCATTTTACACCAAAAAGGTAAAAAAATTTTATTAAAGTATGAGAACAGCCCAATGGTGCTCTTCTCTGTTGTCTTAAGATTTATTTTTTAAACTTTATTTGAACGACAGTTACAGAGAGAGGGAGAGAGAGAGAGCGAGAGAGCTCTTCTATCCACTGGTTCACTCCACTGTGGCCTGAGCTGGGGCACCAGGAGCCTGGAACTCCGTCTGGGTCTCTCACGTGGTTGGCGGGGACCCAGGTCCCTGGGACATTTTCTGTTGTTCCCCAGGCACATCAGTAGGGAGCTGGATCAAGTGAGCAGCCAGGACCAGAACAGGCGCTCACGTGGCGTGCCAGCGTGGCAGACGGTGGCCTGGCATGATGAAGGCCAATGCTACTGTATATGCATTTAAAAATAATAAAAAGCCTTCATAGGAGACTTAAAAGTGTATTCACACCCCCCCCCCCAGCACCCACACCCCACTCAGGTGGTCTCAGACGGACATCAGGAAGCCCTGGCTGCACAAGTCTTCTGTCAGGGGTGATGGCGGTGGTGGTTCTGTTGAATGATCCGGGCCGTGTCCTGGGGAGGGGGGAGCAAGCTTAATAAAACGTTTGTTCTTTGAATGAATTTGTGATTTTTTTCCCTTAAATGTTTGGGAGCCCTCACCAGTGAGGCAAGCTGGACCTGCAGCTGTCTTTGTGAGTCTTTAAACTGGAACCTTGAAGTTTGGTTGCCGACGTTGGGGGGTGATGTCTAACGTGACCCTGCGGTTGGGGGCAGTTGGAGAGAGCTGGGGACTCAGCTGGAGGAGGGCGCTAGGTGTCCCAGGAAAGAGGCTGGAGAAGCAGAGGGGCAGGCAGGCTTTGGCTGATAGGCCACCACCCTCGCCACCCTCGCCACTGTTTCAGCCCCTGTGTGCGACCCTCCGCAGAGCTGCTGCTGCGCCGGACAGGAGCTGTGGGTTTCGCTCCTTGGGAACAGCGTAGCAGGAATGACCCCCGCCAGCTGTGTCGCGCTCAGCTCAGAGCCACCTGGGACGCTCCACGCGCTGATTCCTCAGAGCGGGGAGCCGCTGGGGGTTAGAGGCCGCCCCTCTGCCACCCCTCGGCCGCCCCCTGCCCCCACCCACCCCAGTGCCCGGCAGGGGAAGTGGTCTGGACCTGACGGGACTTCTGTCCCTTTTTCTATTGCGAAAGTGGTAGTTCTTGTCTGTAATTTTTTTTAACAGTACAGAAACTTGTTCCATAAGGAAGTTCCCTTGGTTGCCCCTGACGGCCGCGTCTCCGCTGGCCGCGTCTCCGGCAGGTTCTCGGCGCGGTTTGCCAGCACACAGGCGGTTTTCTTGTTTCACGTCCGACGGCGTCTGCGGGCTCTAAGGGGACGCGACCTCACTTGTGGGTTCAGAGTAGTCGGTTCTGTTGGACGTGCTGGAGCTGTTGGGTTTGCTTGTGTGAGCGGGGCTTAAAGCTGTAGCGGAGGGAGGGTTCCCCGGCGGAGGTTAAGGTAGGGACTTGATGGCTGCGTTTGTGACCCCCCCACAAATCTGGTCACTGCTTTGCAAAGTGCAGCAGCGTCTGCACACAGCAGCCGCCCGGCAAGCGCTGTGTGGTGGCGCTGTGTTCACAAGGGGGGCTGTCCTGCTCCCCCTCGGCAGGGCCCGCAGGAGTGGGCCTTGTGTCCCGGAAGCCCAGGTTCCGTATCGGAGCGCTGCCTGCAGTCGAGCTTCCTGCCGCTGAGCCTGGGAGGCAGCCGGTGGTGGCCCGCAGACTCCCGCCGCCCACGTGGGAGACCAGCTGGAGTTTCTGGCTCCTGACTTTGCCTGGACCAGCCCTGGGGAGTGAGCCAGTGGATGGACTCCCCCCCCCCCCTTCCCTCTGTTTCTGTCACTGCCTTTCAGGTAAGCCTTGGAATAGAAGTACCGGTGCCGGCATAGCAGGTACAACGCAGCTACGTGCAACATCCCACGTGGGTGCCAGTTCGAGTCCCGGCTGCTCCCCTTCTGACCCAGCTCCCTGCCAGTGGCCTGGGAAAAGCCCTGGAAGATGGCCCAAGTGTTTGCCCCTGCCACCCACACGGGAGACCTGGATGAAGCTCCTGGCTTCGGCCTGGCCCCTCGCTGGCCGTTTCAGCCATCTGGGAAGCGAACCAGCAGATGGAAGGTCTCTCCCTCTCATTTTCACAAGTCGGTGAATCTCGGGAAAGAAAACAGTGCCGAGGCATCTGTGGCCGGTCAGCTGTCCTTCCAGGGCACGTGGCAGAGAGGCCCCAGGAGCCCTCTCACACGGGCTTTGTGCGCACTGGTGAGGAGTTGGCTCTGCCGCCCACACCCCGCCCCCGCCTCTCCAGCTGGTCACTGTGTCCCGTGTGCCTCCCAGGCCGGGGATGCGGTGGGCGGAGAGCCACCTCTGCGGCTGGCCTTTGCGAGCGCCATGGCCACAGTGCTGTCTCCCCATGCTCCTGTCCCTGGACAGGCTGGTGGTTGTTTTTGCGAGTGGAGACTTGGCTGGACCGGGGTCTTTCTCACGCCTGCAGGTGTCGCTGTCATGTAGTCCCGCCCCTCCCCGGGCACAGCTGTTGCCTTGGGTGTCCCTCAGCCAATCAGAAGTTGCTCAAATGGGTGTGATGCTTTCCATCCCGTGAGGGTCCGTTGTAGAGTGTGCACACGTGTGTGTGTGTGTGTGTGTGTGTGTGAGAGAGAGAGAGAGAGAGAGATGCTCCCTACCCTGTATCAGACCTCAGTGCCTTGGCGTTTACCTTCCGTCTCGTGACAGAAGCGCCTGGGCTCTTCTTCCCTTGCATTTTCCAAGGAGGCCCCGGACCCCGGCTGAGTACATGTGGTGCGGGTCCTTGGGCATTGCTGCCTTCCCCGCGCTCTGGAGAACCGGCACTTACAGGACTGGGGTGGGGGTGGAGGCGGGTTGGAGGGCGTGGGCGTGGTGAGCAGGTGTCGGTGCTGGGGGTGTTCCCTTCTTCTCAGAGCCCTGGCTGCAGTGACTTGTTTGGGGTGGGGCTTCCACCTGCTGTCCCGATGTGGAATGAACGTGTGAGCGTTCCCCTTTCGCCAATCCTCACCATATTTTGCCCTGTTTTATTTTTCCCTCGCTCTCTGTGTTTCATATACATGCATATAGTATGTGTGTGTTTTTCTGAACCATTAGAAGAGTAGTTGGAGACACCATGCCCATCCACCCTTGGTTATGTCAGCAGATCTCTTTAAGAACAAGGGCGTCGTCTGAAATAACCACAGCGTAGTTACCAGGACGTTGGGGTTGGAGTTTGGCCCAGCCATGGAGCTGCTGCTTGGGACAGCAGCGTCCACGCTGGAGCCTGGACAGCTGCGTCCACAC